>CAMTDV010001634.1:26377104-26977104 GCA_947069175.1 Scalesia atractyloides
AACACCGAAGCAACCGGAAATCAAAGTCCTTTCGGAGGAGGAAATGAATATTACAAAAAGGCACTTCAATATAAACCATTTCCGAAGAAAACTCAGGTTGAAATCCAAGAAAAACCTGACAATAGCACCACTGAGAAAGCTATGGTGGCATCCAGTGAAGATGATGGTTTTGATTGGAATTCTTACATTGGGAAAAAGACCGGAGTTGCTTTGATGGCGGAGATAGTTGAAGATAATTCTGCATAGGAAGCAGCGGCAGCAGCAGAAGCATCAGCTATCGAACAAGCTCTTCTGGAACAATACTTGCATCAACAACGAGAAGAAGAGGAGTACATCCACATGCAGAAACAAGGAATTTTAACTCCTAACTTGTGTGATAGTTTTGCAGGTCATTTTGATGGCAGCTCGAAAGAACAAGTGGTTAAGGAGAAAAAGATTGACGAAGTGATCATTGATGTCACTCAAGAAGTGAAAGTCGAAGACCTCAAGGACATGGAAGATAAAGCTTTAATGGCGAATCTAACCAAGGTAGGTCCAGAGGTAAAAATTGTCGAGAAAGAAGTTGTCAAGTATAAGTTGTTGAGGTTGAGAAACCTTGTACAAAATGTACTGAACCTTGTGTCGAATGTGCCGAAAAATCAAAGATCATCGCTGAAAACAATGTGCATAACGAATTGTTGAAATACGATTATCGCACAATGAAAGAAGCGTATGACAAAATGAAAAATGATTATGGCAGACTCGACAGAAATAACATCGAACAACATGATAATATAAGGATGTTGAGTGGAACAGTAATGGATAAACAAAGGGCAATTAACACCTATATTAACACCATTGCTGAAACCAAACAACAACAGACATGACAATAGAAACTGAAAGAGTTCAACAGTTGTTGAGAAGTTATACCACAAATGCATATGTTACTGATCACATTCTTCCGAAAATCTCAATGGAAGCAAAATCTAAAAAGAAAACTGGCAAAGAATATAGCAATGTTCCTCCACCCCTTTGCGAGAAGTACTGTCGCAAAACCGCAGACGGGATGGATAAGGCACTCAATGTTGAGTTACTTTCTGAGAAAAAAGATGAGTTGCCAGAGAATATTGACATAATCTATGCTAAATCTGATGATGATAACAACGCTGTGGTTAACAAAGTGATTGAAAATGTTCTAAGAGATTCTGATTACGGCAGCTTCAAAAGCACCGACTCGAGTTCAAAGAATTCTGATTCACAGTCTGAAAATGACGATAAGTCATCAGAGGATGGTCTAAGTGACAATCCTAATGTTGTAATGTACAAAATTAAGGATTGGATAGACTATACTTTGATGATAGCTTCCCGATTCAGAATGTGAAGGAAGAATTGCTTGATAAATTCTTTAAACTCGTGGAAGTCACATCAGAGGAATTGGAAATTAACGAACGAAAATTCTATTCCAAACCTAAAAGAAACAACTACCGAAGGAATGGTGGTGATCATCCGGAAAACCGGAGAGCAGGGTTGGGTCTAGAAGAATCAGATGAACCAGTAAAGAAAGTGTCACCATTTCATGAATATAAAAACAAAAACATGAATTTTGTATATGGGACAAACACGGTTCACGAAGAGAGTTTGATTGGTAAACAATCAAATGATGAGTTTAAAAAGGAGAAAGAAATTCGAGATAAAGCCAAGGTTACAAGTGGTGCCAAAACATCAAGTGGGGTAAAACCACCCACTAAAGGACATCCATTTGATAATCGGATATGTTTCAAGTGCAATGAAATGGGTCATATTGCACGACAATGTCTGAAATCTAAACCGGCTTATCTTCGAAGAAGAGAATCATTGTAAAACCAAGGTATCCAGAGTTTGAAAAACCAATAAAGATTTTGAAAAGAAATGAATCTTTGCCAGAAGTTAAACCTAAAATAGAAAAGAGGTTTGAGAATTCTACTTTTGAAAAAGGAGAAACTTCTAGGGCAAATAAAACAAATTTTATATCAAGAAGGCTAATATCAAATCTCAAGCCTGGATTACCAAGAAAAGGTCAACAAAATCTGGTGTTATTAAGTCTGAGCTGGTAAAGACTGATAACACGAAAGAATCTAAACCTGAAATCACTAAGTCTGAGGCTGTTAAGACTAGTGATAGCAAGAAAGAATCAAAATCTAAAATCATAATTGAAACCACATCTGAAACTGTCAAAAATATAAGTGGTAAGAATTCAAAAGATAAAAAGATGGTAAAGTTTTCAAACATAAACATCATAGAAAATTCAGATGAAGAATAGGAGGTTTATTCTGTAGATAAGCGTGGATTCGATTATGCTGATGAATGTGAATTTGATTTTGATAATGGTTATCCAATTCAACCCAAGACCAAAAAGGCTTGGGTCTTGCTTTTTAAATAGATTGTTAAAATGTGCAGGGACTCCAGAGATCCGTACTTTCTAAGTGGATTTTGGATAGTGGAGCGTCCAGGCATATGACGGGAATGAAGGCGTTGCTATTCGACATTAAAGCTATCAATGGTGGATATGTTGGATTTGCAGGAAATCAAGGTGAAGGATAGTCGCCGAGGGAAAACTCTCCAATGGCGTAGCTTCATTTGATCGCATGAACTATATTGCAGAACTTGAGAACAATCTTCTAAGTATATCGCAGATTTGTGACAAGAACAACGACAAAGAGTGTATTATCTTGAAGCCGGGATTCAAAATACCAGATGAGTGGATTCTGATGCGAGCACCTCGAGATAATGATTTATATGTTCTTGATATGGGTGTCGCTACTACTTCATCAAAATCAGCACAATGCTTTGTGTCAGAGGCTATGAAAAAGATTCTATTCTTTGGCATCGTAAGATGGGGCATATTCATTTGCGAAAAATGAATTTCTTGGTTCATAATGGTCTTGTAGAAGGTGTAAATCTTCGAAGTTTTCAGATGTCTGATCATTGCTTGGAATGCAAAAAGGGAAAGCAGATCAAGAAATCCCATCCAAAGAAAATTCTAAACTCAATCAAGTTGCCATTAGAACGTCTCCACATGGACTTATTTGGTCCTGTAAATGTTCGAAGCATCTCAGGAGACTTATATTGCTTGGTCGTGACAGATGACTATTCGAGATATTCGTGGGTATTCTTTCAAGAATCAAAAGACGAAACGTTCGAGAACTTGGTTATTCTATTCAAGAAACTCGAGAACCTTTATCATCTGCCGGTCAGACGCATTAGAAGTAACAACGGCACAGAGTTTAAGAATAACAAAATGAAGGAATTCTGCAACGTAAAAGGGATTTTGCACGAGTTTAGTGCTCCCTATACTCCACAGCAAAACGGAGTAGCTGAACGGAAAAACAGAACTTTGATTGAAACCGCGAGAACCATGCTTGCAGATTCTAAACTTCCTATCAGCTTCTGGAGTGAAGCGGTTTCTGCGGCTTGCTACACGCTAAACAAGGTTCTCACTGTCAAACCAACAAAAAACATGTTTTGAGATGATAAACCGACGGAATCCAAATTTGAAGTTCTTAGAACTATTCGGTGCACCATGTACCGTAATAGACCAAAATAGCAAATTCGGAGCTAAATCTCTTGAAGGTTTCTTTGTCGGATATGCGAGTCCGTTGAGAAGAGTATATGTTCCTTCATTGAGAAAGGTTATTGAAGCACAACACGTGGATCGTTTCAACTACACGGATCCTATTCAAAGGAAAGGTGACGCATGGCTGTTTAACTATCAAGACCTTTGGAAGTCATTTGACTTGCCCGAAGAACTGACTGACGAAGAAGTTGCAGCGTTATACTACCTTCACCAGTCAGCGAATCAAGAACAAATTGTTCGACCAATTGTGGTTAATCAACCCACGTTGGATCCATCTTCTTCTGGCGCAAGTTCAAGCAATAGTGGTGTTCCGGCTGAAAATGTTTCTGAAACATTAACAACACCTGCTACTCCTCCAACAAATGCCTCTACTGAACCAGTGAATATAACAACGGAACCCAGTATGCCTCAGAATCAAAATTCTGACTCAAATGAAGCACCGACATTTGATGCTGATGGGGAATCATCTTCTTCAGATGAAGAATGGAGCAGATAACAAGTCTTCTTAATCAATCTGCAGTCCCGAACAACAGAAATGAAGCTTCATCAAGCTCTCCAAACGTGGTATTGGTCGTTGATCTCAACATCACGAATCAGCAAAACTCAGTAGATGTTCCAAGTGAAGAATTTCCGTGATCATATTCCTATCATCCGTCAACAAATATAAATCGGAGAACTTCAAGCTGGTGTTAGAACTCGAGGGCAAATTAATAAAGCACTTAGTTGTTTCTACACACGCGTTGCTACAACCTAGAACTATTGATTCTATTCATGTTTCATTTCTCAGATTGAGCCAAAGACAGTTAATGAAGCTTTAGCCGATGAAAATTGGGTACAAGCAATGTAAGAAGAATTATTGCAGTTTGAGAAGTTGGGTGTGTGGAAGCTTGAAGACCTACCAGAAAATCAGAAAGCAATTGATACAAAATAGGTCTTTAAGTGTAAACGTGATGATAGAGGGGTTATTGTTCGTAACAAAGCTAGGCTTGTTGTCAAGGGATTTCACCAGCAGGAAGGGATAGACTATACGGAAGTCTATGCACCAGTATGCTAAATAAATGTAAAGTTTTAAAAGTGATAAACGAGTCTTACTGTGGATGTGTGTATAGTCTTAACACGTTTAGTAAACTGTTTTCGAGATATAAACTAAATTTTACAACTGCTTAATTTTGTGGATTAACACATCTTGGATATATGGACTTAGTACTCCAAAATTTCGTTTGAAAGATTGCCTGATTCTGAGATACGAGGTCTTTATAGATAGTTGATATCTGGGGTATTATACAAGTTCTTCTGATTTTGCGGAAGCAATGGCCTAGAACTTCTATAATACTTTCGCTATAAACCTCCAAATTGCATGCAATATTGAAAAGTATCGAAAGATATAATCATATGCAATGTTAAAAAGATTCCTTAAGTGGAACACACCTTAAAGACGAGCCTTCATCTATTTGTCTGTACGGTAGTACTAACCTAAGCTCTCAAGGTCTCGCACAACCCAGATAAAGATATCAATTACGCTATATTCACCTATAAGATGAAATATAGGGAGTCTGGATACGGGAGTATATTCAAGAAGTGGGAACCACAGATAAGTCAAGTTTCATGAATTCTACCTTAACATATCTTGAAACAGTTGAAAAATGTGGTAAAGCTTAAGTGGATAAACATATCGACAATCTAGGTAAACGAGTTTAAAACTTAAAGTCTGCTAAAGGTCAACGGTACTGGTGATATGTCTCAATCAACTGATATGATCCTTAGACACAAATTCACAAAAATATGTATGTAAATATGTTTGTACATAGTTTACATTGCTTATTACATTGTATTTCAGCTTTACAGATTAAAATCAAAAAAATTTTCGATGTGTTTTAGCATAAACTTACAAAAATACAAAAAGATTTTATTTCTACATTTATTTTCAGCAAACCAATGTTGGAGAACGGATCTTCGAAGTCTGGTAAGATGCTAGAACTGATGGGAATCTCTTTAACAACGGGCTGGGAGCTAATCTGTTAAATCTGAAAAAGTCAAAACGATAAAAAGTTCATTAATTTGAAACTTTGATTTTAAAAATATCAACAGTTTGTTCGTAACGGGTCAAACCGGGGTCATTAACTTGGACTCGGCAGACAAATCGGTTAACCAAGGTCATTAGCTTGGACTTGGTCAATTGAGTGGATTTTCATAACTGATAAAAAGTTGGAAAGTTCAGGGGTCAAAAATGAAAATTGGAAAAGTTAAAAATTGTGGTTTGGCAAGTTCGGTCGAACTTGCCAAACAAATCAAGTTTATCAAACAAGCAAGTTCGACCGAACTTGCTATAAAAAGGCTGTGCTTGTTTTAAGTAATAAGTTCGCTCGAACTTATGATGGTTATGTTAATGGGCTTATAAGTTCGCCCGAACTTACCTAGGTATAAATACCTGAGTAAGTTCGGCCGAATTCATTTACTTGTTATCAGACTCTCTGAGCGAACTTGAGCTTTGAGAGAATTTGAACGATTTTGGCAATTTCACACCGTTACGCTGCCCAAATTAAGTCGGTTTTTGGTGAATAGCATACCAATTACCATGGCTGAGGTGAGATTTGATCATTGAACTGTGTTTGGACCAGTAATGAATGAAACTAGATAAAAAAGTATAAAATCTGATAAATCTAAGAGTTGTTGGTTAAAATTGAACTTAGATTCTTAATCTACACATAAAATCGACCGTATAACATGTTTTGATTGAAGTGAAACGGCTGTTTAATTGTTTTGAACAAGTTGGTCTTTGGAGAAGACGACAAGTTCGGCCGAACTTGTTGTCAAGTTCGACCGGACTTATCTAAAAACAAAACTGAATCAAGATAATTGAGATATGTTCGACCGAACTTCATGTATTTAGTTTTGAATATCATGTGGAAGTTCGCCCGAACTTGGATCTTGAAAAATTGAATGTTGTTAATATAAGTTCGCCCGAACTTATCATTCAATGCTGAACATGTGTTTAATACATGATCGGGCGAACTTAGGCAGAATGTTGAACACATATATCAAGTTCGCCCGAACTTGATATAAATGTTAGAAGATTTTGTGAAATTTTTATCGAAATGCGTGCTAATTGTTTTGCGTCATGTTTTTCAGGCACAAGTACCAGCGCGTGTAATCTCTGTTGAGTTCTCCAAAACTCGCAACACGTGTATTACGCTTGACAAATCTATCTGTCCGTCACTGAAGGAGTACGACAGTATATTGAAGTTTCTTGAGGAAAGCCATATTCGCTGAGCTATTACAGAGCGCACAGTATCATATCGATCACACATCGTTCACTTTTGGATGAATGCAAGCCTTAGTGCTAACGAGAAGACAATCACTTCAACAGTACAAGTTGGAAATGAAGTTAAACCAATTTCTGTGACTGAAGACGATATTCGATGGATTCCGTAATTCAAAGATAATAAAGACGATCAGATTCATTTAGACGAGAAGATGGTGCATGGTTGTTTCTTTCGTATGGGTTATAAGGGGAGCGTGAACAAATCGACGCTGAAGAAAGGGGAAGTGCCAAACCCCTACAAGCTCTTGATGCATGCTTTAATTCACACATTCAGCCATCGTAAAGCCGGATTAGATGATGTTCAAGACTATTTAGCTTGCATGGCAACGACGCTTGTTCTGAAGAAGCCGTTCAATGTTTCTAAGTTAGTTTTCACTCACATGTCGAAGAACATGGAAGATTCAAGGCTATGCCTATATCCGAGATTTGTTCAGATGTTGATTGACGAAAAGTATCCCAACATTGCACGAGATCCAAATGATGTGCTGTATTTAGTTCATCTTGATGAAACTACTGTGAAGAAGCTTATCAAGTTCCAGAAACAAGCTTCAGCTCCTGTTGCGAAACCAGTGTTTGTAGCTATAAAAGATTCAAATTATATCTCGCCACCTGATAACAAGTGGAGAAAGGATGGTAGCGATGACGAGAAAGAGCTTAAAGCTAAGAAAGAATGGTTTAAGGGATTCAAACCAAAGGCAAGGAGCGAATGGTTTTTAAAGGCAGAAGCTGATAAGCCTAAAAAGAAACGTGCTGCGAAGAAAGTCGAAACTATGCTTGTCGACGAGGATGAACCTGAAAATGTTGAAGCAGTTGCTGGATCGAGCACTGCAGTTGTTATTGAAAGTTAGGAAACTGTAAAGTCAACCCAAGAAGATGTGATTTCTGCTACTTCTGAGAATGAAGAATCTGATGAAGAAGTTCCTGCCAAAGAGCCAGAAAAGACTGAGGCAGAGATTAGAGTAGAAAAGGAAAGATAGTTGGATGCAGATTTTGATCCTAACACTGAGAAAGAGTCTGACGAGGAAAGACTGAAGAAAAAGTCTAAGCGTACAAAGTCTCCAGTAATTGAAATCTCAAAGAAGACTATAGGGTCACCTCAGACCAAAGGTAAAATAAAAGCAAAGATAGCTCAGAAAGCTGTGAGCAAGAGGTACAAAAGCAAGTTGAAAAGAACAGAAGCCACACAAGAACCTTCTGGAGGAGAAAGGAGCTACACAAGAACCTCCTCCACAAGAACCTCCTATTATTGTTCATGCTGAAACTGAAAGGCCAGGAGTTACACACGAACCTCCTGTGTCTGGCTTTGTTGAAGTTCCTATCGCTGAATCTCCTATTGCTCCAACGACTTCTGTTCTTGAAAGTTCTACTCCTAAGAAGTCTACTCCGAAAGATGCAACACCTAAAGATTCAACGCCAAAGACACCAAGGGGAAATCTATTCGGTGATATGCCACACGGTCCAATCAGTCTCGAAGACTTGGATGAGTTTTTCCCAGAATCTAATTTTGAGATGCTAGAGAAGCGCGTGAAGGCGTTAGAAGAGAAAGTTGCACAGAATGAGGTTGAAAAGGTTGAGCTTGTTAAAAAGATGAATCAAAGCGAGGTCGAAAAAGAATTACTTGACGACAAATTAAAGGTGTTAGAGAATGAAAGGGAGTATTTCAAAGCACTAATTGAAAGTTTGCAAGACGCGAATGAGAAATTGCAGACTGATATTGCAGATCTAAAGACTATCCAAGCATTGAACGATCAAAGATTCAACATATTGCAGAAAGTGTTAGCAAACAATCTGAACATTGATTTCATTGCTGAATACGATCGTCTGGATCGTCAGGAAGCAAAAGAACGTGCTGAGAAAGAATTAGCTGAAAGTGGTAAAGGAAAGCATGTTGAGGGTGAAGCCCCTAAATCTTCTGAGACTGCTGAGAGGTCTTTTGATGTTCCAGAGAAACCAAATGAAGATGTTTCGAAAGCTTCTGAGTCTGAAATTAAGGTTGACGAATCTGTCAAGCCTTCTGATCCTATTATTGTTTATGAAGAAAAAGGAAATGAAGAATCTGAAAAAGATAATAAAGAGGATGAAGAGGAAGAAGGTTACGAGGATTGGAATGTTGGTGATGATGATGATGATGATGATTACGATCAAGGTGGTGATGATTTTGATCAGGGAGGTACAGGTTTAAAGATCACTGAAGCCAAAGTATCTGATAAGTTTGATTTTTATGATCTTATGAACGATGAGTCGAATAGGATGGAAGATAAAAGTCAGGGGGAGTCAGGGCAGAAAGGGCCAACTGATGATGATATAGATATGTCAAATATTGATCGTTCTGCGAAACCTGTGACTGCAGTACCTACAAAGCCTTTAATGCTAATGTTGGAACACAATGTGGAAGAAGGTGAGTTTGTACATAATTACTCGAAAGAAGATTTGGCGAGACTAGTTGAAGTTGAAGCTGAGACCTTAGAGTTTGATTTTGAGGAAGTTATGAATGTTAACACATTTGAACCAAAAGAGTATCAGTATGAGAGAAGGTTTGAAGCTGATGAGTACAATCGAGTGATGTTGAAGATTGGTCCTCAGATGATGAATCAGATCAGAAAGCTAAGTACGTCGGTCAAAATTCAGAAAGTTTTCCTACGTTTAAAGAGATGTGCAAACAACTTGATGAAGATATGATTAAAGATAAGATTGCTGAAGCGTTACGAGAAGGAAAGATTCCTAAGCCGATGACCAAAGAAGAGATAGCTGAAGCGAAAAAGTCCTGGTTCAGGGAGATGCCACGTGAACGTAAGTTTCGACGTCCACTAGCATTCTTCACCAAAAATAAAGATGTTTCTTTGGGAGATATACTGAGTTGGGGATGGTTTAAAGAGCTCAACGTATAGGCAATCAAAAGAGAATTTGGAGTGCAATACTTCAAATATCTTGCTGATTACAAAACATTGCCGTGCTGGGATATGGAAGAGTTAGTGCAAACAGTGAATGTTACTTATCATATGAAGACAATAGATCAGTTGTGGAAGATGATTGAGTACGAAGCTGTTAAAGGTTGGAATCACTGGAAGCCGTTTATTCCAGGATGAAGGGTTAAGATCAATAAGGTTACATGGTAAAAGGACATAATGTTAATTATGAAACATCCTAGAGCCATGAGGAATATGCCACTTATGCCGATCGAACATAACTTCTATCCTTTATTCAAGTGGTGGCAGATAGATCCAGCTACTTGTGAAGCAGTGATCGTGTTAAAATTTGAAGATCATCTGGATATTGCTAAGGAACGAGTTGAAGTGATGGGTTATCAGGGAATGAGAGGTTTATGGAGGACGATAAGGATTCTAGATCCTATGTGGCTTGTGAACTGCTCGAAAGAAGATATCAAAACCTTGTTCTACAACAAGATTTTTTTTGAAGAACGTGAAAAGATACAAGCTATGCAGTTTCAAAAGGTTGTGAACGTTTGTTATGTACATGAAGTAAATTCTGGAAAAATGTGGCAAACAAAGTGGAGGGATCTGGAGAGAGTTGAGTTTATAAAAGAAGAAACCAGAAAGGAGGTGATTAAAGAAAGAATGGAAAAAGCGGTAAGGCAAAGTTCGCTAAGAATGGCTAACTTTAAAAGACCACCGCCAACTGATCAAATGCCTAATCCAAAGCAAGAACGACGAAGGAAGCCATTCGAGAACTTCTTTGGTCGTGTACGTTAATGTATTATATGAAGACAGAGTTTTGAAGGCTGATACAAGATGAAGACGATATCCAAGGGGGAGTCTGTTGGTGCATAATGTCTATGTCTTAGTCTTATATCGAGTCTGTATAGTATAGAGCTGAATAGGCTAGGTATACGAAGTATTTATGTTTGTATTAGCCAAGTTCGCCCATGAAGTTCATGTAAAGGCATGTTCGGCTGAACTTGTGTCTCCCAGGGGCGAACTTGTGTCTCTATAAATACCTGGCTAGCCTACTTCATTTGTAACTTTGGCATTTCAGAGGCGAAGCTCTGTCAGTTTGTAACCAGAACGTTTGATCTATAAAACTGACGATTAACTGATTAATTCTTGTCTATTGGTAAACATGACGTAATATTTCCGCTATTATGGACGTTAGATATCAAATTTAGGTCCCTAAGCATCGAGGATCGGTCCTACAGTTCTGAGCCTGGCGATGATTGAGATTGAAGGCTCTTCCACGCGCAGCTTGTGGTTGCTGCTGCTGAGGCTACGGTGGCTGTGGCTGAGGCTGCTGCTGAGACTCTTGTTTCACGCCTCGGTTAGGATAGACATTACTGAAATGGTTTGGGTCTCCACAAGTGTAGCAAGCACGGGCCTTTGGGGTTGGCGCTTGCTGCTGGAACTGCTGCTGATTAGCCTGAGGAGTGCGAGGTGGAGTTGGTAGAGCTGGTGCTGCTGGAGCTTGAGGAGCAGGCAAACGAGGACCACTATGGCAGCTGATAGTAAAGTGGCCGTAGATGTTACAGTTGGTACAGAAATGGCAATTGCCTCCAACTGTATGATGATAAGTGAACTTTGAGCACAGGGAATGAGGACCAGTATACGCACGCTTTGTTGGAGGTGCATTCGGTGCGGTAGACTGAAGTGGCTGGGGGTTTGGCGGTACGGCAAGTGCACAGTTCTTGCTCAGGTTTTCTCTCTTGCGACCTCGGCGACTAGACTTTGACTCTCGAGACTAATCGATAGTAGGCTCGGTGATTGCTTGGTTGGCGACCTTGCTGTTCTTGAAGTAACCAGCCTGAACACTTTTGTTGTTGATTTATGCGGCAAGCTGATAGGTTTCCTCAATGGTGACAGGGCGTGTTACTTGAACAAAATCAGCGACGCAATCGGGTAAAGCTCGCAGGTATTTCTTGATTGTTTTCTCAGTAGTGTCCACCTAACCGGGACAGATAATGCTCAACTGCTTGAAATGAGCTGTTAGACCAGCGTTGTCTGGACCATCTTGTTTGATATCCCAGAATTCATTCTCCAGCTTTTGAATCTCATGTGGAGGACATAACTCTTTCACCATGATCTTTGAGTTCCTCCCAAGTGAGCCCGTGAGCTTCGTCGTTTCCGCGCTTGTTGCACTACGCTGTCCACCAATCGAGAGCCCTCGATTGGAACACATCGGTGGCATTGATAGTGCGCAGAGCTTCGGGGCATCCACTCTGGCGGAAGGTAACCTCGATAGAATCGAACCGCTGGAACATAGCACTCGGTCCTTTGGTGCCAGAGAAAGTAAGTGGTCTACATGCCTTGAACTGCTTAAAGCTGAAGGAAGTCTTTGGCGTGTCGGACTTGGAATCGACGGACGAATTGTTGCTGACAGCGTGGATCTCGCTGACGATATGGGGAGTGACTTTAGCCATCTGCTTGGCTACCAGTGAAGCGATGCGCTTATCAGCGTTGTTGTGCTGGATGTTCCTCCGCGTGTGAGATCCCATGGAAGACATCTACATGAAGGATTTGATTGGATGAGATTTGATTATAGTAGGTTTATGTTTAAAAGTTTACTTATTATTATTATTCAAGTAAGGCACAAATGCACATAAACACGTAGACAAGTAAACACGTAGGCAAGTAAACACGTAGGCACATAAGCATGTAACCACGTAGTCACATAATTCATGTAAACATATACTTTGCACGTATTCACCTTCTTATAAGTAAAGCGTAGCACGTACGAGATGCGAGATATAAGCGTAAATAGCGAGATAAGCAAGGAATACCGCGTATGAGACACGAATGCCCTCATGAGCATAAGCGAGTTGAGCGATTAGTTTGGTTGGTGATTAGTTAGCGTTTTAGATTACGATAGCTGTGCGAATAGTGCATATATCGATGGAGCGTAATAGCGATAAATCAGGAAATCGATAAAGCGAGAAATCGAATAAAGCATAAAATCCATAAATTTAAACACATAAGTAAATAATAAACTCGATGATGCGTAAAATCGACGATTGTAGGCTTAAATCAATTAGGAGCGTCCTGGGTTTTGAGACAGCGACTACGCAAAGTGGTTCGAAAATCCTCTGAGTTCGGACACACGATTTGGCCTAATAGACAAATGCTCTCGCCGTACAACGGTTAACGACATTTATCCTTCCAGTTACGTCGTGTTTCGAGTCATCGAAATAATCGAGACTTTAGTGAGATTGAAAATCGAGGAGCGGAACTAGCTATTAAGATGCGGGTTTCACCCCTAACTTAACAACTTCATTCCTAGTTGTGGTTATGCTCGCCGATCAAACCGGGAGTTCCACTAGATAGATATGGGGATTTTCGTCAAGGTTTGGATATCACTCCTAACTCAACGAAGATATCTCGTGCGATGGAGTATGCGCGGAGTGAATGATCTTATCGAGAGTTCTTGGTTTTCACACCTAATCTCGACTTGATCACTCGTCTTGTGTGATACGAGCGTTCTTCATGTGTATTGTGGTTGCTTTAGGAAATGCAATGTATAAAAGTTCAATTCAAAGGATTCTAGTCAAGTTCGGACGAACTTGGCATCAGCCTGATGCCAAATTCGAGAGAACTTGTTAAATCCCTATTGAACTTAGTTGATGTTGTAGGGGACTGACAAGTTCAGGCGAACTAGGTCAAGTCCGGGCGAACTTGATCAAGTCGAGCGAACTTGCCCCCAAGTTTGGGCGAACTTGTCTGTTCGCATTAGTTTCGGCGTTAAATCAATGCGTAACGGTCTGATTTGGTATCCTAACTATAGACTAGGTCAATCATGGCAGTTCTACCTAGCTTTCCTTATAGTTATGGCTCTGATACCAATCTATCACACCCCAACCGATGGCGGAAACATTGGGGCGCGACACTAGGCGAACTAGATTGCCTCATGAGAAATTCCATAACACTATTTAAGCGACAATATTTAAACGTTAATATCCCATACTACTAACATAAAACCTTTAACAAATTACAGAATTTAAGCATTCTCATAATCCAAATCAAGTTCGATATCCCCAAGATTTCTATTACAATGCGTTTCTAAATGACCAAATCCTAATCCGTTTGCAAAGTAGACAAATCCTCAACCTGCCACATATGTTAAAATAAACGTGAATACAATTAAGTAAAGGTGAGCATACAGGTTTTGCGTACATAATAGATATAAAAGCGTTTAGCATACACCGCATGATATACGTAAGAGTTGTGAACTATATATCTACTAGATTCAAGTAAACCAACAAACCGTGATTGATCGAGGCATGCGAACAAGTGTCCACATCCTAAAGAGAAAATAAATGAGAAATAAAATGCGAGCCTTAACAACCCGGGCCTCCGGGTGGCGGGTCAACCTCTAGTATACTATTTTGTTAAGGGTGACTTACAAGCAATCAAGTAACACATACAATTCAGCAGATTTCACGTATAGTCATATACAAGCGGGATTGCGAATAAGCGTTTGAGTTGTGTGATGTGATTTGATATAGGAACATATGTGACACCCAAAAGTGCGTTTAAGCGTAAAAGGGGTTCAAGTATACTCACTGTCGGTGCGATTAAAGAGAGATTCGGGATCTGAGATAAATTGAGGAGAATGCTGGATCAGTCTGTAAGTGAACAGAAGTGCATCAGTCTTCCGAAATGCTGAAACGGTGAACGGGTGAAAGAACAGTAGACAAGTTCGGGCGAACTTGTACTTGAAGGTACAAGTTCAGGCGAACTTGTATGTCTGGACTTACTAAGAGTACAAGTTCGGGCAAACTTGTCTGGTTTCCTAGGAAACGAGACAAGTTCGGGCGAACTTATCCCATTTACTGAAGTGGGATACAAGTTCGAGCGAACTTGTCTGATTTCCTTGGAAATCAGTAGAAGTTCGGGCGAACTTGTGTAAATTTGGTAAAGATTTGATCAAGTTCGGTCGAACTTGGTCACTAATCTGGTGACAAGTTCGAGCAAACTTGTTGCTTTTCGAGCGAACTTGACTGTTTTGGCATCCAAATCGTGCGTTTTCGCGTCGTTTGCTGAGGAAATCGAGTGTCCATCCCTCCAACCTTAAGTCACTGAGAAAAAATTAGGCTAGAGAGGTCTTTTGGAGCGAGTTTAGCCATTTTACAGAAACTCAGGCTAATTCGGGCGAACTTTATGGTTCGTACGGTTTAGTCCAGCTTGTGTAAAGTGACGATTCCGTCCTTGTGCTTCCGGATCTGAGATCTTGCTTGACAACGACTCGTTCCACTTCCAAGTGAACGAAACATACGTCATTTAGTCTGAAATTTGTGTAAAAATTGATGTTTAAAAGGTTTTACTTAGATCTAGACATAGATCTAAGTGAAAAACAGAAGTTTTGTGTAAAAGATGAAGATTTTCGTAAACAAAAGAGATTTGATGAAAACAAAGTTAGAAACCTTGTGCAAAATCATTGTAAACGTTGTTGTAACTTGAAAACGGGTTGAATCTTACTTAGAAAACAAAGGGTTTCGGTTTCGGGGAGCTCCGGGCGAACTTGCAGCAAGTTCAAATGAGAAGAGGAGCTGGGTATTTATAGGTGAAGGTGGAAAATGGGCTGGAAACATCAAGTTTGAGCGAACTTGTTACAAGTTCGAGCGAACTTGTTTGTTTCTTGAATATTTGAGACAAGTCTGGGCGGACTTGTTGTGTAATATAGAATTCTTGATGGCCTGCACAAGTTCGGCCGAACTTGACCTATTGGCCAAGTTTTGTTCGATTATTTCACGCTGAGAGTTCGTTTGGCGATTCGGTTCGTATTAGATAGTTATATTAAGCGTTATAATTGATACAATAGTGTGATTTAGCAATTCGTGCGTGTGAGAGCGTTGCGATAGCAATTGTAATCATAACATAAACAAGTATACCACATATAAAAACATAATTCCACATAATTAACTGCGTTTTGCGATGCGATGAGATAAACGATGCGATGGCACAAGTGTTTATTAAACAATAACACTCTTGGCTATTAAAGTAACATAGTTACTTGTGTTTGCGTTGAATTAACGTTGAGTTTAATAAGCGATTTAATAAGCGACTAGATGCGATATAGTTGTAATTAAATATAATTATCTTAATATTAACTTTCCATAAATCGAATCTCAGGATTACAAGGATGAAAATAAACGGGATAGACTGAAATAAAATAACAACGAAAATTGCGAGTTGTTACAACAAGCATTTGCGCAAGCAGTGCATCGCTTTTCTAGCCCACATCGTGAACCCGGGGAAGGAAAAGAAAACCTTGAAAGACATACCTGTTGTTTGTGAATTCCCTAAAGTTTTTCCCGACGATTACCTGGTTTACCCCCTGCTCGTGATGTCGAATTCTGTATCGATCTAATCCCTGGTGCTACACCTGTCGCTAAAGCTCCCAATCGCCTTGCACCATTCGAAATGTGCGAGCTATACGCCCGAGCACGTCACCGTGGGGCGCACCCGTTCTGTTTGTGAAAAAGAAAGATGGGACGTTCTGAATGTGCATCGATTATCGTGAACTTAACAAACTCACGATAAAGAACCGCTACCCTCTTCCTCGAATCGATGATTTGTTTGATCAACTTCAAGGTGCTACTTGTTTTTTGAAGATTGATTTATGTTCCGAGTATCACCAACTACGTTTACATGAGCAAGACGTTCCAAAAACTGCCTTTCGTACTCGCTATGGCCATTTGAATTCGTGGTCATGCCTTTTGGACTTACAAACGCATGCCGTCTTCATGGATTTGATGAACCGTGTGTGCAAAGCCTTTTTGGATCTTTTCGTCATTATTTTCATCAATGATATTCTTATTTACTCGAAGTCGAGAGCCGAACACGCGCGACATCTTCGTTTAGTTCTCGAACTTCTCCAAGGAAACCGTCTCTACGCCAAATTCTCCAAGTGTGAATTTTGGCTTAATGAAGTCCAATTTCTCGGTCACGTCGTTAGTGACCAAGGAATCCACGTCGATTCCACCAAATTGAAGCTGTAAAGAGTTGGAATACTCTGAAGAATCCGTCCGAAATCCGTTCCTTCCACGGATTGGCAGGTTACTACCGCCGATTCATCGCCGACTTTTCAAAAATCGTCGTGCCTCTCACCTCTTTGAGTCATAAGGATAAACATTTTGTTTGGGGTTCTGAATAGGAGGAAGCCTTTCAGACCTTCAAGCATATGCTTTGCGACACTCCCGTTCTCGCACTTCCCGACGGAGACGACGATTCGTCGTTTACTGCTCCAACCTAGGTCTCGGTTGTGTTCTCATGCAGCGAGACAAGGTTATCGCGTATGCGTCTCGACAACTCAAAATCCACGAGAAGAACTACACTACCCATGATCTCGAGCTCGGTGCAGTCATTTTTGCGTTAAAGATATGGTGACACTACCCTTATGGTACAAAGTGTAAAGTCTTCACCGACCATAAGATCTTACAACACATCTTTAACCAAAAAGAACTAAACATGCGCCAACGCCGATGGGTGGAACTTCTCAACGACTATCATTGTGAGATACGCTACCATCCCGGCAAAGCAAACGTCATAGCCGACGCTCTCAGCCAACGAAGCTATGTGTATAGCATTCCTGATGTTCAAGCCCAGAATAAACTCGAAACCTTGATTCGCGAAACCCAGCACGAATGTTTTATTGAGAACACCTTGTTCGAGGAAATGAAATGTGGTGCCGAAACCCAGTTGGAGAATAAGTCTAACGGTATCTATTACTTCCTGAATCGCATTTGGATCCCTAGCCGCAATAACCTTTGAGAGTTACAAATGACCGAAGCCCATAAATCTCGATATTCCATTCACCCCGGTGCCGACAAGATGTACCAGGACCTCCGTTCCAGATATTGGTGGCCGGGTATGAAAAAGGATATCGCTCTATACATGTCGAAATGCTTAACTTGTGCGAAAGTTAAAGCCGAACATCAACGCCCCTCTGGCTTACTCGAGCAACCCGACATCCCGGTGTGGAAATGGGAGAGTATAGCTATGGATTTTGTTATGAAACTCCCTCGCACCTCTTCTGGTCACGATAGCATTTGGGTTATCGTCGATCGCCTTACAAATCTGCTCATTTTATTGCCATACGAGAAGACTTTAAGGTAGAACGATTAGCGCGAATCTATACCGAGAAGTCATTTGTCGACACGGGACGCCTCGTGACATCATCTCTGATCGCGACGGCCGCTTTACTTCACGTCTCTAGGAGACTTTCCAATCCGCACTCGGTACTAAGCTTAACTTAAGTACTGCGTTCCATCCTCAAACCGACGGTCAGACTGAGCGCACGTTCGCACCCTCGAATACATGCTTCGTTCATGCGTTATAGATTTTGGTGGTAATTTGGATACGCATTTACCTTTAATAGAATTTTCGTACAATAATAGTTATCATACTAGTATTCAAATGGCACCTTTTGAGGCATTATACGACAAAAAATGTCGATCGCCTATCATATGGCACGAGATCAGAGACGCTCAGATCACTGGTCCCGAGTTAATACAAGAAACAACATACAAGATTCTCCAAATTAGAGACAATCTCCTGAAAGCTCGGAGTCGTCAAAAGAGTTATGCCGATAAACGCCGCAAGCCCTTACAGTTCGAAGTGGGAGATCACGTTCTCTTAAAGGTTTCACCTTGGAAAGGAGTGATCCGTTTCGGAAAGAAAGGGAAACTAGCGCCACGATACGTGGGTCCCTTTAAGATTCTTGAAAGGATTGGCAAAGTGGCCTACCGACTCGAATTACCGAAAGAACTTAACAACATACATCCGACTTTCCATGCCTCAAACCTCAAAAAGTGTTTATCTGAAGGAAACCTTCATGTGCCACTTGAAGATTTGCAAATAAACGAAACGCTGCATTTCGATGGAAAAAGCCAGTAGAAATCATGGATCGAGAGATCAAGAAATTCGACGCTCTCGCATTCCTATTGTGAAGTCCGATGGGAAGGCAAACGCGGCGCCGAGTTCACTTGGGAACTCGAAAGTGATATGAAAGCTAAATATCCTCATCTCTTCGTTACTACCGCCACCTGAATTTCTGGACAAAATTCCCTAAAGGAGGGGAGACTGTAACAACCCGATCTTTCGGATTGTTATCCGAATTCCGTTATTTCCGTTTATTTCTGTTTCAACCCGTTTGTACTCTGAGATTTATTATAATGGTTTACAACTATTTTGAAACGCATATTATATCGCTTATTTATAGCATTTAAATCTTTTAGTACTCGCAACTCTCAACGCAAACTCAAATCGCAGTTAATATGTTACATTTTGTTACTTATGTGTTATGTGTGCTTTATGATTTATGGTTGTACTTGCTATCGCAACGCTCTCACTCGCACAAATCGCTAAATCGCATTATTTTATTATCCCAACACTTAACGCCTCGCTAAAACGCTTAACATAACTATCTAATACGAATCAAATCGCCAAACGAGCACCCCTAACAAACAAATAACGAACAAAACTCAACCAAGAGTCCAAGTTCACTCGAACTTGCCTCCAAACTAGGGGAACTGGCCAAGTTCGGCCGAACTTGTGCCAAGCTCACCCAAACTTGACCAAACCAAGAGAAACAGGTCAAGTTCGCCCGAACTTGTGACAAGTTCGCCCGAACTTGATGTCTCATCTCTTGTTTCTTCTCCACCTATAAATACCCAGCACCTCCATTCATGCTCTTCTTGCTGCAACTTCGCTCCAGAGCTCCCGAAACCAAAATCCCTTGTTTTTCCAAGTAAGAACCACTCGTTTTATGCAAACTACAACGCTTTACACTACGATTTTTCACAAGGTTTACCTTCGTTTTCATCAAAACTTCTCTGTTTATAAAAATCTTCATCTTTTTCTATAAAACTTCTTGTTTTACCTTAGATCTACACTTAAGTGGGTTATTGGACTTAGCCTTGGCTCTCCAAGCTAGAAATCTTGATGATTTCGACTCACAGAGTGTTAGATCTGAGAAAAAATATTCAAAGCATTGATTTTTACACCATATACGGACTAACCGACGTTTGTTTCGTTCACTAAGAAGTGGGACGAGGAATTGTCAACGAAAATACTTGAAATAGATTCGGAATCACGTCTGTTTCCAGCAAGAACTTAGATCCGGAAGCACAATGACGATACAGTCACTTTGCACGAACCGAACTAACTCGTATGAACCGACAAGTTCGCACGGATTAGCCCGAGTTCCTGTAAAATGGCTAAAACTCGCTCTCAAAGACCTCCCCAGCCTGTGTTTTACTCAGTAGCACAAGGTTGGAGGGATGGACACTCGATTTCCTCAGTAAACAACGCGAAAACGCTCGATTTTGACCGAAAACAGACAACTTCGCCCCAAATAGGGCAAGTTCGCTCGAAGTTGTCACCTGTTTAGGGACAACTTCGCCCGAACTTGTGCCTAGCTCAAGGGAGGAGTAAAAGTTCGCCCGAACTTGTGCTTTGACCTAAGTTAGAGTACAAGTTTGCCCGAACTTGTGCTCAAACCTAGGACAAAGCACAACTTCGCCGAAGTTGGCTGACCCCTTGAATCCCAGTACAAGTTCGACCGAACTTGTCTACTGCCTCTTCACGTTTCGACCGTTTCAGCACTTCGGAAGACTGATGCACTTCTGTTCTCGCTTACAGTCTGATCCCAGCGCTCCCTTCAATCCATAATAGTTCGTGTTTCTTCGCTGAGCACCGATTGTGAGTATACTTGAACCCTTTTTCGCTTAAAACGCACTTTTGGGTGTTACATACGTCTCTATATCAAAACACGCTACACGCAACGCTAAACTCATTTTAACGCTAACCGCGCTCGCATGTTATACGTGAATCACTGAATGTTTGTTTGCTATGTGTGAATAATGAGGACTTGTAGACCACTCTTAGCAACGATAGTACTATAGTTTGGACTCAGCACCCGATTGGTTTGGGGGTTGTTAAGGCTCTCAAATTTACTTTACGTGCGTGTTCGCTATTGTGAACACATATCGCGCATACTCCACATCGCAGTCGTGTTGGTTAACTTATATCGTTATTGTTAGCCTACTTAGATTCACTTTCTGTACGTATAATGGTTATGCACTGAGTTTGGAACATGAGAAATACAAAAATTGCTGACATAAACGACCAGATATTTGATTTAATTAATTGTTCGCGCGTTTACTTTCTAAATATAGAAAGTAGGCGAAAACTGACGAAACTCGAAATGAATTTTTTCGTGCAAAATCGAATCCCTGTATCATTAAAACTGAGTTTGAAACCTAAGAAATAAAAAAATTGCTGACATAAACGACCAGATATTTTATTTAATTATTCAACGGTTATTAGTGAATATAATCTTGTTGTGGATGCCTGGAAATAGATGTAAGATAAGTTAGTTGATGCACATTTTCTAAACCGCTATATATCTTCTGTTCATATCTTGAGTTTTCTTTATCTCAAACTTGTTTACATATTTTTTTCATCTTACACTTTTTTTTCACAACAAATACTTCTAAAACAAGCATATTATAAACGCTTTATCTCTATTTATATGCTATTAAACATGTATGCTCACCTTTACTTTATTGTATTGACTTGTATTTTAACGTATGTAACAGGTTGAGGATTTTCTACTTGCAGCAATGGATTTAAGGCTTATCTTAGAAACTCATTTAAATAAAATCTAGGTTGTCGAACTTGTTTTGTTTAAGGATTGTAATCTGTATTGACTGCTTATGAATGCTAGTTTGATTGTATGGGAAATTAAGCGTTATAAAGTATTGTCATTAAAATAGTTGTTATGGATTCTCTTGAGCAATCTGGTTCGCCTAGTGTCGCGCCCCGATGATTCCGCCTTCGGTTGGGGTGTGACATCAGGATCATCGAACTTATAGTGAATACAAGCTAGTTCTCTTAGGGGAGTTCTAGACCCCTTTTTAAACTATTTTGGAGTGGTGTGCATACTCGACAAAGTATTTAAAGTAAAGCATGTTTTTGAAAGTTAACAGTCTTACGAAAGGAAAATATTGGCTTCTAGCCGGAACATCGCAAGTAATGTTTTAATCACACAACGAAATGTTTTAAAGTATGATGTATGATTGAAAGACAAATCTGACGTAAGCTAATGTTGATAAAGGTAAGTTGAAGGGATAATAACAGTATGAACGGGCGTTAGCGACAACCAACATTATGATCATGCTTTAGGACATTTTCTTCGTGGCTTGTCAATAATTTGACAACCAGGCCATAGGTTAAAAGACGTTAACAATGCTAACAAAATGAAATGATGCCATATTATACTAGGTATGCCATGTTATGCTATGTTATGATATATTGCGTTATACTATGTTATGACACATGATAAAGCTTTAATATTGTTTATGAAACCAGAAGTCACTTAGTGTAGCTGACTTTTAGTATGCACATCCAGATAAAATGTCGGTTTGCTTTAGGGGTTTGTGAAGACATGATTGGCTCGGAATTGAAGGATACCCCACTTAGCGACTGACATCTTGCTTAGTTATGTTTTGCTTTTGCAGCTTTAATTTTGTTGAGGATTATGTAATAGACTTGGATGTTATCTTTGAACGTATTTATGTTGCATTTGAATGAATTTCCAGTTTCAGGTTGAAACTATGCTGATGTGTAAACCCAACGGCTAAGATCCTCGGATTTGGGGAGTTAGAGTTTAACCTTCGACAATCCATACCATGCGAGCTGAATTAACTAGGTGTCGATCCAACCCGATTTTCAATACCTTGTTCCAAACTTGTTGTCTTACGTTATTATTAAAGTATTAAAACAAGATCAATGGATGGTAAACATTTTTTAAAATGACCCTTAAATTGTAAATAAAATGCAATTTAAACATACACTTTCATTCACTTTCATTCGAGATATTTACTTCTCCATCATTCTTCTTGCTTTCTCTAGCAAAACTATAAGATTGTAGTATTAATCTTGTTTTAATTCTACTTATATATAATATCAACATGAAACTTCTACTGGGTGGTAGTGGTCCATTAATAAAAGCAAAGCCTTAAAACACTTAGGTTGAGAAAAAAGTCTTAGATTCAAATCTCACAGATGACAAAAATTAAAAGAATTAGCTATTAAAAAGAATCAAGGTTATTAATACAACCACAACACATCACGTTAAATCAAGAGAGATAAATATGGTTGTATCCCTATAATAGCAATTTATACATGTATGATAAAGAAACATGATCGAATCTTCTATAAATATACTAGTTTACAAACCTATGTATTATAAGGGTTAACTATAAAAAAATTGGATTGACTATTATTTTAATTTATAGGTGTTATAAACCTGTGTATTACACGGGTTGAATACCAAAAAAATGTAAATCATAAACTTTTATATAATCCTTATAACACGGTTAAAAATGTAATAATATCGTAGTCTTATATATTCATAATTCATGAATATTATCACATAGGTTGAGGAAGTAAACTATAATCTTATAAAAATATGTAATACTAGTGGCGGGCCTAGTGTATAACTAGGGGCAACCCCCGCTACGGCCTGGCGCTCCGGCGGTAGTGTAAATTAGTGTAAATTTTAGAAAAATTTGACATTTTTTTCGCTTTTTTATAAAACGTTACCGTTTGACGGATTTTCTAGATCCGCCAGTAATATCGTTAATAAATGTAATAATATTATAATCTTATCACATGGTTAAATATATGTTTTGTTGATGTGTATATCAATTGTTTCATAAATTATAATATTATTTATATTCTTTTTGTGTGATAAATTCAATTATTCTTTTTGTTTATAAGATTTGAGCGGAGGTAGTATATTATAAATTAAATTTATAGTATTATTTGTATCATTATATAGCGTTTTTGTTATAATAATTATTTTATAATATTAGTAGATTTGACCAAACTTTTAGGGTAAAACTTTTTTGAACGACTATAGGGTTGGGTTATTTTGAGAACGCTAAATATTGCGAGAACCGTGAGAACGAATGAAAAAACCGATCAAAGCCTTTTTTTAATACAAACATCATTGTAATTAAAATACAACATCAAAAAAGAATTTACAACATCGAATAATTCATCTCTTCTCTCAAAATCACTCTTTTTAGATTTTTTTTACACATGTGTAAATATAACAAATTTACACACGTGTAAATGACAAACTTACACATTTGTAAATTTTCTTTATTTACAAATTCATGTAAATTTAAACCTATAAATTAATTTTTTAACATTGTATTCGAAAAAATAATGATAAATGTAATTTTTTTTAATTTGAATTGTTTTTACCAAGTTTCTCGCGGTTTTTTCATTCGTTCTCACGGTTCTCTCAATATTTAGCGTTCTCATTTTAATCTTCCCCACTATATATATAGGGGATGGATCATGAGAAAACTAGTTTAAATAAGAAAACCAAAAAAGTAACTAAAAAAGCCAAAAAATACATATCAATTTTTTTTTAAATTTTTTAATTAAAATCCGCCAAAAATAATATATATAAAAAATCTTTTTTTCAAAAATAAAAAATTGTACTGCACATGTGAACTAATACGGAAAAGCCTAAACCACCTAACCCACCCCCACCGACACCCCCCAAAAATCTAAGCCGGTTCTCTCAATATTTAGCGTTCTCATTTTAACCTTCCCCACTATATATAGGGGATGGATCATGAGAAAACTAGTTTAAATGAGAAAACCAAAAAAAGTAACTAAAAAAAGCCAAAAAACATATCATTTTTTTTGAATTTTTTTATTAAAATACGCTAAAAATAATATATAAAAAATCTTTTTTTCAAAAATAAAATATTGTACTGCACATGTGCACTAATACGGAAAAGCCTAAACTATCTAACCCACCCCATCGACACCCAAAAAAAAAACCTAAAACTAAACCGTAAACAAAAACCCCAAAAAACCTAAACCCCTCACTCGCACCCCTAAAACAAAAACCTAAACACTCCCACCCGCACCCCCCAAAAACCTAAACCCCCCTCCCCCCACACCCAGAAACCTAATGTTAATCCTAAATCTTCAAAAAAGCTAACCCTAAAAGCTAAACTAAATTCAAAAGTTAACTTTAAGCATTTAATGCACATGTGCAACATATACATATAATGCACATGTGCAGTACACATATAATACACATGTGTAGTACAAGTTTTTTTTGAAATTTTTTTTATATATAAAAACTAGCGATTTTTTATAAAAAAATTGTAAAAAAATGGTATGTTTTTAGGCTTTTTTAGTTTTCTCATTTATATCTAGTTTTCTCATGTATCTCTACCTATTTATATATATATATATATATATATATATATATATAGGGTTAAAATCGTGTGAGAAGTAGTAGGCTAATTGAGAAACCTGAGAAGGATTCTGGACCACACATTGTCCTTAAGCAAAAATGCAAAAAAAAAAAAAACAAATTTTTTTTGGGAAAAATCGGTGCTTTTTCTATAAGTTTTTTTTAATTATTTTTTATTGATTTATACACATGTGTATATTTTCAATCTTTTAAATGTACATATGTGCTTATTGTCAATCTTTTAACTATACATATATGTATATAAATGTTTAAAATTGAAAAATAAGTGTTCTACATCTATGATTGAGTTTAATGATTTTGTTTTAACTTTAGGGTTTAGCATTAGTATTTAAGGTTTAGTATTAGGGGTTACTCTTAGTATTAATATTTAGGTTTGGTATTTCAAACTCAAATTTCTAAAACTCTTTAGTTTTCATTTAGTTCTATAAATAGAAGAAAAAGAAATCAAATTAGGCATCGACTAAGACTATTGTGAAGAACAATAGTATTGTATTATTTGAGTCATCTTTGACTATGTCTACTTCCAGAAGCAGTAATCGGAAACATATATTTTATATAAAGACATGTGTCTTAATTTATTTTACATGATAACTAAGACAAGACTATATAGCAAAGATCTGTCTTTTAGTAATTTGTTAGAATAGCATCAACGAATGAACTACATAAACAATAACTGAAAAAGATATTAATTCATTTGATAATTGTAGGTACCCTTTCACCTTGGATCTTCATAATATTGACAAATTAACACAGAAACTAGTAAACTGTTGCAAATCAGAATCACAAAAACAGTCTTCTATTGATTATCGAACATTATGTTTATAATCAATTCAAGACTCCAAAAAATCTTATTATTAGTCAACCAATATATAAATACAACACAACACAATACAATAACAATGATTTAAACAGTTCACCAAATAAAATTATAAAACACTATTAGAAAATCGATTGGTAAAATCCACTGGACAACTTTTTGCAAATTTTCAACTCACTCAACAAAGTTAGAAAATCTCAATCGTATACGACGAAACTCTCGGTTTCTTGAATCATCCAACACAACTTTTTTGAAAATTTCCAACTATTCTCAAACAGTTTTAATGAAAACATATTAATAATTAATAACTGAAATAAAAAACAGTAATTAAATAAATTGAATAAATAAAAAGTAAATTGGATTTACGGAGAGGTAAAGGTGGTGGAAGCGTCGCGAGGCTATGTTAATTTGAGATCAGATATCACTCCAAAAATCCAATAGGCAGATCGATCACCACCTGCAACGAATCTCCATCATGCTTAAGTTTCTCTATATATTTAAATATAGTTTCTGATTATTTGTGACAATCTATTTTCACCAGTAAAGGTTTTTGGATGAACTGAACTTACCTGGTGGTCGGAACCCTAGCCGTTGCCTGTTGTTGATGTCGTGGCCACCCATGTTCATCGAGTCTCCACACACGCAGCTCTAGCATTCCCTTAACATCTCTTATCTAAATCAATCATAAATCACTATAGCAGATGTCATAGACAAATTAATCAAATAGTTTTCATAATATGTTCATCTATTAATTACTTAAATTACAAAAACTGTAAAATTTTGGTGAAATTAATTAGATCTGTAACAAACATTCTAAAAACAGAAATTAAAAAAATTCTAAAATTAAGAACACAAGCAACTCAATTACAAACAACTCAAAGTTTCTACAAAAATTCATCATATATCACTATATCAGATGCTATATGTCAAATAATCAAACACTTTCCATAACATTTTGATCTGTTAATTACCTAATTTACAATAACTGTATAAATCTGAAAGAACTCAACTAGATCCGTACACTACAAACAGAAAGAAAAAAATTCATAAAATCGACAACACAACTAACTCAAACATAAACAATTCAAAGTTTCTAGCAAAATAAATCAATCAAATCGATAACAATCAATCGAATCACAACAAAACCATAAAATTGAACATTCGGAAGAGGATGAACGGGACCAGGCACCTCCCAAGCCAATCGAGGTTGCTTTCTCGGTCATTTATCCATGATTCTGTGAGGAAATTCGACGATCCTCTGCGTCTCCATCACGTAACGCAAAGTGAGAAGTTAAGCTCTGGATGCATGTGTAGATTTAGCTTATAATGACTATAGATCTAAGGTTTCCATAAAAAAGAAACATGAGATTAAGACCAATTTAAGCTAAATATGGAGTAAATCAACTAGGAATAGAGAAATTACCTTGTAATTGAAACGAAATCTCTGTAATCTTGAGTCTTCAAACTCACAACCCTAGTCATTGCCAACGATCGCTGACCAGAAGCCTTGTTGGACTTTCTTCTCTCTCAAAACTCTCTTCATGCTCTTCTTCCCGTCTCTCTCTCTCTCTCTAACTTTCATTATTTTTCTCTCGTTCTCTCTCTACAAATGAAAAGAAAAGTTAGAAATAGGTTTATTGAAGATGAGCGGGAATTCAAAATTGAATAAAAAATCTGGCCACCCAAAAATTCATTTAAAATTATTGAATATGGGGGAATTTGGAGAGATATTAGATTTGAGATTTGAATTTTGAAATTGTAGGTTGATGGGACAATTTCAAACATCAATGATGCAAAATTGAATTTTGAATTATTAAACTTGTTTTTGTTAAATGAATATATATAATATTAATGATGCAAAAATGACATAAGAAAGACATCGTTGGATAGCCTAGATGACTGCCACGTCAGCAATGTGATGTAATGCTCGTCTCTTCTTTTATCGATAAAGAAGATAGATATAGATATCATTTAAACCTAAACAATTGTTTATTTATTAATTTTATTCAATATTTTATCTTTTTCTTGCTATGTCGTAAATAATATAATCACAATCTCTTGAAGCGGTAAATGAATCACGTGGTAGTTTAATTTTTCTTTTATCTTATTATTGTAAATTAACTTTTAGTCTAATTTATTTTTTATAACTTTAAAATATTATATGTTATAATTTTTGAAGTACAGTGTTGCAACATGTTTATTTTAATCTACGTTCGATATAAATTTTATTTAAAATTCTGTTGTGAATTACACGGGTTTAAGGATAAAAAATTTATAATTTAATAACGTATGCCCAAATTTACATAACTAAATAATTTTCTTACATGCAACTTGAGCGGTAATAGAGGTGGCAAGCGATGAAACTTTATTTCTGGTTGTAACCTCTTCTAAATATTAATAATAATGAGTATAATTTCATGAAAATCACTCTGATATTATGGTTTTGACGTGTGAGAAAAATAAAATACAATTATAAAAAAGTTACAATAATATGTAAAAGTTATGTATAACATAAATACAAACAAAATCAAATTATAACAAAGCCAAGCAATGTAAAAAATATAGTAGCATCAAGCGAACGTGGATTCACAGTGGCTTAGCAACTCCACAATAGATAGGAGAGTAAAATGAAAACATCATTGTTTTATAGTCGATGACTTATTAAAAATGATTAGACATATTTACAAGAAATGATTCGTAAGTTAAACATTTAGAAACACACCTAATAATTTGGAAAGTCAAATAAAATCCTATAGTTAAGGAAATAAGTTTGAAAATTGTTAATTAAAATGACTTTAGTTGTGTTAAATTATGGTATTGTTATCATATATTTGCGATGTTTGATTGAAAAAGTAAATGTAACATCTTATTCACAGGTATATACATGAGCAAATTGCAAAAAAAAAAAAAAAAGAAACAGAAACAAAAAAAAGTGTGCATACGTTATTAAGTTGTATAATTTTTATCTTTAAACCCATGTAACACCCGGGGCGATAACCTTGTAATATAATATATAATTTAGCTTGATAGCTTTGTTTTAAAATCGTAATTTTGTTATTGTTATAATACTTATATTTTTTATTTACTTTTTATGGTAATTATTATTCTTAACCTATTTATTTAATAACTCAACTTTATTAAATTTCAAACCTACTTCATTAATTAGTAACCCGATATATAATTAATAACTTAACTATGAAATTACATTCCTGTCCATCATATAATATATATATAATATATAGTTGAAGAAGGTTTTATGCAGAACAATATATGTTGTGAGAACCCCCAGAACAAAATGAATCACTTATTTTTTTCAATCCCAAAAAGCAAATAAATATATATGAAAATGTTACAAATGTAAGATTTATTATTTCTCACCCTTGAATTTAAAACAAAATATAGATTTTTTTAGTTTTTATACAACCTACACATATACAATTATGTGTAGGTTAAATTACCTACACGTATGTTGGGTATGTGTAGGTAAAAGTATATGGGTTTTTACACACACACATATATATATATATATATAATACACGTATGAATGTAAGAAACATAAAATTCAAAAAATATGAAGCTTAAATATCATAATATAGTGATATAGAGTTGTTGTTTTTTATTCTCGAAATAACTAGTGTCCTGTAATGATTCTCATCCTAACGTAGTATACACATAACACACACACACACACACACACACACACACACACACACACACACACATATATATATATATATATTATATAGGGGCAAGGTTTAAGGAAAACGCCTATAAGTGTGAAAACGATGAGAACGTCCTCGTCCGTTGGATCAAAACAATCTATGGATTAGATTGGCCTGGTGACGTTTTTGTAAATAACAACAACTTTATTACGTGCACGCGCTTCATTAAGGGTAAAATGGTCTTTTTACTGGTCTAATACAAAACGCCAAGATCATAAATAAAACGCCATTAAAAATTACCACTTTAAAACTACAAGCCACCTATAAGTGTGAAAACGATGAGAACGCCCTCGTCCGTTGGATCAAAACAATCTATGGATTAGATTGGCCTGGTGGCGTTTTTGTAAATAACAACTTTATTACGTGCACGCGCTTCATTAAGGGTAAAATGGTCTTTTTACTGGTCTAATACAAAACGCCAAGATCATAAATAAAACGCCATTAAAAATTACCACTTTAAACTACAAGCCATACAGTCCCATTCCAGATGACACGCCATATTTATTACTGAAACTTTATTAATAACATTTATTTTAAAAAAATTACCTCCTAAACTACGCGCCAAAACATCATTATATAAACGACCTTACCATAACTTCCATAGATCATACTAAAAAACGTCATATTTATCCAAAAGGACAAAATTTAAAAAAAAAACTATGAAAAAGGCACAAATGGCAAACATCGTTTCATGAAGATTCAACACTAGAATCAATAGATTCGTAATCCTCTTTGACAACAGAAGAAGGGTGTTTGTGAGAACCATCAAAACCATAATGAATTTGGCCGAAGAAGTACAGAGACGGATCCTAGCACATGGCGTTCCTCTTGATAATCTCTTGAGAAAACACAGACGATTATACGAAGATTAACCAGAAAATTTGGATCGAACAATGCAAATAGGAATGTGGACCTAGTAATCCAATCATGGCGTTATGATGAAGACACTAACATAGTGACTGTTGTATGTGACAACGGGGAGTAGGAAGACTACACGGTTGATAACATCATGACCAAACAGAGTCTTGGGTTCCTAGAGGAGTAAAACAACGCGACCTGTTTGAACACAGACATGACCCTAAATTAGTGTTGTTGCATGACAAATTCATATCGAGGTTTCAAAATCTTTAAGGAGAAGAGACCGATGAAAGTGAAGGTTGGATGATAAATTGGATGAAGAATCCAAAGAAGAAGATAAGGGAAGCGATGGATACTTCTCAGACAAAATCCCTTCAGACAAGGAAATTTAATTTTTATTGTGTGTCGTTTTCTTTGCTTTGTTAGGTATTTTTCCCCTAATAAAATACTTTATTTCTATAACTACATATAAAACGCCAAAATCTCACAAACGCCAAATCACCAAAGTTAGTTAAATTGTATTTTGCCTTCTTTATCTAAAACGCCATTCATACAAAATGCCAATTTAAAGATGTGACGCCTTACAACTTTAACAGATAAAGCTGAACAAACAGTAACTACAAACAGTAACTGAAACGACGGAAACTTTATTACTAACATTCATTTCTATAACTACATATAAAACGCCAAAATTCCACAAACGCCAAAACACCAAAGTTAGTTAAATTGTATTTTGTCTTCACTATCTAAAACGCCATTCATACAAAGCAATTTAAAGATATGACGCCTTACAGCTTTAACAGATAAAGCTGAACAAACAGTAACTTACAAACAATAACTAAAACGAAGGAAACTTTATTACTAACATTTATTATAATAAATTCCCGCCTAAATTACGCGCCAAAAACATCCTATATAAACAACGTCTTTGGACCTTCCATTGATCACACAAAAAACATCTATATAAAACAACGTCTTTGGACCTTCCATTGGTCACACAATAAACATCTATATAAACAACACCATATTTTACCGAATACCATCCAATTTATAACGCCAAAAAGTTCAAAAACCATAGATGGCAAATTTCGTTTCTTGGAGACTCAGTTTTGTTCTCAATGAAGTTTCACTGAATGGGTTTGAAAACATTCTTAAAGTGAGGATTGTCTCAATAACATTTTGATGAATGAGATGGACAAACTCTTCAAGAAGAAGGGACTGATGACAGTGGGATGATGAAGAGACCGATGCAAACAAAAACAAGCGGCAAGTCCCACTGAATGATCAGCTTCGTCTTGAGCCGGGGGTCCAGCCGTATAGGAATTCCGAATCTATCTAAGGAATTCAAAAGTTCCAGTGTCAAAAACCTCAAGAAGAAGAGATCGATGACCGTGAAGATTGGTATGAGAAGAAGAGACCGATGACAGCTAAGATTTGGATGATAAATTGGATGAGAAGTTTTATTTTTTTTACTGATTATTTTTTGTGTAATTTTTTTGTGGTTTGTTGTGTACTTTTCTACTAAAAAATACTTTATTTCTCTAATTAGTATAAAACGCCAAAATATCACAAACGCCAAACACCAAAACTATGATGGGACACCTTACTTCTTTAACAGACAAACACCAAACTTAAAGATGGGACGTCTTACATCTTTATCTAAAACAACATTCAAACAAAAAAGCAAACTTAATGATGGAAAACAAAACGTTGTTCAATCTAAAACGCCAAAAAGTTCAAAACCAAACATGGCAAACGCCGTTTCTTCAAAAACCTAATTACTTAAAATGTTCTTTTGCTTTGGATTTTAAAATGGCATTTTCATAAATTAATTTGTAAAAAAAAGCCATTGAAACAAGCTTAAAAAACAAAACGCCATCTCTATTGCATATAACCGACTAATTTACAATGACAATCCTGCCCCATAAATATAATTTAGCGTCCCTTTCACGTGTTCAACCAAGATCCGTTCTCACCATTTTCACACTTCCATTCGTTTTCTCCTGATCCCGTTTATATATATATATATATATATATATATATATATATATATATATATATATATATATATATATGTTTATTGATGTTTTAGGGTGATTGTTGTTATTGTTTTAGATATAATCCGTTTTTTTTCATGCGGTAATTCTTGTGGATCGATTCTTCGGAACCAGTGAGTAGATCTCTTTTCCCCTTTACAATTAAACTTACTAGGTGTATCTTTGCGTAATAAAGTTTCTTGATTATTTTAAACCATTTACCAAGCATGCAATGTTAGTTTTTACGTGTATTATTTGGTTGTTGTTTATTTGGTGGTTGTTTATTTGGTTGGTGTTTATTTGGTTGTTGTGTTGGTTATTGAATTCAAACAAGCAAGCATGCATATTGTGGATCCACGACTGACCTTCTTCATGACTATGGGATGTGGTATCGCCTCACATTTTCTTTCGTGGGTTGATCTTTCCTAATGACTATGCGAAGTTGGTATCGCCACCTCATTTGGTCACGCCCTTGTGGGTGTGGGACACAAGCAGTTGGTTTTGTTTTATTTTATTTATGATTCATTGTCTTATTAATTGTTATATATGTTTACACATGAAGTTGCCTGTTAATTTTGATAAATAAAATAAATCAAATAATAAAGCAAATATTTTATATAAAGATCTATTCACGAACTTTGAAGGTCGATTGAAGACATGTAGGACATGCCTTAGATTAATAAATGGATCTTATCTTATGTTTGATGAATTTGAATATTGTATGATTTATTTGAGATTTATATGAAAAGTGTGATAATTTAATTTGATCATGTTCTAAATAGTAAACTTATAATAGTTGTCATGAGCTATGGACAATCCTCATCTGCTGCGGGTTGGGGTGTGACAGATTTAGTATCAGAGCCAATAGCTTTGGGGAATTAGGTTTAGTTATTAGACCTTAGACTTAGATTATAGTTGATTAGGTACCTTGCATACCTTACGTGCTTAATTGTTTATTTGTCTTAGCTTATAAATATTTAAGATGTACATGATTTTATTTTCTAATGTCACACACATATGCATGTGAGCACTTTTAATTGTTATATGCCTTACATGTTAATATGTGATTTATTATTAATCCATAGTTTATTATTTCTTTTCCTTGTCACATGCACACACCTTATATTTGTAATGCTTCGCATTTATGTACTTTCCATATTTAGAAAGTTGTATTCGTATTTCTATTTTTGGAAACTTGTATTGGTATTTCATTTCCAATCTACATAAACTCGAGACTTTGATCATGATGCAAATACATTCTTATTCACACCTGTTTATGCATAAATACATGATACTTAATCCTTCTCGAATACGTGCTTTATATACGAAACCAAATTATACTTGATGTTTAATTATATTCGGAATCATACTCATACACAGTCCTGTTATTCATACACTCATATATTCCTTGAATGCCAATTTTTTTCTTTTTTTAAGGTCCTTCTGGGCGGGCAAAATGTTTAAAAAATCGCGGATTTCACCTCTTTTCCACCTCCAGCCTTAACCAATCACCTCCTAACTTCATTCAAGACCCAATCCTAATGCCCCACTATAAATATGTTTTGGTCAAAATTACCGAAGCAATTAAATGATCAAACTTAGTATGTGAGGTAGAGTGCTATTGTGATTCGTAAAAATACGTTAAATTGATTGTTTGTGAAAACAGTTTCAGGATATAGTTCCAGGATAATGAACTATATTAAAATAACAAGTAAATGCAATAAAAGTAGAAATTGACACAGGTGTACGAGGAAATCCCTTGACCAATCTAGATCGCCGGCATAAAACCTCGGGAGCTGACAATCGCCAGCTGCCTTGTTCTTCTTATTGATTAAACAGTAGGATACAACTTCGGGATACTGCTTGGATCAGCTCTAAGTGTTACAATGATCGAATTGTGTAAGTGTTGTGAGTGTTTGTGATTGTTGCTGCAATGAGAATGTGAAAGTGTACGAGATTTCGTGTGTCTTACTGCTGATCCAGGCCCCCTTTAAATAGTAAACAAAGACAACTAACTATCCTACATTCTAGGGATGCTGCGAATATTCCCTTATGACCGTTGTTGACTCTCTCTTCAAGCTTCCAACGTCTCTCTTCTAACTACCATGAATGAGTCTTCAGCTAGACCAAGTCTGGTGAACGTTTGTACCTTGTATACAAAGTAAACCGTTAGTAACGAGTAGGATACCCCCGCAGGATGTTACCAATATCCTGGTTCAATATCCTGGTCGCTGTAATTAACATGTAAAGTCAGTATATATCTTCAGGATATGAGTTAGAAAATCCACCCATAACAATTGTCCCAAAAAATATAGCTGTTAGATTCCTGGGGTCCAAACGGTTGTATTTTTCCTTGCGTCGATCGAGGCACTTATTGAGATGTAGATGTGATGTGACACGGTGCAACTTCCCATGCGATTTTTACTCATTGCTATCTATCTCTTGCCTATATCTTCCCTTCTTTCCTGAATACTTATCACAATAATCTCAGGAATTTAAGTAATTTCTTCTCTCCCTTCTCTCTTTTTTCTCTGTTCCGCTCTCGATTCCCCCATGGCTACTCGAACACGATTGCACACCGGTGACTCCGTTCCAACCTTCGCCGAGCAAAGTCTGCTCAAAGATCCCGCAAAAGAGATCTGTTCCTTTGACAGCGCTGACATTGCCGCTCTAAGAGCCTTCGGCACCTTCCCTACCGGAGCGATTATCTGTCCGTTTGATCGGAACCTCCGATCAGACGTATCTTCTACTGAGTGGGTATGTTTCTTGTTCTATCCCTTTTCTGTTGGACTTCGATATCCTTTCTCGAGCTTCATCATGCGCTTTTTTCACTTTACCGGCCTTAGTTTCGCCCAAACCATGCCCATGGTTTGGAGGGAGCTAGCGGTGCTGGATCGGATCAATACTCATCATATCCCTGAGTTATGCGTCGAAGATATAGCCATTGCTTACCGTCTACGATCCCATGGTTCTAGCCGATTCCTTCTTTTCTCAACCTCCAAACACCCCCTCATTCTTAAGGCAACCAAAAATGAGGATGAGTGGAAACGAAAGTTCTTCTTTGTAAAAAGGGACTCCATTGACAAGGGTGTTGATCTTCCGGTGAAATGGTTGACTGCTGGTAGGATTTAGGGTTTTGGGAATATCCCCAAATGTATCCCGACCTTACATCTTGAACTGACATCTTTATTTCTTTTTGTTGCAGTGAATCTCAAGGAACGGGCCCCTCCATCCGCATAATTGGAAGAAAGAATCAACACCATCTACCAGCTACCGGAAAGCGAGAGAAGTTTTTCTGTACTTTCCACAAGTTTAAGCCAACATTCAAGCTCGAACATGTCTGGTAAGAGTACCTATATTACATATTCATGCATATGTTCAATTAGTTAAGCTATAAAGTATAAAAGAGTTGAGAGTTCCCCTTTTTGTGCAGACCCAGCCAAAATGCCTCAAGTTTTTGATCTCGATGAACTCGACACTTACTCTGGCCCTGTCCAAGTAAAGAAGGAACCCAGCTCCAAGCCCTCCTTCGCATCGAAGCCCTCTTCAAGCTCCAAGCCAGCCGTTGTTCCTAAGCCTTCCTCATCCTCAAAGCCCCAGGCTTCTAGTTCCCGAAAGAGAAAGGAGACAGACTCTCCCGCTGCATCTGCTGAAGTCTCCGTTTATGAAAACCTTGGGTTCGCAGAGTCCAGCGGTCTGATTAGCCAGGTAAATATCCTGATCCTGTATCCTGCAAGTATATACTAAAGTGATATCCCGAACATATATATTGATACCTGTGTCCGGCTTTGTAGGGTCTAAACCGTCTGTTGGCCGTGTACGAGGAAGCTTATGGGACAACCGTTTTTCATGAAGCCAGGGACAAAAAAGCAGAGACAACCGTCGAGGAGCTGAGGACAACGTTGCCACCAGTGTCACACCCCGACCCGCAGCGGAAATAAGAGTCGGGGCATAATTGGGTTATCACCAAAGCACATGACATTTACTATTATGTTTCATAATTAAATGATGTCAAAGTTACATTTCTCAAACATCCAAACATGTTCATTCATTACAAAGGAAAATAACCAAACATGATAATCCAAATACTAAAACGTTTTATTTCTTCTAATCCAGGTCCTATGTGTTCCTAGCTGCTGCTGGTTCACCTGTATCATGTGTAAAATAGGAGGTTTTTGGGTCAACATAAGTTGGCGAGTGAACCTTATAGATAAACATTTGATAATGATTTTCTGGTTAGTTTATCAATAAAATATTGTGCATAATCATAAAAGAGCACATGTATGAAATTAAACATTGGCAAACATCAGTTACAATTATAACATACATTAACAATCGATAGCATACATGAACATACCAACATCATATAATAATTAATATAAATAAACTGTGCGATCAAGGCTCAATCAAACGGAGCCGATCGTATTGCATGAACTGGAAATGTAAATTGAACTGTGCGCTCAAGGCTCAATCAAACGGAGCCGAACGTATTGCATGAACTGGAAATGTAAATTGAACTGTGCACTCAAGGCTCAATCAAACGGAGCCGAGCGTATTGCATGTATTGAAATGTAAAATGAACTGACCGATCAAGGCTCAATCAAACGGAGCCGATCGTGCGGGCACGCCCTGATTAACCGCATAATAAAATGGGGATCAAACTCAACCTCGATGGATGGGGAGCTACGGCCTCGGCAATTGCATGTATTGAAATAATAATTTGCAAACAATAATAACTACTTAACAGCAACAAACTAATACACATGTCATGATATGATATATGCACAATAACTTGGTTATAATATATAAATGAACAAGACACATGATACACCCCAAAAACGTGATTAAAACGGGGAATTTGAAGGGTTCACTCACATTGGGTGCGTTGAATTTGAGATGGTGAGATGCGCACGATTTAGACGAAGCGAGTCAACAAGGAATCACTAACCTAAATAATAATGGAAAAATATATTTAAATGAATGGATTTTATTAAAGATTTTAATGGGATTTTTAGATATATTTTTGTGAGTTTATGGCTATTTTCTATTTTTAAAAATGTTATTTTTAAGTATTTTTAATTGATTTTTGAATTAAAATAAACAAATAAATATTTAAAAAAAATATTATTTTTTTACTGTTTGACCGTTGACCGTTGACCGTTGACCGGTTCGGTCAGCGGTAAATACTTGCGCCCAAGCGGGATTCGAACCGGTGACCTTCCGTTCACGCGCACGTAGCTCTACCAACTGAGCTACGTGACTAACCCGTTAGAAATCCAGTTTTAATTATATTTATACACTTATTCGAATTTACCGAAAATTCCTTTATTTTGCAAAACGTTTTAATCTCATTGAACCGGTGCTTGTGACGGGACTCGATCGCGCGACGTGAAGTTTGTTTTGCACACAGTCCACCGCTGGACTGTGTGTCTAACCCGGTTATATTCTTGATTTATATTATACTTAACAACTACCCGTTCTAACCCGGTTAATTCATGAATAAAAAGAGTGTTATTACGTGAAGCGTGTGCGCAGTAAGGATCGAACTCGGGACGTGTATGTTAACTTTGCACACAGTCCACCGCTGGACTGTGTGTCTAACCCGTTTATTATCCGAATTTTATTTAATCTTATCCCGGTTTTCAGTTCATCTTCTTCACTACAATTACCGACTTCACTCAAACGACTGGTTCTTGATTTAACTATTTAAATAACATGACTACTAGCTTGAATGAACAAAACCGAACAGTTTGGGGAAAGGAAATACCGGACAGGTCGTCTTCTTCAGGAAGTCCGGCGAGAACAGGCAACTCTGTTTTTGAACCTTCGGCTGAGAGGGTCTAACAACAGAATTAAAGAATTAGATTTGAAATTGAACCAGAGTACATGGATTATTAGCACGATTGAATGTGTTTACCGTTAACTAGCGAGTTCCGGCAAAATCCAGAATTTCTCCGGCGAACCCAGAAAATCCAGCAAAGTCTTCTGTGACTGATTTTGAGTGACGGATTAATGTTAGTAGAGTCCTAACAATAGATTGAAACCGCAAAAGAGGAAAATCTTACCGGTTTGTGTTGAACACGGTTTTCCGGCGAGATTTGCAGAGTATTCCGGCGAACAGTTTTTTTGTGCTCAAAAGACTTGAAAACGCGACGAAAAGGAATTGGAGTGTATTTGAGACGGTTCTGAATCGTATAAATGATTGGAACCTGAATTATTTGGAGTTTGAATGCCTTTCGGTTTCAACACCCGAAACTTGAAGTTCATTCAAGTTGAAACTTAATTAGTAACCGATATTCATCGGTTATAAACTAGCCAAACGAACTAAAACTGATTTGGCGATTCGGTTTACCGATTTCCGTTATTCAGATATCATTAACCGTTAATTCGTGTTTGCGTATAAAACTCAATTGTTTTCCTAAGGTTAACAGAAAACAATTGGTGGCGGAGTGGTTAAAGGACCGGTTGATAAGTTGTTGGAGGCAGTTGACCCGGGTTCGAGTCCGGTCAGCTACAAATGTTTTTTATTTATTTTATTTTAACTTTTTATCAAATGTAACTTTTATAGTTTAGTTTATATATTAATTATGTAACGTTTAAACTCAAAATACTCATAAATACTTAATGTAATTTCATAACTTGGTATTTGATTACAAAACGGAGCGGGTTTTGGAGACCTGATTTATACAAATGTTACAACCAGGACCTGCTTTTACGAGGACAAACTGAAAAAGGCCTCCCAGGATGCTACGGCCGCTCTCGAGAAAACTACTTCGGATGCTCAGGCCAAACTGGATGCTGCACAAGCACAACATGAGAAAGATACGGTCTCCTACCGGGAAGGTCTCAAAGGTTCTGTCGTGATTTCCCTCCTCCAAGCCAGGCTGAAAATGGCGTATGAAGCCAAAGCTGCGGGCTTTGAATGCCCTGCCTTGAATATTACTGCTTGGGAGGCGAAATTGAAGGATCTCGGCGGCAATCCTGTGGAATATCCTGCCAAGCCAACGGTTGCTGAGTCTTCCAAGGCGACTGAGGTGGCGGTTGAGGCTGAAAAGGATCTTGGGGTTGATGCTGGAGCGGATGTCGGTGGCAAGGCTGGTGGTGATGGTGAAGATGTGGGAAGTGATGCTGCCAAGGATGCTGCTGAAGGTGCTGCAGCATAATGGCAGTGAAGTGGGCGATGATGGATATTTGATGCCTAGGCCGGAGCCCACTTTTTTAATTTAAATGGTCTGTAATCCCTTAAACAATTTTACTTTTCCTGCACTTTAAACATTAGTATTTTGTGATGACCTAAGGTGGAGGGATCCTGGGTTTCAGGACGAAGCCTTTTGTCATCATTGTTTATATGCTTTTAGACCTTATCACATTCTGGGTGGATGGGTCTTGGTTTAAGACGAAGCCAAGAATGTGACATTTTGGAATGTTAATAATAAACTAACCTTTTAGCCTTATCCGATGTTGTTATGTTATTATTCTGAAAAACATGTTTTGGATATCTTGACCGAATATCCTAGTCAGGATACTGATGAAATGTTCAGCATTTTTGTTACTTTAATCAAAATGTTAGACAGAAACTCGGTTGAATAATATGAAATTTGGATTATGTAGACAAGGCTTTCAATAAAAATCATACAAGAAACACTTGTGTAATAACTTTCAATTCCAACATTTGAATCCTTTGCAATGTCCCCAGCATGGATGTCCCCTGTCTGTGCAGGATATTGCGTCAGTATATGACATACTTGAGTATCCCTTCACTTAATGATCGAACTTTGTAAAGTTTCCTCCATGAAAGGATGTGTATGATCATGGTCACATTTATGAAATCTTTAAAAAACTATAATTTCACTGGGGATAAACCCTTAGTATCCTGGGGATAAACCCTTAGTCTCCTGGGGTTAAACCCTTGTTTTCATGCGCTACAGGCGGGAGTGTATAAACTCCAAGACTTAGAAAGGTCAAAACCTTTAAACCTTAGAGAGTATGAAATACCCTTTCACGAGAGAGGGTGATCAATCCTCATATACCGTAAGGATCCGGGATATAGCCAACAACAACGAAATTGTCAGCCACTTTTACATGAACTGGTCCCGCCATCTTGAACTATACCCGGATGCTTGCGCTCCAGGCGGGGTGTTTAAACGCAATTCGAAAGAAAGGTGAATACCTTTAAACATGTGAAGGGATCTGAATCCCTTAAACGTGAGAGAGGGGGCCAATTCTCTAATATTTTGATTCATCTTGAGCAAGTATCTTGAAGCATATCCTACAAAACATCTTTAAACTAAGGTGGGTGTTAGCTTGGCTAACACCCCTCCGATGCTTAAGTCAGTATTGGGTTTCAAAGAAAAATAACTCAAACCAAAAATATTTATTTAAAAGATATAGAATTCATACCATCCTGAGTTAGAAATCAAATTCTTAACTCACTTGAAATAAGCCTTAAGGTGTATAGCATTCCAGGATCTTGGTATCATATCTCCCTTCATGGTCTTGAGCTGGTATGCTCCTTTTCCTGATTCTGAATCAATCTCGTATGGTCCTTCCCATTTTGGAGCTAACTTCCCATCAGCAGGATTAGTCGTATTCTGAAACGCTTTTCTCAATACCCAATCTCCAACTTGGAATCTCCTAGTTCTTAAATTTTTGTTGTATGACTTAGCTATCCTTTGTTGATATGCTTCCATCCTTAGCTTTGCTGCGTCCCCCGTTTCATCTATGGTGTCTAGTTCCTAATATAAGACCTCAGGATTTACTTCAGGATCCCGTAAGCTTGATCTTGCGGTAGGTATCACCATATCTATTGGAATCACTGCTTCTGCCCCAAACACCAAGGAGAATGGAGTTTATCCAGTAGCATTCTTCACTATTGTTCTATCTGCGCATAGTACAAATGGTAATTCTTCTGCCCATTTTCCTTTTTTAGCACCTAATCTCTTCTTCAAATTATTGACAATTATCTTGTTTGAGGATTCTGCCTGTCCATTAGCTTGAGGGTGCACTGGTGTTGATGTGATCATTTTGATTCCCCAACTTTTGCAAAAATCAGTGGTTCTTTTGCTGATAAATTGAGAGCCATTGTCACAATTTATCTCGGCCGGAATCCCGAACCTTGTCAGGATATTCCTTTTGATGAAAGATACCACTTCTTGATCCCTTGGGCAAAGGCTTCCGCTTCAACCGACTTGGAAAAATAATCCGTCATTGCCAGTATGAAAACCTTTCCTCCAGGAGCCTTTGGGAGTTTTCTGACTATATCCATCCCCCACTTCATAAATGGCCAAGGGGATGTGATAGGACATAATGGTTCTGCAGGCTGATGCAGTATATTGCTATGTCTTTGACAGGCATCACACTTTCGAGCATACTCTGCAGCATCCTTTCTCATAGTCGGCCAGTAATATCCCGTTCTTAACACCTTCGAGAATAAAGATCTGCCCCCAGTATGGTTGCCACAATCTCCTTCATGTATATCCTGAAGTACCTCATTGGTTTCAGGATCTTTCAAGCACCTCAGATATGGACCTGCAAGGGATTTCTTATACAAGACATCATTTATAATAGTAAAACGGGATACCTTCATTCTGAAAGCTTTGGGATTCTCGACCTTTGGAACATCTCCTTCTTGTAGATACTTCATGATTGGAGCCATCCAGGATTCAGGATCCTCTTCAGGACATCCATCACCAGGATCCTGGATACCGCTACTTCCTTATCCTGGGCTTGAAAAGTTCCATCGCAGGATACAGGATATGTAGTATTGGTATTGAACTCCTTCCGGTATCCTGACAGTAGATCCTAGATTTGCTAAAGCGTCGACCTCAGCATTTTCTTCTCTTGGTACCTGTTCAAGTGTAAAATTTTTGAAGTATCATGCTAATTTTTTAACAATTTCAAGATATTCAGCTAACTATTCACCTTTGACTGCATAAGATCCATTGAAATGGTTAGTAATCAACAGGGAATCAACATACACTTGTAAACATTTAACGTTCATATTCTTAGCCAATTCTAATCCTACTATCAGGGCTTCATATTCAGCTTCATTATTAGTAGCAGGAAATCCACATTTAATAGCCTAGGGTAATATGTCCCCCTGTGGCGATTTTAGTAGTATCCCTAATCCTACACCTCTTACGTTAGATGCTACCATCAGTATACAATATCCAAGATCCTGAATTCTCACCTAGTTGTTGTACTTCTAGGTCAGCTTCATTTTGAATATCACTACTAAAATCAGCCACAAAGTCTGCTAGAGCTTGGGATTTTATAGCATTTCTAGGTTCATATATTAAATCATATGCACTTAATTTTACGGACCACTTAGCCATTCTACCAGACATTTCGGGCTTCCTAAGCACGTTTTTAATAGGATAATTGGTTTTAACATGAATCCTATGTGTTTCAAAGTAATGTCTAAGCTTAGTTGATGCCATTACTAGAGCTAATATTAGTTTTTCTAAATGTGAGTATCTGGTTTTAGCATCTAACAAACTTTTACTAACATAATAAACAGGATACTGCTGACCTTCGTATCCTTTAACAAAACAAACACTTACTGCATTCCCTGATACTGCAAGATATAGGGATAAGGGTTCACCATCCTCAGGCTTCATCAACAGGGGTGCACTTGAAAGATATTGCTTCAACTCTTGCAAGGCAGCTTCATGTCTTTCACCCATTCAAACTTTTTGTTTTTCTTCAGGATATCATAGAATTCCTTGCACTTTTCTGAGGATCTTGATATGAACCTGTTTAATGCCGCTACTCTCCCTGTTAGCCTTTGAACATCCTTCATATGGATGGTGATTTGAGATCCAAGACAGTTTTAATATGTTCTGGACTTGCTTCTATTCCCCTCTTGGTCACCATATATCCTAGAAATTTTCCTGCCCCCACTCCGAAGTGACACTTAGCAGGATTCAGCTTCATATTATACTGGTCCAGGATATTGAAAGCACATTCAAGATCCTGGAGATGATCCTCAGCTTTCTTGGTTTTTACCACCATGTCGTCAATATACTCCTCCATTGTGTCCCCCAGTTTGTCTTTGAACATCATATTGGCCAGCCTCTGGTATGTTGAACCTGCATTTTTTAAACCAAAAGGCATGGCAGTATAACAATATATACCTGTAGGTGTCATAAATGTTGTATCTTCCTAATCAGATGGCTCCATTTGGATTTGCTGGAATCCTGAAGATGCATCCATAAAGGTTAGCATTTCATGGCCGGCAGTTGCATCCACCATCGAATCTATATGAGGCAATGGGAATGGGTCTTTCGGACAAGCTTTATTGAGATCTGTGTAATCTACACAAACTCTCCATTTCCCATTCTTCTTTTGAACCACCACTACGTTTGCTAGCCACTTAGGGAACTTGACTTCCCTAATCATCCTAAACTTCAATAATCTTTCATCCTCCTCTTGTATAATCGCATTTCTTTCAGGAGCAAATTTCCTTCTCTTTTGCTGAATTGGCTTGAAAGACCTGTCAACTCCAAGTTTATGAGTTATAATATCTTTTGATATACCTTCATGTCTTCATGTTTCCATGCAAACGTAGACATCCTGCATTTCAAAAGGTTAGTAAGTTGACTCTCAATATCCTAAGGGATATTGGCCCCTACAAGCATCAAGATATTAGGTTATCTTGATCCAGGATAATCTTCTTAACATCCTGCTCCGAAGTTTCCACGATATCCTGGGCTTGTATCTTTAATTGCTATCCTGCCTTTGGATTTTGTTGTCGCCTTCATTGAAGAGATATAGCATTCCTTTGCTTCTTGTTGGTCGCTTTCCACTTTGACTACCCCCCAAGGAGTAGGGATCTTGACACATTGATGATAAGTGGAAGGCACGACTTTCATATCATGAATCCATGGCCTGCCTAATATAATATTGTAGCAGGAATCCATAACACAAAATCGCTGCATAGAATTTACTCCCTCAACGTAGACAGGTAGCTTTATTTCTCCAACAGTGTTCTTTGCTTCTCCACTGAACCCTACAAGCACGGTGGATTTCGAGGTAATCTCCATTTCTGGGATGTTCATCCTTTTCAGGGTCTCTAACTGGATGATTTTGACCGAGCTCCCGTTGTCCACCAATATCCTGCGTACAAAATGGTTAGCGATATACAAGGTAATTACCAGACCATCATGGTGAGGATCTTGGATGTTATCCCGGTCGTCACTATCGAATGTTATGACTTTGTCATTCGTAAGCATCGCCATCCTCGTTGGCTTATCCCCTCTTTCTGCCTTTGCCTCTTTGGCATGCCTTTTAGTGGCAGAATAAGAGGTCCCATATATATCGGATCCTCTGGATATGAAATTGATTATCTTGGCATCTGGGGAGGCGATGCTGCTCGTTCAGGATCCTTGTCAATATCCTGACCCTTATTCTTCTTCCTGCCGATAAGATCTTTCAAGTAGCCTTTGCTTAGCACATAGCTTATCTCCTTTCTCAGGGCTATGCAATCTTCTGTTACATGTCCAAAATCTTCATGGAAGGCGCACCACTTGGATTTATCCTTCCAATCAGCCTTTTGTTGGTTCTTCCTGTTGTTTCTTCATTTAATCCTGTATACTACCAAACAAAGATAAGATTTCATCATTAGAAGCAAAAAGCGGAGTTCTTGCCGAAACTCCGGATCTGGAAGCATTTTGAGCAGCAGTAGCATCCCGAGCTGTTTGGCTTTCACTCCTTTTCTGAGAAGTCCGGACTGATGGAGGAGGAAGTGGTAATGAACCAGTTACAGCCGAGCTTGACGCGGGCACCTAGGAAGAGTTCAAATCTGACTGAGAAGCCATCAAAAATAATCTCGCAAAAAGATTAGAGAATAAAAAAGCGATTAGTGATTTTAGAAAACTTTTGATTAGAAATAGCACCACTTGCCCCACGGTGGGCGCCAAATTGTTTTGGTCAAAAATTACCGAAGAAATTAAGTGATCGTACTTAGTATGTGAGGTAGCGTGCTATTGTGATTCGTAAAAATATGTTAAATTGATTGTTTGTGAAAACGGTTTCAGGATATAGTTCCAGGATAATGAACTATATTAAAATAATAAGTAAATGCGATAAAAGTAGAAATTGACACATGATGTACGAGGAAAGCCCTTGACCAATCTATATCGCCGGCATAAAACCTCAGGAGCTAACAATCGCCAGCTGCCTTATTCTTCTTATTGATTAAACATCAGGATACAACTTCGGGATACTGCTTGGATCAGCTCTAATTGTTACAATGATCGAATTGTGTAAGTGTTGTGAGTGTTTTTGATTGTTGGTGCAATTAGAATGTGAAAGTGTACGAGATTTCGTGTGTCTTACTGCTGATCCAGGCCCCCTTTAAATAGTAAACAAAGACAACTAACTATCCTACATTCTAGGGATGCTGCGAATATTCCCTTATGACCGTTGTTGACTCTCTCTTCAAGCTTCCAACGTCTTTCTTCTAACTACCATGAATGAGTCTTCAGCTAGACCAAGTCTGGTGAACGTTTGTACCTTGCATACAAAGTAAACCGTTAGTAACGAGTAGGATACCCCCGCAGGATGTTACCAATATCCTGGTCACTGTAATTAACATGTAAAGTCAGTATATATCTTCAGGATATGAGTTAGAAAATTCCACACATAACAAAATATATGCCTCCCGCACCTTCCTAACACATTTACACACTCCACAAATCACATCAAACATCCGCAAACTCTCAAGAATTCTTGTTTTGGGTAGAAACATCTAAGTGTTTTAAGTGAGTTTTCACTCACTTTTCTTCATCTTTCTACTTCAAATCTTCTTTCAAACTACTTGGATAACCTCTATGAAGGTTTTCACAAGTTTTCCATGGAAAACTAATGTGGAACCTCACCATATTTGAGGTCCAAAGTGGCAATAAAATTCTGTTTTGACTTATCTTTTTGTTTCTTGTTATAATGCTTAGAACTTGATGGAATCTTACACCCACCTTGCTCTCAACTAAAGTCATGGTTGTGGGTTTGTGTTGTGGTTAATTTCCACAAGAAATAAAGCTTAAAAATCTCCATAAAATTCTGCCTTAAAGGTCCCAAGTGACCTACAAAGTGAGCTTTCAACATTTAATGTTGAAAGACTTGTGTTTTGGTGTGTAACAACCTTCAAAAATATTTCCAGCAATAACCCGTAATTAAAACCCCTAGTATGCGCGATAAAAGTTGGATACTCGATTAGAGAACTTAGCAGTTAAGAAAACTTGACGGTTAACGCACCAAAGTATACTTGTTAGATTCGCAGTTAAAAACCGAACCAAGTGGAATCAAGACCCGAGCATACGCGACAAGAACCAGCACAAAATCGAGAAAAGCACACGATTGAACGAAAAACGCGGCCAGGGACACGTTTCACGACATCGCGCCACGTGTCAGACCTACGTGGACATGTGGCAGACCTATGCCAGGCCGACCGCCCCCACGCGTCATGCCAGAATCCAGGTCATCCCACGCGACGCGCGGTGGATGCCCATTTGGGATATAGAAGCTGCGGCTTGGGACAGAAGCTGTTGTACCAGTTCGATCGAATTTTGACGAACTCTCTCTCTCGTATCTCCGTTTGTTTGCACAACACCACCCCCCTAAACCCCTAAACCTGCGAAGCGCTGCCCGCTGTAAGTATTTTAACCCCAGATCACGAATTCACTATCCTACCCGATTTAGGACTAACGCATGTCAAGGCTCTGCCTGACTACATTCGTTGAAATCCTATCTCGTGTTGTATGGACACCCTACCCAATCGATCTAGAATTGCCAACGCATGTCTAGGCTCTTTCCGACTACGTTCGTTGGAGTTATGTCGAGTGTTGTATGGTTAAAGTGACTTGGGTTATTTTACTAACACATGTGCATTATATGTTTTAATAGCAACTCAGGATATAATCAGGAATTGTCACCAGAAAGTCCATAGAAATACCTAAGTTTGCAATGTGAGTCATTCTCCTTTTCTCAAATGTTTTGCAAACCCTAAATGTTTTCCAAATTATATTACAGTGATTAAGTCTTTGTAATCTTACTGGGAAACCACTGTCAGTATGTGGGGTATTGTATACAATACTTGATAATCTTCACTATTGGACAATGGGTTAGCCAATGAGTGATACGACCACAGTCACAGGAACTGCCACCGAGTGACAAATACTATTTAAAATAAGTTTCTTTGCTATTGGACAATGAGCTAGCCAATAGTAGTTTGGTAAGATAAACAAATGTAAAAACTCTTAATACTGTGAATATAAGAATGGGACAGTTTGTACAAATTGAATGAACTCACAAGTATTTTCTGCTGACAAAAATATTTTTAAAACATGTTTCAGGTGATTTCAGTAGATCGGATTAAGAGTTGGGATACAACATCAAAAGGCTTAAAGGAGTGGCTTATTTTATCAATTAAATAAAGAAACGTTGTTTTATGAATTCGGGTGTATCCCTTATTAAAAGCTACCTTTATAAACATGGGCTTTATTCCCATATGTTTAATAAATAAAATCCGGTATTTCTAAACTCTGATATTTTTTCCTAACTATGGTCCTGATGAAATTTCCGCTGCAATGTTTTCAAAATAATCACCGGTACCACCTGACAGGTTCACGGCTCCCGCTCCCAAGGTGGGGTCGGGGGTTGTGACAGAAGGTGGTATCAGAGCCACAACCACTGGTTTAAGCATGGTTTAAGCAATTAAGTGTTGTGATAATACCTAAGCTTAAACAAAAGAGTTAGGAAATTGATATCAACTTGTAGCACCAGGATAGTGTTTAGACTTGAACTTAAAATAAAAAATAAAAAAATGAAAAAATAAAAAAAATGCACTTTTAAAATCATGGTTTGAGAAAATTATTTTTACGGGAAATACAATTACCTCTCCGACAAGATTGGGTATGGTGTGATAGACTCTCCAACTTGTTCGGGTAAGATGGGGTAGCCTCTCCGGAAAGACCGGGTAAGATGGGGTATATGTTATGTTAAAAAGTTACAAAATTCCCTAAATAATACTATGACCTGATGTCTGACCTTTTGTTGGAAATATGAACTTGTTAAATACATTAACCTTCTGAATGGTATGTGTATCATAATATATGGAACATATGATCATATAGATATGTATATCTATAAGGGAATCCAAAAAGCCATTTAGGTGTTATTTTAACCTTAAACAATAAAGTTAAGAGGTTAATACAAAACAACCTATGTGTTATTTTTGTTAATATAAATTTAAATATATATATGATTGTTTTGTTTCAATTATTTTATGATATTAATATTTGCAATTCAGATGTCGAATGAAGTATCACATAATCAAGAATTCATGTGAATAATGAAAATCCCTTAAACAAAGAGGCCATAGAAAACATAATCGCCCAATGCATTGCTAATGTCATTCCGTTAATTATTGAGGCTGTTAAAAATCCCGTAGAACATACCAAAACTGTGAGTAGCAAGCGTACTCATAGTAACAGCTTTAGCCACAGCGCCAATGGAGATAATGATGATATTATCAAAATCCCAGTTCCTAAGAAGATGAAACAATGACTGATGGATGTTCATATAAAGAATTTTTAGCCTGTAAGCCAACTGAGTTTGCCGGCAGTGAAGGAGCCACAGCTGCACTACGATGGTTGGAAAAGACGGAAGACGTTCTTAAGATCAGCAAATGGGCCGAAGAAGACAAAGTCATGTATGCTTCCAATCTCTTTAAAGATGAAGTCTTAGAATGGTGGAATACTATGCTTCAGCAAAAGGAAGTGACATGGCCTATGCCATGAACTGGGGAGAATTCAAGGAAATGGCAGAAAGAAAATTTTGTCCTCCCTTTGAGAAGGAACAAATGGCAAACAAGTTCCTAAATCATAGAATGGTCGATATGAAGTGTCGTGAATATACGACAACATTCTTTGAATATGCTAGAATGGTACCAACTCTGGCTTCGCCAGAACCTGTACTAATTTCTTGTTATATTTGGGGACTGATTAGTGAAATTCGTGATATTGTCAAGGCAGCTAGACCTCAGACTATCGAGGAAACAGTCGACCTAGCCAATACATTAACAGACGGACTAATCCACACAAGAGAAGAAAACAAGAAGAAGGAGTTAGCCCGGAAAATTACCCAAGAATTTGGCACCGATGAGTCCTATAAGAAGAAGGGATCTGAACCGTCATTTGAGAAACGTATCTGCAAATACTGTAATAAAAAGCATTCAGGAAAATGCTACTTAAAGAGGAATCCCTACTGTAACCTTTGGAGAACACCTGGCCATAAGGAAGAACAATGCAAGAGGAAAAACCCAGTCTGTTTTAACTGTGGAGAAACAGGTCATATCCGCCCATTTGCCCAAAACTGACAAAGGCACCCGACAACAAGGCAAAAACAACAGACAGAGTTAAGAAGAACGCGCGAGCATTCGTACTTACTACGCAGGAAGCAGAAATGATTCCAGACGTGATCGCTAATATGTAATATCTAAGTTAAAGTATCACTTTACCCTAGTACAAATCGAAGTTAATGAATAATGTTTTTAGGTTAACTACTTCATCTGTTCAGAACCATAACAAACTTGTTTGGTATTCACCTTCTTTAAATCATTAATTTTTATGACACCTTGTGGTGGCGTTTTTCATCAACTTGAAGCTTGAGCTAATCCCGTTTGCACACCCGATGTGCGGGTTTATTTATTCTTAAAACCCATCTTATTGAATCATTATCATAAAACAATCTTAATACAATTATGTGTCAAGATAAGAGTACACAACTTCATGTTATTTTTCGGTGCACATCTGTCGATTCTTTCATCATTTATCAAAAGTTCTATGATATTCACTTATTCTTTCATCATCAATTTAAAATCCTATGAGATTTATTTATGAATATTCGAATTTACTTCACTAAAACCTTTCAATTGATTACGAACACGGTGAACTTGTTGGGTCACCGTAATTAGTAAACTATGTCGATAATTACGACAACTTGTGGCGTCGATATAAATTTGTAGCCTGAGCTAATCATGATCTTACAAAACTACGTATGCTTTTCGTTTGACTCATTTTTGAAAATAGTCTTAATACAACTATGTATTACGATAATGATACACTAAAATTCTGTTGTGTTTCAAGTGTATCACTGTCATTCAAATAATGTCAACACATTGATTTTTCCTCATAACATGGTTCGATAGTTGACACATCATCTTCATGTTTCTGTTTTAGTTAAGCTTGTTAATTCTAAGTCTTCCTTTATTGACAACCAAGGTAAGTTTTCCTTTGACAGTGAATTCTATTATTTCTAAAGTCATTCACCTATTGGTCATAAATCTCTCTTTTGGTTTAGACCATGAAAACCTAGTCACTCTGATGATTATCTCATTTCACTTCGTTCATTTGATATTGATTTCTGGAAATGATTCAATTAAACCATTGAGTTCTATTCATTGTAAACCTTGTATTCACAAAATTCGAAGATGTCCTGATTCATTTACCTAATCCTATAGTATTAAAATAACGCGTGAGATAAATAGAATCATAACCTAAATCTCGAGGACGAGATTTAAAATGAGGTGGGGAGGATGTAACAACCCTAAAAAATATTCCCAGCAATAACCCGTAATTAAAACCCCTGGTATGCGCGATGAAAGTTGGATACTCGATTAGAAAACTTAGCAGTTAAGAAAACTTGACGGTTAACGCACCAAAGTATACTTGTTAGATTCGTAGTTAAAAACCGAACCAAGTGGAATCAAGACCCGAGCATACACGACAAGAACCAGCACGAAAATCGAGAAAAACACGTGATTGGACGGAAAAGGCGGCCAGGGACACGTGTCATGACATCACGCCACGTGTCAGACCTACGTGGACACGTGGCAGACCTATGCCAGGCCGATCGCCCCCGCGCGTCATGCCAGAATCCAGGTCATCCTGCGCGACCCGCGAGGGATGCCCATTTGGGCGATATAAGGAGCGACTTGGGACAGAAGCTGTTGTACCAGTTCGATCGAATTTCGACGAACTTCTCTCTCGTATCTTCGTTTCTTTGCACAGCACCACCCCCCAAACCCCTAAACTTGCGAAGCGCTGCCCGCTGTAAGTATTTTAACCCCGATAACGAATTCACTATCCTACCCGATTTACGACTAACGCATGTCAAGGCTTTGCCCACCTACGTTGTTGAAATCCTATCTCGTGTTGTATGGACACCCTACCCAATCGATCTAGAATCACCAACGCATGTCTAGGCTCTGCCTGACTACGTTCGTTGGAGTTCTGTCGAGTGTTGTATGGTTAAAGTGACTTGCGTTATTTTACTAACACATGTGCATTATATGTTTTAATAGAACTCAGGATATAATCAGGAATTGTCACCAGAAAGTCCATAGAAATACCTAAGTTTGCAATGTGAGTCATTCTTCTTTTATCAAATGCTTTGCAAACTCTAAATGTTTTCCAAGTTATATTACAGTGATTATGTCTTTGTATTCTTACTGGGAAACTACTGTCAGTATGTGGGGTTTTGTATACAATACTTGATAATCTTCACTATTGGACAATGGGTTAGCCAATGAGTGATATGACCACAGTCACAGGAATTGCCACCGAGTGACATATACTATTTAAAATAAGTTTATTTGCTATTGGACAATGAGCTATCCAATAGTAGTTTGGTAAGATAAACAAATGTAAAAACTCTTAATGCTGTGAATATAAGAATGTGTCATTTTGTACAAATTGAATAAACTCACCAGTATTTCCTGCTGACAAAAATATTTTTAAAACATGTTTCAGGTGATTTCAGTAGATCGGATTAAGAGTTGGGATACAACACCAAAAGGCTTAAAGGGGTGGCTTATTTTATCAATTAAATAAAGAAATGTTGTTTTATAAATTCGGGTGTATCCCTTATTAAAAGCTACCTTTATAAAACATGGGCTTTATTCCCATATGTTTAATGAATAAAATCCGGTATTTCTAAACTCTGATATTTTTTCCTAACTACGGTCCTGATGAAATTTCTACTGCAATGTTTTCAAAATAATCACCGGTACCACCTGACTGGTTCACGGCTCCCGCTCCCAGGGTGGGGTCAGGGGTTGTGACATGGTGAATGTGTGAATCATAGAAGCTAGAAGCTTTGGCTCTCCAACTTTGTTCCACTACCTCACTTGTTAATTTACTATATTCATACCACCAAATCTCAAACAATTTCCAACAAAGGGACAAGGCTACATCACGTCCCCAAACACTTTCCATGTTTGAGATGCACACATCTAGCTAGCTCACTTGGTTGTTTGTAGATTTAGTAGGTTTTAGTCTTATTATTTTCATATTCATGACCAACCGAAATCATCAACAAAGTTGATGATTTTGTGCTTTGGTGAATTATATAATGAGGTTAAATGGATGAAATTCATCATACCTCCTTGCATGACCATTCTCATGGTACTTTAATTTACATACGTATACCTTAACTTTTAAAATCTGAATTCAATCTGTTAAATATCGCAACTCACACACCTTCGTTTCCCTTTTAGGGTAACTTCGGTGTTCCAAAACTCAAGACTCGTCAAACTCACTAAGTGGAATGACTTTGCAAAGCATGAGTATACTTTGTCTCTCTTTTCGTTTTCACCCTTTTTGGTGCACTATATATTACCTTATTAAAATTCACACAATCACACTTATGCTAATACATTATTCACACAAACGAATCCGTCATACATGCTTTATACGTTTATACTTTAGGAATAATGCATGCTAGAAGCCATTCTTGTACTATACTTTGTCATTAACTTTGTACAAGCCTACCTTTACATGTATAGCACTATAGGAGTAGCAGACTGCCCTTGTTGGGTCTATGTTAAGTAATCATACTAACGGTCTTGTCGTTACGACGACAATGTTACACTGGTGGAATCTATTGGTTGACACGTATGTGATGCATGCTAGCTCATGCCTTAATATACATTTTTGCCATATGGATCTCGTTAAATTCTTTTAAACATATGCTAGTACACCAAACTTGTATGATCACCGATGATTTTGTGTTGACATGTTACTTTAATATATACTGCAGGAGCTTGATGTTGATGTGTTGAAAAGAAATCTAGTAGGATGGACTAGAAACGCACTTAGTTTTAATTATGTTTTGTTGTTTAAATTGTTGTATTTTCCTTTGAAACTATATATTCCCCTTTATCATGAAATGAAAAATCATTATTTTAAATACTTGTCATGATTAGCCATTATGAAGTCTCTTGCATGGGTGTGAGATCGATTGGAAATTTATGCTCGTTGAGGTTAAAATGAAATCACGAAGAATAGAATCGACGATTACGGATTTTCCGTTAGTGACTTCGATGGTGAAAGATTTTGGTAACTTTGGGCATCAACCTTAAGCAAATGTTCGAACGATTTGTAAATATAGTTCAAGTTTGGCACATTTGATTGAATGTATATTTTGAGCCTACAAGTGAAGCCTTGACTATCAACTCAACCTGGTGGTCCACCACCACGACACTCCCCCTCTGTAGCTACGACTAGTACCCCATAGCCTATGCTTAAAGATGTACAATTGCGTATGCATCCCATGGCGTTCCTGGCCATCGCAGTTGGGTTTTTCGGACCAATAGTACTATTTACACATTCACCGGCCTGTGGTTAATCACTTGAGTTTGTGGGGACTTTTCATGTACTAGTGTGTACTCATATAATTCACATCAAGTCATGTATATATGTGCACCCCATGTAAAACATGTAAACAATTTGAAAACGGGGTAATGAAACTCACGTAATAAGTAAGCACAACAATCATGTGGGGTATATGTATCAGTGCTCTATCAATTCAGTCTGGTATCGGTTAGCGTTGGGTTACTTACTAAAAACATGGTTCAAATAAGAAATCACTATAAATTGGGTTCGGATGGGAATATTTATCTGAGAATTGACCTATCGCATACAGTAGGGCGATGGTTATTATCTTAGTGTCAAAATTGTGTTTGGCTTCGGTGTACCGTTTTGCGTGCCGGTCACGGTTAGTTGTTCAAGATGTTCGGGCAAGTGACTATCATATCGGATGTCTCATATTGTTCAGATTTTAAAATGATTTGCTATCCATTAAGGAAGTTCATGTGTTACCCAAGCCTAATTCGTTCAAATTTTAGTTTCCGTTTTCGCCAGCGGGGATTTCCCTAAACTGGCATGTAATGTCCCGCAATTACCCAATTTTTCAGAGAATAGTCCGAAATTACTCCAAATTTACATTTATCATCAATTTAGCCATCAGTCAGTTTACGGTTCCGGCAGGTTCTTTACGCGTTTAAAATTTATTATTCAATGTATATATTTTTAAAAATTCTAAAAATTTTTATAAAATTTGTAAAAATATATCGATTTCTGGTAGAATATTTGCAAGATTTATAAAGTTAATTTATCAATTTTTGTAAATTCGTTTTAAAATTGTATTTAACCGAATAATTGGCGTCTAAAATGATCCGACTTCCAAAAATTCCCAAAAACTCACAGAAGTGTCCTAATGTGACAAAACTTCCTTGAATAATTTGAAATTTTTCCAAATTTGTTACACTGTGTTTAGGCTGCCAAAACTTCACGAAAACACGATTTTTTAAGTATATCCAAAATCAGCCAATGGTCTTGAAAATTTCCCAGAAGATTTTGTATGTCAAAATCAACATCCCAGAAATGTTTGGTGATTTGTCAAGCTCGTTTAGCATTTTTACCGAATTTGATTCTTTAAAATAGTTAAAGATCCACTAAATATCATCAAAAATTCGAAAATTTAAAATTTTACAAGGAACTCATATGACCAGCCGCCAAATTTCAAGTTCATTGAATACACACGGACCAAGTTATGCTAAAAACAATTCTGTATATTCTAAATTCAATTTCGGAAATTGTACCCAGCGGTTCTTGCGTTTTCAAGCAACCCTTGTGCTTCCAGAAGTGAAAGATACTTATGTTCAGTACCTATACACCATTAACAACACAAATATGTGAAAACCCATGTCAATCAAGCCTTAGGATTGTTATTTTTCGATTAGGGTTTGTTTAGTGCGTTTATTGTTGAATAATTTGTGTTTTTGTCTCGTAATCTGATTTTTTCCACCATGACTCATCATGAATGATCTTGATACATCTTGTTAAGGTTATAACTTGATTTGGGTGTCAAGAACATTAAAATTTCTTGGTTAAAATTGTTTTTTTAATGAAAATCATGACTTAACCTATGAAAATCATAAAAAAGTGAATGGAACTATAATTACACCTCAAATTAGGGCTGGATTATGATGTTTCTATGCTGAAATAAATGTGTGTGTGTGTGAAAAGGTGAAAACTTGTGTGAAAGTTTGTTAAAAATGAAAAAAAAGAAAATATATGTATATAGGCAGTCCGATCGAAACCTTCTTGGGCACCCTAGGCCCCTTTGACTTGGTCAAAGTCGGTTTAGGGTGGTTTTGGATGAGTATAAGATGCGTCTTAACGTTTAGGTTTGTTTTCGGGTCTTACGCACCTCTAGCCAGGTAAATTAATTTTTTTTTCGCGCGGTTTTTTTCATGCTTTTGAAAAACGAACCCACAGACAACGAAACCAGAACGCTTTGATGTTTTGACTTAAAATATATTATATTAATGTTATATAAGTGTTTTTAGGCTTGACTGACTGCCCGATGCATGTTTAGTTGTTTCCGTGTGTGTTTAATCCAAGAAGTTTTGTGAATTGGAAACTACCTCGCTTAACGTGCCTTTTCACAGTAAGGCTTCAAATCTTAGGTCATGGTCTATGTATCATGTCTAAGTAAATTCGAACTCTTAGAATCGTCGTCCTCACTATCGTTTGTATCTAAATCGATGTTATTCGGTTTGTGCACTGTTAAACAATAAACTTACGTTTAATCTGTTTTCTACACCCTGAGGCACCCATATCGCACTGTTTGCCATTATTGATCATGTGTTAATCATAACGTACACTCAAATTCATCCAAGTCTTGATTAGGTTTTGGGCATACTTAGGGTTTTGGAACAGTTAGGGTTTACCTGGTTTTTCCATGATTATGGTAACATTTCCGTTTTAGGCCTTAAAATAAAATAATTGAAACTTATGAGTAGGTAACGAGTAAGATGACCATTAAAAAGATGAAGTATCTAGATGAGCATATATTTTTATAGGAACCGTCTAAATATAATGGTAAAATATATTATAACTGGTCATGCTCCCTTTCAAATGAAACTTAGGTTGAAATGTAGAGAAAAATGACCATGTTTCAACTACATACTCATAATTTTATAAAACACCATATTTTAAAGGTTATAAGCGAAAAAAATAAGACTTGAGTTAAATTAATTATAATATAGAAATATACATACATGTAGTTATATTATAATTAATAACAATAATAAGGTTCAAACCTTATTTGTTATAGCCCTAAATAATGGATGTATACTTTTATTTCATTATTACGTAGCTCACCACATTAATATTCACTATATTAACAATTGCTTGTTTTCATAAATAATTTAGTGATAGTAATATTACTATGTACGTTGAGTTTGATGAATTCCCTGCAGAAGTATTACACATTTATCCATGTAATAATTATTCTAGAAGACCCAGTCATGATGGTAATTTTAAATCAGTTTCACAAAACTAGCATACGTGTTTCGTGACCAACTTTCAAGTTCAGATAGCAACGTAAGTATTGTTGCCACGTCTCTCACCAAATTACGCCTCACCAAAGATTATTGCCATCTGTGGGTTTAGATAACAATCGAACTCGGTATATATACATACTAGGGCTTTCTCACAATGTAATTTTTTTATCAAATAAAACAAAGTAAGAGTGGTAATAATATACGGTGGTAGATTAGTGACAAACTTGGGTCGCGTTAAACATTTGGGTGGTGAACGCTGGTTTCGTATTAAAAGTTCTAAGCTGTCACCCAACTCACAATTAATCAGGTGAATACGTTTAACTACTTTTTAAAATGTTTATAATAGCATGAGTTGTATTAAATATATTTTTGCATATGGTATTCTATGGATAGCATTGAGACATAAGTGCACATATAGTTTGATCAATGTAGAGTGTAACAAACCGTAAAACGAGGCACGAAGTTCGGTCGGAGAAATACGTACAACCGGGCACGAAGTTCGGTAGTAAAACGGGCGTGGAGCTCGCTGAGTGTGTAGATTACTAGTATGTCTTAAATAGTTTTAATACCGCTTATGCTAAAAATGGTTTAGTGTTGGTTAAATGTTATTCACCATCTTTTCGCTGACGTATTATTTTCAAAACGTTTCCAGGTAATCAGGAATAGTTATGAATAGCAAGACTAGTGCTGAAAGGAGGACGATTCCCTAGGCAAAGAAGAACCTTGCGGCTAAACTATTTTGTATAATTGTCGTTAGATAGAAATTTTGATTAGCAGATGTATGAAACGTTTTGCACGGAAAAAGGGGTGTTTAATTCCCCGTTTATAAAATATGTTTCGTTCAACTTAAAAGTGGTTTAAATAAATAAAAATAAATATAAACATTTTTTCATTGCGTATTTATCAAAACAGGTACCAACCGAGTGGTCGCACGCCCGGTGTGTCGAATAACCGAAGTGTGACAATTATCACATGTTGTGTCGCATCAGCACTCATAACGGCTTACCTTTCCCCATAATTTATGTGATGCGGGTATGTTTCACTAATTCATCGACAGACCCGTTCCCTTATAACTATGGATGTAGGTACTGCCATCATTTAGTCACACCCTTTTTGGGTTTGAGACTCAAGCATTGTGTAACACCCCAATCGCGTAATACAACAACACGCGGTGGAAATATCGGGGAGTCACGTTATAAAATTGCTCAGCCACAACTGGTACTAAAAGGTTTCATTATTGTTAACAATGTTTTCAATACAAAGAGTACATATAACTTTCTTTTGTTTAAGGAAGTCTAAAGCCCGTATGCATTCCTATGTGTAGCATGCTTGAATAGTCAAAACTTGAATCATATGTGAAAACGAGAGTCAGCATAAAATGCCGGCGAATACATAGGTTTTGTTAGCCAAGTAAATGGCAAAAAGTTTGGTATTTGCAATACGTTATCTTGGTTATAAAATTTATTACAAAAGTGTTTTGTATATGGCAATCTGATTATTACTAGGTAATTTTTATGCCATTGAATATGTACTTTGATCTTTGTGAATTTGAAGTCTGTCGTAAAACTTGTGAGTGTGTTGTTAGAAATCCATTAAGGATTAATAATAACAACATTTAAATTGGTCATAACTCGCGTGAGTACTATTAGAAATCAAATCAATGATTTAGAATAATACTTGGATATCCTTTGTAAGAATCTACCATATGAACATATGGAAAATTCTACAAGGATTTGGATGATCGTTCATTGAATCAACTAAACATAAAATCCTAAAGTGATTCGGATAACGCTACAATAGTGATAAAACAAGAACACTTATATATAGGAAGTACCGGCGGCGTATCCACCATCTTCTTATTTTATTACACCTGTTCTTTATCTAAATCACAATGACCACATAAATTGTCACCAACTTGTAAACACGCATTAAAGTACACAATGAATCCAAACAAGGACTCCAATGTTAGTACTTTAAACATCCCACTAGAATCTACTGTAAAGATAGATAGATAGCATTAGTGATTCTGTAGCATATCAAACTATGATTTGGAAAACATTACCACATCGGTAGCATATCAAACTATGCTTTGGAAAAACAATATCACATTGGCAGCATATCAAAATATGCCTTGGAAGTATATCGAAATATACTTAAATTGTGATTTGGTAGTATATCAAACTATACTTTGGAAAACAATATCACATTGTATCACAAAAATCCTAATTCCTAATGTGATTCGGATAAGGCTACGAAGGATAATACAATAAGCACACTTATATATAGGAAGTGCCAGCGGCGTATCCACCATGTCCTTATTGTATTACTCTAGTTTCGTTATCTAAATCACCAACAATCTACACATAAACCATAACCATCATCTTGTAAAGTACTTCTTAGAAATCTCACTATAAAGATAGAAAGATTTAAGACTGTACTTCAAATATCCTATAACAATCTAACTATGACGATAGATAGATCTTTTAAGGATTTGGATAATCATCGTGTTCGCATAATCGGAATAGTACACATAAAAGCACTTAGTAAACACATAATGCCATACATAGAAAACAAATTGGTTACACATATGAATCACCCCAAAAATTTAAAAACGAAAAGAGGGGATCTATGTACTCGCCTAGGATTGTGTATAGATCTTGTTCAAATGGCAAAACAAAGCTCAAGGATCAAGAGTTCAAGTGTTGAAGTGGTTCCTAGTTATCAGATACTATGTTAGCGTAACGGGACATAAATCGAGGAAAGGATAGAATGAGGTATTTTAAACCAAAGGAATGTTGGAACTCATATGATATGGTTTAACAAAGCCTACATTCTGATTTGAAACCTATCCTAAGTGCTTATGACCCGTTAAGGTAGTTTACGCTACTTTAACGCGTCATTTGCGCAAATGCGCATTCGGAAGGTCTAGCTAGCCCTATGATAAGTATTATATGCCCTAACATGTTTAATTATGTTGAACAATCTGTTTAGGTGTCAAAACTTTGGTTACATAAGCTTAAAATGAAATTATGGCAAAAGGGCATTTTGGTCATTTTCCTAAGGCATATAAACTACCTATCATACAACTAACTAAACGAAGTGACCATAAGATATAACCTCGGAAGGTTATTCCCTATACACTATGGTCACCTAATGTGTTTTGTCGGATCCTAATGATCGACCAAACGGGTTGGGTTCGAAAATCTAAGCAGTTGTTTAGACCGCTTGACTTACGACCATAAATAAGCACCAAACTAGAAGTGACGAGTTAAACATGTTAAAACATGTTTAACTAAGTTAGAAAACTGTTTTGATATCAAAACAAAGTGTTTTGATACCCGAAAATAGTTTCGACGCAAAATGCAAATAAATGTGCATTTTGACCGAAGCTTTGATTCGTCACTTCGACTAGTCAACGTGGTAATCAGTATGGATAGTCGCAAGGGGACTATAACCATCGTGATTACGCTCACGTTGAAAGTTCAAACGAACTTTGATTTACCAATTCATGGTCAAAGCTGAAAGTCAAACATTGTTTGACTTTCTTACTTGAAATAAATAAACAAGCATGAAAGAACACTTACAAGTGTTCTAGGCTGGAAAAGGACTAAGAATGCTCAAGTATGAAGCCTCCAACTTAATGTGGTAGCCTCAATTCAGAGCAAGAGTGAAAAAGAATGAAGATGAGCAAGTTGGAATAAATAAATTCTGGCTATTTATAGTATTCTTGGAGCTCTAGGATCAATCCATGTGTCAAGAGTGTTCTCCAAGGTTGTATAGGATTGCAACAAGTGTTAGAACCATGTTTCATGGCTTGATCATCACACAACTTGCTCACCAAGCAAGAAAACAGCTGGCTGCCAAGTTTTTGTGAGCTGGGCATGCCTTATGGACCGACAGGGTCTAGGGCATACGGTCCGTAAGCCTTGTGCAGGGGCTGAAGTTTCAAAAATTACAGTTTTGGCCCCTAAACTTGTATTTGTCACGTTTTGGCACTTTTAACACCCGTTAACCTCATTTCCAAGCTCCATGATAAAGTTAAAGTATATTTAACTTGAATTATGCTCAGAACTGTCATGGATGTCGGTTCGTTTGGCTGGACGGTTGCGTTTTTCGGTTAATTACGACGAAATCGTAACGAACGCGAAAACGACCCAAATTGCGAAACGAAGGGTATTTTTGTATTCCTATCACTAAAATACAATATTCTAGTGATTACAAAAATATTTGGATGTCCGGATATGGTCAGAACGCAAGATATGCACGAAATTGCATACTTTCGCTGTTTTGACACTTTTAGTCCCTGTGATCAAATAAGCGCATTTTCGCATACCGAACCCCTCAAAATTTATTTCTAAGCTATGTTAAGTGTATTTAAGGTATGTTTGGCTTATGATTTTATTCCGGAGTGTACGTTGTTGTGCGAATCGGCAGACTTTTGCAGTTTGTCACAAATAGTCCCTGTACTTGTATAAACATGTTTTCGTCGTCCCTAATCCCTTCGAAGCTTATTTCTAAGTCATGTAAAAGGTATTTTGGGTACGTGTAGTTCGTGTCCTCATCCTGGTGTGTATGTTGTGTTAAACGGATTATGTTTAAGCATCGTTATCGAATTGCTTTCAAAGAAAAAGTTTTTGAAAGCCCGAAATTTTGCACAAGGGTTACAGTCTCCCCTACTTTAGGAATTTCATCCCGAAATTTATTCAAAGGAGACCGTAGAGAGTAATTGAAATGTCTGAAAGATAAGCAAATTGCTAGAACCCAAACATGCGGAGCATCATCTGGTGTTGGAAATTTTGGGGGATTCAAAATGTGATTTGGGATATTCAAAGTATCTCACGGTATTCAACCCTTTGAAACTTGTGAATCTTTAAAAGTGTAAATCAGTGTACAAAAATTGTTTGGCATGGCACTATGTTATACTAAGCTCTTAGTGTAAATCCTAGCAAACAAAAGGGGTGTACATTCAAGCCTTGTCCATACGTACACGGTTTCTAACGTCCCACGAGGTACATCCCATGTACCATGAGCATCTCATGCATAGGAGACGGGTCAACATACCTATGGCATCAAGATCGTCACCTTTAACACCATAATATACTCCCGGTCGGCTCGATTAGAGTTAATGAATGTACTCGTTATCTTCCATTGCAAATAATCACACAATTAACAAATAATCACATAATCACATAATGTTCCAAGATAACATAAAACCTCAAGTGACTCTGGTTAGGTTCCAAAGAATAACACAATAAGAACACTTATATATAGGAAGTACCATCGGCGTATCCACTGTGGTCTTATTGCGTCATACCCTTCCCGTTACCTAATCACTCTAGATTTTATGCCACCATCCTAACAAAGCTTACTATGATTCTCATATGTCGAACCCGTAATTAAGTGTGCACCCATAATTAGTGTTTCGTCACATGGTCCACATAGCTCCTCTTTTTAAGTGAAGGTAACAGATAATGAGTTCGAAGTATCATCTAAATCAAACAAACATCAACATAACACAACATTTATCGGATCAGATCATGTTTTATACCAGCAATGATAACACTACTTGTTTTGCATCTAACAAAATTAGTAGCATGCATTTCACTCTAGTACAAATGTTAATATAAGTTTCACACTAACCATACTGGTAGTATGTATCATATACTAAACGAAAAATTACGTGTAAATCGTATACTAAGTATATTAGGTCAACATACGAAGCAAATTGTATTCATGTACTATTCATAATAGGTAAACAAACCATGTATGTACTGTCATGAAAGCAAAAGTAGTAGTGATAGGCACAAAGTATTTGCATTGTTTGTTTTACAGCGATTGTATGAATGCACTAGTGTGAAATCATAATACGTTACACTATGAGATTTAGTTCCTAATAATAAAGAAAAGAATCTTGAAGCTGATATGAAGTTGTAAATTACACACAGTGTAATCACATAGGAATTTGTAATTGGAATACGAATAACAAGAATGAAGAAAAACTTTTTGAAATTTATATTGTTATTACTAATATAGTTGAAACATGTTCATAGTTTTTGGATGATAAATAGAAAACATAAGAGTTTATGCATTGAAATTAGTGCCAGCCTGGCCAGCATTTATGTTATGTGCTCATCCACAGGCGGGATTAGCATTAACACTCTTCGGGCAGTTGTTATTGAAATGACCCACTTTGCCACAGTTGTAGCAAGATTCATGTGGGTAATGAGTTTACGTGGGATTTGCTTGAGGTTGAACAAGATTTAGATTAGCTTGGTTTAAGGCAGGAGCAAAATAACAGACTTTGGCCGCATGACCAAAATGTCCACAGTAGGTGCAATGGTGACATGGTATGTAGTGTTGATGATAGTTGCATTGATTGCACAAGGGTGCAGTACCAGCATACGGTTTCCTCATAGGAAGTCGAGTTGGTTGATTGCAGGTAGCCTAATTGAGTTGAGCATTTACAACAATGTTTCGCGTATCCTTACGCTTCCTTGACTTTTTAGAAAGCTTGGTCTTTGTTTTCTTGGTACCCGAAAAGTAGTCCTATCATTAAGATTAGCTATGGCTACTGCTAACTCAATGGTTCCATTGAGTATCGTGCCCACCTGTTGGGCGACTAGAGCTGCTATTTTAGCATCTTTGGTAGTGTCGCGATGGGGAGGCATCTTGAAGAAATAGCTATAGTAAAATCAAATAAGTGAATTCTCATAGAATTTGTCATAAGTTTAAGACATCACAGTGAATTGAAAATCTTGACTTGGTATTAGTTCAAAAATCGTGTTCTTGTACTTAGGAAAAGAGTGTGGTGGACTTTTGTTTCGAAATTTGTTTGAAAGTAAACTTTTGTTTATATTTTGGATGAGAAAATACAAACCAAGTTAATGGTTTGTGTTAAAAATTCCTTACTTTTTAAAATTTCATTATTTTTAAGATAGAAATTAAATAAAGAAATTTTGCGGATAAAATTTGAAAATTTCTCATCCAATGATAAAAACTTTGTAATTATAAAAGATAAGAGGTAGTATTTGCAAATCTAAATAGGATTACAAAGTTTCGTGAGATAAAAGTGAAATTTGTTTCGGATGGGTTGAATATAGTCGTAACATATTACCGAAGGTAACATGTCAGAGTAGCGTCACAAAAAGAGAAATTTGTTTCGATTATTTTGAAATAAGAACACATTACCGAAGGTAACATGATGGAATAGTGTCACAAAGGTTGTAGTGTTTAGAAATTGTTCGACTGTTCAAGGTAGATGGGTTTTCATAATGTTTCGAGAAGACATGCTTTAGCCTATGGGTAAATACTCACCCTAAGAGTTCCCAGGTAAGAGTGACTGGTCTAATAATGCTGATTTGTACGAACACTCTATCCTTAGACAGAAAAATCGAGGTACAGGCATTCACCCTTCCAGATTGCATGTGTTCACATTATTAAAACCTAAGGTTTCGATGAAATGTTTGAGAGTAAACACCATGAGATATCTTTTGATAAAATGTTTGAGATAAATAAGTTGAGAAACATTTTGATGAAAATGTTTGTGAAAACATTTTGAAAAATATTTTGATGAAAATGTTTTGAGAAAATGTTTTGTGGAATACCTTAAGGCATGAAGCCTAAGGATTTAGGATAAACCATCTAAGGATAGATGATTTGTAAATCATGGAGTAGTTTGGCACGAGTAAGGATGAGGATGGTGATTAGGATAGAGATCCTAATACTACTCATGTTTCAGCCCCTAGGAAGGTTATAGACTAGGTTAAAGGCATTATAATAACCTAATTCCCTATAATCAGTGCTCTGATACAAATTCTATAACACCCCAATCGCGTAATACAAAAATACGCGGTGGAAATATCGGGGAGTCACGTTACAAAATTGCTCAGCCACAACTGGTACTAAAAGGTTTCATTATTGTTAACAATGTTTTCAATACAACGAGTACATATAACTTTCTTTTGTTTAAGGAAGTCTAAAGCCCGTATGCATTCCTATGTGTAGCATGCTTGAATAGTCGAAACCTGAATCATATGTGAAAACGAGAGTCAACATAAAATGCCGGCGAATACATAGGTTTTGTTAGCCAAGTAAATGGCAAAAAGTTTGGTATTTGCGATACGTTATCTTGGTTATAAAATTTGTTACAAAAGTGTTTTGTATATGGCAATATGATTATTACTAGATAATTTTTATGCCATTGAAAATGTACTTTGATCTTTGTGACTTTGAAATCAGTCGTAAAACTTGTGAGTGTGTTGTTAGAAATCCATTTAAGGATTAATAATAACAACATTTAAATTGGTCATAGCTCGCGTGAGTACTATTAGAAATCAAATCAATGATTTAGAATAATACTTGGATATCCTTTATAAGAATCTACCATATGAACATATGGAAAATTCTACAAGGATTTGGATGATCGTTCATTGAATCAACTAAACATAAATCCTAAAGTGATTCGGATAACGCTACAATAGTGATAAAACAAGAACACTTATATATACGAAGTACCGGCGGCGTATCCACCATGTTCTTATTTTATTACACTTGTTTCTTTATCTAAATCACAATTACCACATAAATTGTCACCAACTTGTAAACACGCATTAAAGTACACAATGAATCCAAACAAGGACTTTCCAATATTAGTACTTTAAACATCCCACTAGAATCTACTATAAAGATAGATAGATGCATTAGTGATTCTGTAGCATATCAAACTATGATTTGGAAAACATTACCACATCGGTAGCATATCAAACTATGCTTTGGAAAAACAATATCACATTGGCAGCATATCAAAATATCCTTGGAAGTATATCGAAATATACTTAAATTGTGATTTGGTAGTATATCAAACTATACTTTGGAAAACAATATCACATTGTATCACAAAAATCCTAATTCCTAATGGTGATTCGGATAAGGCTACGAAGGATAATACAATAAGCACACTTATATATAGGAAGTGCCAGCGGCGTATCCACCATGTCCTTATTGTATTACTCTAGTTTCGTTATCTAAATCACCAACAATCTACACATAAACCATAACCATCATCTTGTAAAGTACTTCTTAGAAATCTCACTATAAAGATAGGAAGATTTAAGACTGTACTTCAAATATCCTATAAGAATCTAACTATGACGATAGATAGATCTTTTAAGGATTTGGATAATCATCGTGTTTGCATAATTGGAATAATACACATAAAAGCACTTAGTAAACACATATATGCCATCAACGGAAAACAAATTGGTTACACATATGAATCACCCCAAAACATTCAAAAACGAAAAGAGTGGATCTATGTACTCGCCTGGGATTGCGTATAGTGCTTGTTCAAATGGCAAAACAAAGCTTAACGATCAAGAGTTCAAGTGTTGAAGTGGTTCCTAGTGTATGGATACTATGTTAGCGTAACGGGACATAAATCAAGGGAACGGATAGAATGAGGTATTGTAAACCAAAGGAGTGTTGGAACTCATTTGAACCTATCCTAAGTGCTTATAACCCGTTATGACCCGTTAAGGTAGTTTACGCTACTTTAACGCGTCATTTGCGCAAATGCGCATTCGGAAGTCGAGCTAGCCTATGATAAGTATTATATGCCCTAAAATTTTTATTATGTTGCCAATCAGTTTAGGTGTCAAAACTTGGTTACATAAGCTAAATGATTATGCGCAAAAGGGCATTTTTATCATTTTCCTAAGGCATATAAACTACCTATCATACAACTAACTAAACGAAGTGACCATAAGATATAACCTCGGAAGGTTATTCCCTATACACTATGGTCACCTAATGTGTTTTGTCGGATCCTAATGATCGACCAAACGGGTTGGGTTCGAAAATCTAAGCGGTTGTTTAGACCGCTTGACTTACGACCCTAAATAAGCACCAAACTAGAAGTGACGAGTTAAACATGTTAAAACATGTTTAACTAAGTTAGAAAACTGTTTTGATATCAAAACAAGTGTTTTGATACCCGAAAATAGTTTCGACGCAAAATGCAAATAAATGTGCATTTTGACCGAAGCTTTGATTCGTCACTTCGACTAGTCAACGTGGTAATCAGTATGGATAGTCGCAAGGGGACTATAACCATCGTGATTACGCTCACGTTGAAAGTTCAAACGAACTTTGATTTGACCAATTCATGGTCAAAGCTGAAAGTCAAACATTGTTTGACTTTCTTACTTGAAATAAATAAACAAGCATGAAAGAACACTTACAAGTGTTCTAGGCTGGAAAAGGACTAAGAATGCTCAAGTATGAAGCCTCCAACTTAATGTGGTAGCCTCAATTCAGAGAAGAGTGAAAAAGAATGAAGATGAGCAAGTTGGAATGAAGAAATTGGTGGCTATTTATAGTATTCTTGGAGCTCTAGGATCAATCCATGTGTCAAGAGTGTTCTCCAAGGTTGTATAGGATTGCAACAAGTGTTAGAACCAGGTTTCAAGGCCTGATCATCACACAACTTGCTCACCAAGCAAGAAAACAGCTGGCTGCCAAGTTTTTGTGAGCTGGGCATGCCTTACGGAATGTAAGGGTCTAGGGCATACGGTCCATAAGCCTTGTGCAGAAGCTGAAGTTTCAAAAATTACAGTTTTGGCCCCTGAACTTGTATTTGTCACGTTTTGGCACTTTTAACACCCGTTAACATCATTTTCAAGATCCATGATAAATTTAAAGTATATTTAAATTGAATTATGCTCAGAAATGTCACGGATGTCAGTTCGTTTGGCTGGACGGTTGCGTTTTTCGGTTAATTACGACAGAAATCGTAACGAACGCGAAAACGAACCAAATTGCGAAACAAAGGGTATTTTTGTGTTCCTATCACTAAAATTATTCTAGTGATTACAAAAATATTTGGATGTCCGGATATGGTCAGAACGCAAGATATGCACGAAGTTGCATACTTTCGCTGTTTTAACACTTTTAGTCCCTGTGATCAAATAAGCGCATTTTCGCATACCGAACCCCTCAAAACTTATTTCTAAGCTATGTTAAGTGTATTTAAGGTATGTTTGGCTTGTGATTTTGTTCCGGAGTGTACGTTGCTGTGCGAATCGGCAGACTTTTGCAGTTTGTCGCAAATAGTCCATGTACTTGTATAAACATGTTTCCGTCGTCCCTAATCCCTTCGAAGCTTATTTCTAAGTCATGTAAAAGTTATTTTGGGTACTTGTAGTTCGTATCCTTATCCTGGTGTGTATGTTGCGTTAAACGGATTATGTTTAAGCATCGGTTATCGAATTGATTTCAAAGAAAAAGTTTTTGAAAGCCCGAAATTTTGCACAAGGGTTACACACTGGATGTTTGTGGTTTAAGTTATGTTTAATTTATGTGTAGGTTTTAGGTCGAGTCATCACATAGAACAAACCATGACCTGATAATGAAGCCGATTAAATTTGGGAAGGACATGGTGGATACGCCGTTGGTAGTTCCTATATATAAGTGTCCTTGTCAAACTATCAAAAGCCTCGTTAACCTGGTTATGGGAAGTTTTGTGTAAGTTTTGTTTGTGTTGTCAATCATGATTCGAATACGATGCAGATGAAAGTTTGATAGATTCATGGTGGATACGCCATTGGTACTTCCTATATATAAGTGTCTCTATCAAATTTAAAAGCAGCGTTAAACTAATCATGAGAGTTTTGTGTTAGTTTGTTTGGGTTATGTGTTTGCTGATTCAAATTATATGACATTGCGCATTTAACTCAAACATTGTGGTGCTTGTGAGGGAATTCATCTTTTCAAAATCTCAAGTTGTGACACATATTTAGTTTAGGCATCATGAGTACATCTTCTGACTCAGTTTGCAAAGTCTCTTGTTTTACAAGTCATATTCGAGACAATATTATCTCCTAAGTCGCAATCAATCTTTCGTAAGCCAATCTTGGGCTTCACGATGTAATGGGCTATCTCATATACTCTTCACTTCTGCATCTCTGGCATTTAAAACACGATTCCTCTATTTGGGTATACCTCCCATATTAGGAACGCTACCGCCTCACTCAGATCTACACCTTACTTTTGATATATCCTAGCTTGAGCGTATTCCCAGCAACGTTAGTACTTGTGTTTTAACACTTGTTACCAAACATTCCTAAGGAATGATCTGATCCTAGGATTCGAGTTTCCAGTACTATTAAAAAATCTAACCGATACTTCTTACGCCTATGAAAAATCCTTACACACTACACTGTACGAGCAATTTTCTCTAATTTTGTGACGAAATTTCTAAAAGTAGGGAAGACTGTAACATCTGCCAAAAGACGGAACTCCGAAACCCGACCCGGATTGTAAAACAGATCCAAACTGTATTAAAAAAGAAATTTTTAGTAATTAATTTTATTTTCTTAATAATCATACATTATTTTAATTAACGTAATTAAATTCGGAATATATATAGTTTATAAATAAATGTTAACCATATAATAAAATTTCAGTTAACACGTTTGTATTTATAAAAGAAATTTTTAACTAAGTTGGTATTAAAGGTTAGCATAATTATATAACACATGGACAAACATGCAATTTTTGGAAAAGGTTGGTTTAATTATAAAACACATGGACAAACATGCAATTTTTGGAAAAGGTAGGGAAAAAAACACTGAGGACGAGACTCGAACCCGAACCCCTGCATTCGTCATAAACAGGCGAAACTAACCGAGCTGCAACACTCTTGGTCTTGTTGTCCAACGTGTTTATCTTAAAAACCCATACTGAACCCAAATCCGCTTCTTCCTTACCTGGATCAACAACCCAACACGTAAAAAACATAACCCGGTCCAATCTGATTCATTAAACGACCAAACAACCTCCCACCAATTCCATTTAATGGTGAAAACTGATTTTCATAATCAGTTTGTTCATTATCATTCTTAATTAACCTTTCTAGACCAAATTTTATCATTATGGGTTTGGTGCTGGCCAGGCTGCGTTAAAGGCGGAATCAGGCAAGGTCGCTAAACACGAGAAGGCTTTGTTTAGAGAATCAACACGTGTTTATCCCATTCGCTTTTGATACATTTGGGTCCCTAGCCCCAGAGGCTGTGGAATTTCTAAACAGGGTCCAACATGTTGTGAATAGTAATCTTTCAACCTTTAAGGGCCGTTTCGTCTTTAGTAGGATTGGTTTTGCAATTCAAAAGGGGGTTGCGGCGCAGCTTGTTGCCCGTTTACCTGCCACTTGTTTGTAATTTGTTACTTTGGTATTTTATTTCCAAAGATAAAAAAAAAAAAATAAATAAATATACTAAAACTTTTATCACCATTAAAGCTTAAAATGAGCTTAATTGGGTTTTTATCAAATTCTTAAAAATAGGCTGTGAAAATGATATCATACGTTCCTCTAATCAAACCAAGTAAAATTCCACTGAGATTTTCTCATTTCGTCAACCGTGCATCATGAATTAATCCGAAGAAAATTCTAGGGCTTGTAACTTCAAATGACGATTTCTCCTTCAATACTTCACCTTTTCAGGTAATTCCAAAGCCCAACTTACTTATGTTTTATGCTCTACAAAACCCTGCTATCAATTTCTGTGATAGAAGGCAATTGAATTCAAATTTAATTATTGTTGAAACAAGGGTTTTTCATACATAGAATCTGGGGCTTTTGATGCTAGACTTGCATTTTGGTGAAACTGAAAGTAGAATATTGTTATATATCTTATAATTTTTGTGAATTTTTAGACATCATTTAGTTATTTTGTGAATTTTATATGTTTACATCACTTAGAAAATAACTAAAAATACTAAAGTATCAAACTTAAACTCCATAAATATTGAAACTGATTATTATTGACTTTATAAATGCTATGGAATTTTTATATATTTTTGAGTTAATTGCCCGGATGGTTCCTGTGGTTTCATGTTTTTTCACGTTTAGTCCCCATATTTTAGAAATAGCAGGTATGCTCCCTATGGTTTGTTATTTTGTTACTCGGATAGTCCCCTGCATAAATATCAGGGGACCACTTCCTAAAAAGCTCCTACCGTACGGCTTAATGACTTAGGCCTAGCAATAACCTCGCACCTTGCAGCTATTGACTATTAGTAGAACACCTGATTTTATAAGATTACTAATTATTACTTTTAAGGTTAATTGCGCAGTTTCACCGTAAAGAGTCTAGCTTTATTACGTGATATAGATAGTCACCAAAACCTAGAACCTAACATGACTCTATTATGTGATAGAGACCGTCACCAAGATTCATGTAAAGCAATAAACAATAATCACACACTTTCAAGTACGCAAACACATCCAATTAATAGAACAAATTGTTTACAACTTATAAACAATCCTCAAAAATCACAAATCCATAATAAAAATCAAATTTTTATCAAACGATTATCTAGTCTAAGTAGTTAAAAAGGTTTAGCCGAACAAAGTCAAGAAACTCAAAGAAAACAAAGAGTATTCAAACAAGCTAAACATGGTAAAGTAAGAAAGTAGCGAAAGTAAAGACACCCGAACGTCACGAATGCGAACCGAATGCTTCCTCGACTTCAGTCTTTCATCCAATAGCTCCGAAGCTCGAAAACTTCTGATTCAATGCTCCAAATTCGCCCAGGTTTCTCTTCATTCGTAGCTTAGGGTTTTTGATAATGATAACTATGTTTTTATATGTTTTTCTGTGCAAATCCAATACCCAGCTGGAACATATCTGCTGAAAACACCCTCTCGCGGGGCGCGAGAGGGTTTGGCAATATGACTCACGGCCCGCCACCGCCAAAATGACGTCAGCAGTTACCTGGTCTCTCACGGGGCACGAGAGATATCCTCCTTGCTAGTCGTGGCCTGCCAGAAGCAACAAAAACAAAATTACTCGTTTCAGCTCCCGAGCCTTCCAATTCGTTCCAGGACTTGACGTTTCCGTATTTCAACTTATTTCCATCACTTTCCAGCTGATTTAAGCACACAAGACCTGCAAAACGCAATTGGATCAAAAGACTAACTATTCCACTAAAAACGAAACTAAAAACTAATGAAACCTATACAAACTGAACATGATAAACTAATGTATTTTGCAATACATCAGTATCGCCACCTTATTTAGTCACGCGTTTTGGGTGTGGGACACAAGCAGTTGGTTTTTATTAATTTTATTTAGGATTTATTGTCTTATTAATTGTTATATATGTTTACACATGAAGTTGCATGTTTATTTTGTTAAATAAAACAAATCAAATAATAAATCAAAATATTTTTTTTTTAAATTTAGATCGATTCACCAACTTTGTATTGACCCAAAAACCTTTTTTTACACATGATACAGGTATACAAGTATGAGTGGATTGAAGGTTAAAGACATCTAGGACATGACTTAGATTAATAAATTGGATCTTATCTTATGTTTGATGAATTTGAATATTCTATGATTTATTTGAGATTTTTTATGGAAAGTGTGACAATTTAATTTGATCATGTTTTAAATATTAAATTCATAATAGTTTTCTTGAGCTACGGACAATCCTCATACCCCGTACCAATCTACAGCTGGTCAGGGTGTGACAATTGGGGGTAGTGTCACCCGCAAAATGGGGGCATACCACCTTATGGCATTAAGACACACATTTGTTTTCTTCATATAACGTCTTTAGGTGGTCATTACCTGACTAGTGATCGTGGAAACTTTTCGAAGAGGTATATGATTTGGTAATCAGTCTGGGACCCATTTCTATCTTCGTATAATGATTTCGTTTGGAAATCCATAACTAACTAAGGGGATGTTAAACCCAAGTGATGTTCTCTTTTGATTGATTTGGTAATAACTTTAACAATAATCTTCTACGTTTTGGCTTGAATAGACGTCGACCACATTTCGGTACTAAGAGGCCTTGTATTCTTGGATGATCTTGATATCTGGCCCTCACTATACTATGGCAACGATGGGATGTGGCACACAACATTACCTTTGTTGGGGGTTTGTTATTTTTATCATGTTTTGTAAATTTAAAGCTTAAATTTATGTCTGAAAGTGACAAAACTTCCCTGTTTATATATACACCCACGCACACGTCAATGTTCACGTTACTAAATGTAGTTGTTTAACCACCGACAAGCTACAAAGGCACTTCTCCTCTATTACGACCCCGTAGATAACCACATGTATTATGACCCTGTAGATAACTGCCCATATTATGCAACATGTATACTATGAGATTTTTAGTATTCACTTTAACATTATAGCACTTCAAAGTTTTATAATGTCTTTAGCAAACTATATCATGTTTCAAAACATAGCACTTCATTTTAAAAAAATAGTGAATATGCACACCACCCTAAAAGTAAGTTAAAGAGGGGTCTAGAAAGTCACATGTGTACTATATTCTTCTTTACCAAATTCGAGCTTTCCTGACCCTTCGTAGCCCTAGATAATTGTTCCAGGTTCATAGTCGACAACTGAGTTAACTATTAGTCCAACAATGGAGCGTAAAGCAAGCTTTGCTCTTGAAGTGTGCCTCACGCAAAGTCTTTTTGTACATGGCCAGAGTTAGTGCTCTACTTAATTCATTGCGCTAGATTATGTACGTGGCAACATTGCACAAACATGACCTTGCACAATGTGCCAAGCGTGAACTACCTTACACCTAATCTATAAAGCGCAAACCGTAAGTTGTAAACTATAATGCGTGAAAGCCATTGTGCTGCAATGTCTCTTGCGTGCACACAAAGAGTCGCATAAACATACCTGCTTGACGAGAAAACCCTAGATCAGATCCTTGAGGGCGGTTGTGATGATTATGGTCCGAAAACACATCAAGTTTAAGGATCATTTGGTTCGTATAATGTATACAAGGGAATTGAAATGTTTTAATGGAATTGGAGTTTCATGGAATTTAAATTAATTACACCCAAAATTTTAAATTTGCTTGGTTCATAAATATAGTAAAAGAATTGAAATGTAAAAAAAAAACTAAATGACTAATCTACCCTTTAGAAACCCATCATCCCCACCCTTTCAACCCTAATACATCTGTTACTTTTCTCTTGTTCATCTGACTGTGGCACCACCACATCCTCTCCAAACGAAAATAGCCTAGTGGAGCATTCCACCAGTTTCATCTTATTGGTTTCTTAAGATTTGACTAGTGAACGATTTTTTTTAAATTTGTATTTCTTTGTTGATGAACGAAGAGCAATAAATTGATGAAGATAGATTCTGGAATGAAGAGCATCCAACTAATTTTTAGTTGTAGTGAATTGATTTGCGATATATATTCGATTTTTTTTTATTTTGGCTATGACTTTGATTCAATAATTAATTAATCACTGATGTTGATTTTTGTTAAATTGTTTTTTATTTTGATTTTGATTTCAGTTTACTTTGAGGATAGGATGCGTGTAAGATGGGGGCATTGTGGTTTTGTTTAAACATTCCATTGGAATGTTATAAATTCCATCACACATAAGAAGGATTTTTAAATTCCATGAATAAAGGAATTTGAAGGAATACGTTCCGTTAATATTTTAAACCAAACACAATAGTGGATGGAATGAATTTCAATTCCAACTTCAATTCGTATGGATGCGGTCAACCAAACAAGTCCTAAGACTTTAGGATTCTATACGAATAGAAATCCCCAAAGCCCATGCAAAACTATGTATAAAATACAAAGCTTTAAGTGAGTTTTATTCTCGAAACTGAGCATGCCTCCGAATTCATGAAAAACCTATATAATCAATTCCGATCTTTACCTTTCCGTTCAGGAGTGGATTGTGAACGACTTAGTGGTGAATCTCCTCGATCCTTTGCGAAAATGGCTTGACACGAGCTTTCTCTCTTAATTCTCTTCTTTCTCTCTATAGAATATCACTAAAATGGTGAAGCAAATGAAGTTTTAGGGGTTCTCTCCCTTTAAATACCATCATGCGAATAACTCTTTTTCCTTTCATAGGCTTTCCATAAAAATTTCCCTTTTTGCTATTAAATCCTCCTTTCTATGAAACGTTCCCTTTTTGCCTATTAAATCCAACATTTTAAATAGAGAAAATTACATATATCCCCCTATTTACAACCCTAATTACATATATACCCAATCTAAAATTTTAATTACATATATCCCATTTTTTGACAAGTTGAAAAAACTACCCTTTTAAACATTTCTGATCAATAGCTGCGACTTTTTGATTTCTATCCTGCCTCAGCGACAATCGAAGATCGAAGACGTCGTAGCTGGTCAATTTTACAGACTGGTCTATGATACTTAAAGAAGATTTTTGTCAAAATGAAGGTAAAACGAAGTCGTCGACAATGATTCTAACAAGTTTGATGATGGTGTTGGTCACTGTCGTTACAACAGATATGAGACCAAGGATAGTGGATGGACTGGTTAGGCTAAAAGGCTTCAAGGGTTTCGATTAGCCTAACGCAGGTCATGGGGTCCTCCCACGTTTGTAGCATGCGGGGTGGATCACTTGATTATTGATCGCTTTTGATTCCAGTTCGAAGGGAATTCGAACCGGAGTGAAGTTGTTAGCGAAGCAATGTTGTTTGAAGTGAAGAAGAGAAGCAAGTATGGAACTTGTTCTCAAGAGAGGGGAGAAGATCAGAGAGTATGTGTTAGCTCAACTGATTTGGTGTATGGATGATGCTAGTTGGAGCTGGTTCTTATTAGCAAAGGATATTCTATAAGAGGAAGCTCGTGACCAAGGATCCAAGGCTACAGTGGAGGAATTACCCGTTTGAGGGTTGAAGGCTTTGGACCTGAGGTTAATAGGTTTTCTCTTGCACAGACTCTCTTTTACGGTTGTGGGAGAGTTGGTCAAGCAATCAGTGAAGTGATGCTTTACTGTTCACATGCTTTTTGCTGTTCACCCGAGTTCGCGGGTTATGAACCCTTTAACCTTTTAACCTTTCAAGCGTTAATGTGCAAAAACCATTTTATTGAGGCTTGAGCTACCCCCGTCATCAGCCCCCAAGTCAGAGGTTTTTGGGAAGTAAGCTCGAACACTTCTGTCTTTTACACATTATTTTATTGCTTAAAGGCTTCAAGGCTTGAAGGGTTCGTTGCAGTTGAGATTTTTGAAATTTGAATTTTTGACAAGACAGTTGACGTGACAAGGAGCAGTTTTTGCAGGGGATGGTTTTAATAACTGATAGGTAATTATAACGCTATTACTCTTTTATTTTTCATTTTTATCTAAAGATAAACAACAAAACGTCTTCATTTTCTCCAAGTTTTCTTCCATATCTTTCCTTCCTCCTACCAGGTTAGTTTTATTTTTCTGTTTTCTTCTTTCTTTCGATTATTTCCGATGGGTGCTCGTAAGGACTTGGCCGTGAGTTTTTCTCATTTAACCCAAGAGGAGTCGAGCCATTTTGTCTTGAATGGGGTATATGGTTAAGTTTTAAACCAGTTGCACCGGGTTGTGATGTTTCTATCGATCGTTGTCCTCCTGGGTCGATTGCTCTATATTGTCATCATTTCGAGTTTTCCAATTATCGCCACCCTTTTTCGACATTTTGTTTAATGTTTTAGAGTATTGGCGTGTTTCTTTTGGTCAAATGCACCCGCAAGGTTTGGCTAGGGTTTTACATTTCGAGGTTTTGGGTCGAGCGTGTGGTTATGATCCAACTTTGTTGTCGTTTCGCCGTTTCTTTCGTTTGGCGAAAAACGGTGATTGGTTTACGTTTGAGGCGTCTAAGGCCGATACTTACTTGGTTTCTTCTATGGTCACCACTCTTTGTTCATGGAAAGATCGGTTTCTCTGGGTCTCGGATGAGATTGTTCCCTTCAAAATGGTTTGGAGGCAACTTGATGTCGTTCTTAACGAGCCAAAACCCCTTGAATGTGATTTGAATAGTTGTTTTCTTGAAGCCATTAGGGCCTGTCCTTTGAGGATTCGTCCGTTCCCTGAACACTTGTTAGTTTTGTTGGGTGTTAGAAAACTATGGGATAAAAAGGATCGAGATCCTGTTTTAATGAGGGATGGACAGGGTATGCACTTTGTTTTGTTATGTTATTTTATTTTTCTTGCATGTTTGTTTATGCTATGTATTTTGTTTTTGTAGTTATGTCTGCACAAATATGATGTTAAAGGCTTTACAAAAGTTGTTGTTCCAAAGGTATCAACTCGTCGTTCCAATCGACGTTTGTTGAAGGCTAGTGGTCAGTCATCTGCTCCCGAGCATGTTGACTTGAGTGATGATATTGATACTGCCGGGAATCAAGGTTCTGGTGATGAAGTTGAGAAACTGCAAGAGTTGGTGATTGCTAAGAGGAAGAAAGCTGCCGGTAAGAAGGTTGTGGCTCCTTCTATTCAAGGGTCTATGGAAGGTTTAACTGGAGATGATGTTTATGTCCCCAATTGGAATGTGAAGGTTGGGGATAGTTTCAAGGATCTTGATGTTTGTGTAGATGTGTTAGCCAACTTTGCCCCTCCTGGAGTTCGAGGTTCGATTTCTGATATGAAGAGTGATGCAATGCTTTCCTGCTTGATCCTTAGTTCCTGCAACCTTACGGCCCTTTTGGCTGAGGGTGTTACTCGTTTTAGGAAAGAGATGCAGGAGTATGCTGAGTTTTCAAAGAAGAAAGATCATATGAAAGCCTCGATGGCTGCTATGAAAAAAGACATTGATGGTTTTTTGAAGAAAGAAGAGGCTTGGGTTAAGAAGGTTGCAGAAATCACTCGCAGACATGAGGTTGTGATTGGAGATCTAAAGAAGAGGATGGAGGCAGATAAGCTCCAGCTCAAGGCTGATAGGGAGGCCTTGGAGGTTCAGAAGAAAGCCTTTGCTGAGGAGAAAGAAAAGTTGAAGGCTATTGTGGTTCAGGCCACTAGTGACAACCAGTGGCTTATTGAACATGGTTTCCAACAGGTTGTCACTTATCTTCTTCATTCAACTGAGTTTAATTCAGCCCTTGGTGGTGTTTATACAAAGTTGTTGAATTATGGGAAGCACTTGGGTTTGGTTGCTGGTTTTAAACTTCATGAATCGGGTCAAGCCTTGGAACAATCTCCTTTATTTCATCCTGAAGCTTCAAAGATATTTGTTGGTCTGTACACAGCATGGAGTGGTTGACTTACCATTATGTGGGTGAAGTCTCTTCCTGTTTTGGTAAACCTATTTCCATTCTGCAGGGATTGAAACCAGCCGGGCTCAATGAGAAGGTTTGTTCTGAAGTGCTCGAGTCCTTGTCCAAGAAGCGTTCCCGTTCAGGAGATAGTGAAGAGACTTTATCTGGTGGTGCTGATGGGTCTAATACGGCAAGCCTTGAAGGTTCAGTGTTGCTGGTGGTGCCCAAAAGTCAAGAAGGTGAAGAAGGCGAAGAAAGGTAAATGCGATGGAACCGGGGTTTCCAAACCTTCTTCTGGTGTTTGAACAATTTATTCGTAGATGTCTTAGCACCTTAAACAATCTTATTATGTCTTTTGAACAATTTAGGTTTTGCATAAACCCTTAAGGTTTAAGGTTTCTGTCTTGTGGTTGTTGCTAGCCTTAATGGTTGTTTGAACAATTTCTAGGTTTGATGGAAACTCTTATAGTTTCTTTTGTTGGTTAATAGCCCTGATGGCTTTATGAACATTATGTATGTGTATGGCTCTTATGGCCTTTATGTTTAAGAATCTTGTAAGTTTCATATTTTATGTTTTTGTTGCACATGTTTTGATGATTGTTTGTCTTGTTTATTTTATGTGTCTGTTTATCTAATTTTCCTTAAGAAGTTTTAGTGCTGCAGTCACTTTAGCTTCAAGGCTTCATTAGGTAAATGGCACATGTTGTCTATCCTTTATACCATTACTTGGTGTGTTTGTGTTTCGTAAACTTTTTAAAGTTTAAGGAACGATTTATGTAGGTTGTTCAAACCCGTCTATGAGACAAGTTTGTTGAAAAAATTTCTAAGTCTCATGGAGTTGTGTTGATTTAGGAACTCACCCCTTATATAGGTTCATTTAACCCTTGACCTTATTGAGTGATGTGGCCTGGGAGCTCATCCCCTTACATGGTCCTTGCCATGGAGTTTTTTGCTAGGTTCTCGACCTGATTATAGAATAGATAAGACAAGTTATGATAAAAGCTTCATCATTCATTCAAGAGGTTCTTTCATTTACAAAAGGGGAGATTATACAACTCTTGAAATACATTCTAAATTTCTTGTCTAGACATGGAACCTTTTAAGGGTTTGGCCGTTCCAGTGCCTGGGAAGCTTCTTGCCTTCTGCGTCGGCCAACTTGTAGGATCCACCTTTATGAGCCTCAAGGATTGTGTATGGCCCTTCCCATTTCGGGCGAAGTTTTCCTTGGTTTTCTTTTTTGCTAGCCTCGTTGTTTCGAAGCACGAGATCCCCTGGCTTGAAACATTCGTGTTTTACCTTGCATTGTAATAGGCTTCCATCTTTTGCTTGTATTTGGCATCTTGAATGGCGGCTTGATCACGAATTTCTTCGAGGAGTTGTAAGTTCAACACGGTCTCTTTGTTGTTTGTTTCGAGGTCCATGTTGAGCGTTCTTTGTGTCACAACTCCGATCTCCGCTGGAATAACAGGTTCTGACCCAAATACTAAGTTGTATGGTGTTCTTTTATGGCTTGTTTTTTCCGTTGTTCTTATCGCCCACAGAACGTTTCGGAGTTCTTCGAGCCAATTGTTTTCATGTTTTCCTAACCGGGTCTTGATACCTTCTACTATACTACGATTTGTTCTTTCGACTTGGCCATTGGACTGTGGGTATGCAACTGAGCTGAACACTTGGGTTATTCTGAATTCCTTGCACCATGTGCTGAAAGGCTTCTCACCAAATTGTTTTCCGTTGTCCGTGACCAATACTCCTGGTAACCCAAAGCGACAAATGATGCTTTCCCACACGAAGTCGATTACTTGTTTGCCCGAGATCTTTGCAAGTGGCTTGACTTCAAGCCACTTGGTAAAGTAGTCCACAGCCACCAATAGGAATTTTACTCCACCCTTGGCCGGTGGGAATGGACCGAAAATATCCATTCCCCACTTGTGGAAAGGCCAGGCTGAGGAAATAGGAACGAGATCGTGCTTGGGGCTTTTGGGGACCGGGGCATGTATTTGACAAGCTTCACACTTTTTCAGCTGCTCAGTTGCGTCTCGATGCATAGTGGGCCAGAAGTATCCGAGATTCATTAATTTTGTAACCACTGATCTAGGTCCAAAATGAGCTCCACATATTCCCTCGTGAACCTCTTTGATCAGATATTGGCTTTGCTCTGAGCCAACACATCTAAGTAATGGTGCAAGGTAACCTTTTTTGTAAAGGGTTTCCCCTTGCAACACATACTGCCGAGATTTGATTCGAACCCTTTTGGCCTCTGTCTGGTCAATGGGTAACTCACCGTTTTTGAGGAACTTCTCAATAGGAGTCATCCAGTTTGGGCCTTCTTTAGTGATCACGTCTTGGACTTCTAATTCTTGAATTTGGGGGTTTTCAACACTTCAACCAACACTTTCTTGGTAAGGTGAGCAAACGTAAGAGATGCAAGTTTGCTCAAAGTATTTGCTCTCTTGTTTTGGGATCTAGGGACCTGTTTGATGGTATATTCTTGAAATGTGTTCATCAATTCTTTTGATTTTTCTCGATACTTATTCGTGTTGGGCTCTTTTGCTACATAGTTATCATTGACTTGACTTGAAACAAGCAACGAGTCGTGAAGACTTGAAGCTTTTGAACCTTCATTTCTTTGGCTATCTTTAAACCAGCTAGTGCTTCGTATTCAGCTTCGTTGTTGGTAGTCTGAAATTCAAGTCGAAGAGCGTATGTAAACTCTAACCCTTCAGGGTTGATTATAATGAGCCCAGCCCCTGACCCTTCAAAGCTAGAAGCCCCACCGGTAAAAAGCTTCCAGGCTTCAGGGTCAGAGGGTTCAGCGATTGTTACATTGACTTCTGAGGTGACTTGCTTTGGTATTTCAACAATGAAATCAGTCAGGACTTGGACTTTGACAGCCTTTCTGGGAACATAGGTGATGTTGTGTTCACCTAGTTCCACATTCCATTTGGCTAATCGTCCTGAATTTTATGGTTTTTCAAGCACACTTTTGATGGGTTGGTCAGTGACCACTTGCATTGGGTGTGCTTGAAAGTACCTTTGAAGCCTTCTAGCCGTTAGGACTAGGGCTAAAGCAAGTTTTTCCAAAGGAGGATATTTGATCTCAGCCATTTTTAACGTTTTACTGAAGAAATAAATGGGTACCTGAACTTTATCTCGTTCGATGGTTAAGACCGTGCTTATGGCTTCCTCAGCAGCTGACAGGTAAATAGAGATTGTTTCTCCCGTTTCTGGGGCTGCTATGGCCGGGAGTGAAGCTAAGTGTTGCTTCATCTGATTAAAAGCTTCTTCTGCCTCTTACGTCCACCTGAAATCTTTTTTGTTTGCATATCCTTTAAGTTTCTTGAAAAAGGGGAGGGACTTCTCAGCGAGCTTCGAGGTAAAACGCTTCAAGGCTGCAAGCCTTCCATTTAGACTTTCAACTTCTTTTTTGCTTTGTGGGGATTTGGTTTCCAGGACAGCTCTGACCTTGTTTGGATTGGCTTTTATACTTTGTTTCCCCACAATATGCCCCAGAAATTTGCCTTCTTCAAATCCAAATGAACACTTTACCGGGTTGAGCTTCATGTTGATTTTTCTCAGGTTTTGGAAGGGTCTCTTGTACGTCGTCGAGCATTTGATACTCGGTTTTGCTTTTGATCACTAAATCATAGACGTAGGCTTCCATGTTTTTTTCCAATTTGGCTAGCAAATGCTTTATTAACTAGGCGTTGGTAGGTTGCACCAACATTTCTTAGACCAAAAGGCATTTTTTGGTAGCAAAAGATACCTTTATCCGTGTGAAATGCAGTTTTTTCTTTATCTTCTTCCTTCATGAGAATTTGGTGATAACCTTTTTAAGCATCAAGAAAACACTTAAAAGGATAACCGGTAAGAGAGTCAACCTTGAGGTCAATCTCTGGCAAGGGATAACAATCCTTCGGGCAGGCTTTGTTCAAGTCTTTGAATTCGATACACATCCTCCAAGACTTGTCGAGTTTTTGAACCATAACCGGGTTAGCAACCCAAGATTGGTATTTCACTTCCCAAAGGATCCAGCGAGAACAAGCTTTTTGACTTCTTGGCATGCTGCCAGGCTTCGTTTAGGAGCTAGACTCCGCTTCTTTTGGACCACAGGCTTGACATCTGGTGATATTCTTAACTCATGTTCAGCAATGCTTCATGAGATACCCGTCATGTATTCCGGGCACCAAGCAAAGACATCGCTATAGTGTATGAGCAGCCTCTCAAGGTATGAGAGAGTTTCTTTGGATATGCTTGTGTTAACCCTTATCCTTTGTTTAGGATACTTGGGGTTTATGATCAATCCTCCATTGTCTTCATTTTTCGAACTTCCCCTTCGACCATGTAAGCTTCATGGGTCGGTTGAAGGGTTGCAATTCCTCTTTCAGTGGGAAACTTGACAGTGCCTTGGCCAACCGAGACAGCCATACCGAATGCACACTGTCCTGGTCTCCCTATGATAACATCATAATTTGAAGGGATGTTGATAACCACAAAGGTGAGTGGTCTGGTTCTTTCCATCTTGCCTTTACTAAAACAGACATCAAGGGTTAACTGGCCTAAAGGCTTGAGGGGTATGTCAGCGATACCTTTTATAGTGGACCCGAAGGGTTGAGCCTTGAACGTTCCTCATCAGTGAGACATTTGAAGAACTTTTCAAACATGATTTCGGTGGCCGCCCCTGTGTCGATGTAGGCTTTGCTTGTTCTACTTGTTCCCACAATTGCTTCGACCACCAGGGGATTCGAGAGTAAGTCCCCCTGAGGTGGTGGGAAGCAGACACATTGAAGCTCCCAAGCCTCCAAGCGTTGTCGTTTGCGGGAAACCTCTTGATTGATATTCACCAGGTTTACTTCTTTGTTTTTTTCCTTCAGCCTTTTTGTCCCTGGCCCCTTTCACTAAATGAGCCAATTCTCCGGACTTAACGGCTTCCTCAATTCTTTTCTTGAGTTGAAAACAATCGTTCGTGTGATGGCCTTTTTCTTCGTGGAACTCGCAATATTGAGTGGAGTTTTCATTCTTCTTACTTTTGGGTAAAGGTCTTGGGGTCGGAAGCTGTGCTTGATTTCCTCGGTTGCTAGGATTTCTTGAGGGGTTTTGGTCAAGGTTGTGAAATTGACAGTTCTTTCTCTACTTGGAGGGTTCCGAGGTTCAGGTTTTCGAGAGTGAACCCTTGAACCGTTTATTGTAATGGCCAAAATTTCCCCTCTTTCTGCTTGGGCTGCTGCTTCGCCAACTAGGTGCATGTTTCCTTTGTTCTTTGATATATACTGCTTCCTATCCTCGTATATGTGCTTCGGCCCTTTCAAGGGCTTCCTCAAGAGTCTTTGGTAAGCTCTTGTTGAAGTCTCTTGTGAGATATTTGGAGGTGATGGCATTCATAAAACTAGCCACCCTCATTTTTTCGTCTGCACCCATGTAGGTGAGACCTTCTTTTTTGTATCTCTTAATGAATTCTCTAAGACTTTCGTCACCCCTTTGCTTGATTTAGAAAATCACCGTTGCGTCTTTGACATATCTCCTTTGCTGTGAGGAGTTGGCCAAGAATCCCTTGCTCAGGTCATCGAATGTTCGAATGCTTTTTTCTGGTAAATCATTGAACCATATTCTGGCCGATCCAATGAGTGTTTGCATAAACATGAGGCAGCACTCGGCATTGGACCATTTCTCAATTCTTGCCGCTCCGGTGAATATTTGAAGGTGATCCTCTAGATCTTCCGTTCCATCGTATGTCTTTATATGAGATGGCATCTTGATTCTGGTTTGGAAATTGTAATCAGCGATTTACTGTGAAAAACAAGACAGATTGCTTGGCTTGTATGGTTTAGCCAAATCTTCTTCAGTTCTCAAACCTTGGTTACCATTTGAAGTTCCCTGGTGAGTGGAAAGCACCTGATTAATGAAATGTTGCCAAGGGAACTGTGCCATCATGTGGGTCATCAGTTGAGGCACAAGGTTAAAGCCTTGGAGGCTTTCTGGCTGTGCAGCACAAGGTATTCCCATGGAGGTACTCATAACGGCGCCTCGTGCTAAAGGAAAAGTAGCTAATGCTTGCTCCCATGTGGAGGCAACCGGAGGGGGAACACTCGTTACTGGGGACTGCCATAGCTGTTCAAAAGTGGTCTCGTGCCCGACAGGTGCACTTGTCATGACCGGTTGAGAGGTGAATATGGGGAAGGCCGTTGGGTTAGGCCTTCCCTAAAAATAAGGGGTAGGGTTGAAAGGTTGATATACCGTGCTGGGACCAGCTCCATGGCCAGGAGCTATGGGTTGTGAGCTGCTGAAGGGTTGAGGCGGTAGTCCCGGCGATAAAGACGGTTCTGGTTCATCATAATCCAACCTTATTCTGACTCCTTTTTCCCGCTCTTGTCTTACGTGTTGGTTGAGGAGAGACCTCAACCGCAAGAAATTCCTGGCAACTCCTTCCAGGGTTAAATCAACACGTTATGGGGCACTTGAAGTGTCAATCTGTGGGGAAGGAGCTCCAGAGCAGGAAGGAGTTGGTGTTTAGAAAAACTCAGGGAACGAGATCCCAGCAGAAGTGTCTCCAGGGGTGGAGAGTGGAGTTGTCACAACCGGTGAGGTTGGACTAACGGTGGACGTCAAAGTACATGGTATTTGATTAACTTCCCCAGGAGATCCGTTTTCAGACATGATGATTTTGAATTAAATGGAGCTACACAACTGGTCTTTTGAGAAGAGTAAGCGACGTAGCCCCATAGTGGGCGCCAACTTGTTGTTACAACAGATATGAGACCAAGGATAGTGGATGGACTGATTAGGCTAAAAGGCTTCAAGGGTTTCGATTAGCCTAACGCAGGTCGTGGGGTCCTCCCACGTTTGTAGCACGTGGGGTGGATCACTTGATTATTGATCGCTTTTGATTCCAATTCGAAGGGAATTCGAACCAGAGTGAAGTTGTTAGCGAAGCAATGTTGTTTGAAGTGAAGAAGAGAAGCAAGTATGGAACTTGTTCTAAAGAGAGGGGAGAAGATCAGAGAGTATGTGTTAGCTCAACTGATCTGGTGTGTGGATGATGGTAGTTGGAGCTGGTTCTTATAGGCAAAGGATATTCTATAAGAGGAAGCTCGTGACCAAGGATCCGAGGCTACAAAGCAAAACCGAGTATCAAATGCTCGACGACGTACAAGAGACCTTCCAAAACCTGAGAAAAATCAACATGAAGTTTAACCCGGTAAAGTGTTCATTCGGATTTGAAGAAGGCAAATTTCTGGGGCATATTGTGGGGAAACAAAGTATAAAAGCCAATCCAAACAAGGTCAGAGCTGTTCTGGAAACCAAATCCCCACAAAGCAAAAAAGAAGTTGAGGGTCTAAATGGAAGGCTTGCAGCCTTAAGGATGTGCAAACAAAAAAGATTTCAGGTGGACGGAAGAGGCAGAAGAAGCTTTTAATCAGATGAAGCAACACTTAGCTTCACTCCCGGCCATAGCAGCCCCATAAATGGGAGAAACAATCCTGTTTACCTCTCAGCCGCTGAGGAAGCCATAAGCGCGGTCTTAACATCGAACGAGACAAAGTTCAGGTACCCGTTTATTTCTTCAGTAAAACGTTAAAACTGGCTGAAGTGATGCTTTACTGTTCACATACTTTTTGCTGTTCACCCGAGTTCGCGGGTTATGAACTCTTTAACCTTTTAACCTTTCAAGCATTAAAGTGCAAAAACCATTTTATTGAGGCTTGAGCTACCCCCGTCATCAGTCACCGAATTCCGACACACGAGTTTCTCGCGAGACTAATTGCGAGAACAGAATCACAACGATTTCGGTACACGAAGGAATTGGTGGGCATTGAATGGACGAGATCGAGGAGTACGACTAGTCATGCAATTTGAGAGAGATCTAGTTTTCAGGGATAATAAGTTAACTAATCTTCAAATTAGATCGGTATTACTCAGTATAAACATAAATTGAGAGATTTTTTTTTATTTTACAAATTTACTAAAATTAAAACGTTTTGGTTCTGTGATTTTGATGGTAAAATTATTTGGATTTTGAGCGGGAATGAGAAGGAATGTATTTAGTTGTCATGGATTTGATTGAAATTGATAAAGGAACGAACGATTTGTTTTCTGGCTTTGTTTCTAGAGATTTTTTACAGGCTATCAATGGAAGGTTGAATTAATGGAGGCTTCTAAAGTTGATTTTGCAAGTATCAAAGAAGTTGATTGTTAACTGTGGGAATTACGATTTAGGATTTTGTAAAAAAAAAGTTGGATCAATCTGGTATATCTATGGTCTACTTAGAAAAAAGGTAAAGTAGTTATTCTTTAATCTTGTTTTAACACAATGGGTATATTTGATATTTTAAGTTTTAGAGAGGGGATATATGTAAATAAAATTTTGGGTTGGGTATATACGTAATTTATAAAGTTTATAGAGGATATATGTAATTACTCCTTTCAAATAAGCCCACAATAAAATACACAACAAAGTAATTAAACCCTTTTATTAAAGATTTGGGGTGTTACAATATAGTTTATAATTGAACCCTTCCCTATATATATATATATATAGAGGCCGGTTAACGTACAAGAGCCCTTATCCTACATTACGTACGCGATCATCCTAGCCGTACGATCTGGTGCGAATTCAGTCTTCAACATGCGATTTTGTGAGACAAAACAACATGCGATTTTTCATACAAAACAATACCAACATGCGATTTTATCAAAACTTTCAAACATGCGATTTCATCAATGCTTTTTTATGACATGTGATTTCACAATCACGTACGCTCGTACGATAAGCCCTATTGTACCATACACTTTATATATATATATATATATATTATATATATATTTATATAGGGTTAGGATAAAATAAAAACTCCAAAAGTTGTAAAAACTTAGAAAACTCGGCCAAAAAGAAGGCTATTTCCTATTTCAAAAAAAGTTTTTTTACCAAAAATCCTTAAAAAAAAACAATTTTTCAAAAAAAAAATTTGTTTTTGTTGATTTACACTAGCGTAAAAAATCATTACAGTGGGTGTAAATGCTAATGTCAATAGTTTTTTACAGTGATGTAAAAATTGCTTATGACACCACTCAGGATTTTTTAATAGGTGTGCTTGTAAACATGTTTATCTACGTTTGTGAAAAAAATGTGTCAAAACTCGCACGAGAGTAAGGGTTCTTTAGGTTCTCATAACTCGGGGTGGTTCTACTTTGATCTATATATCCTATATATAACAATATTCATTATTTTAATTATATATAATCTATACCATATAAAATTATATATATATTATAATATATATATATATATATGGGGTTAGGATCAAATGAGAACCTAAGTGAGATTTGTGAACCAAGAGAACTATTATCAACTAAGCAAATATTTTCATTTTATTTTCTTAATTTTATTTATATGTTGCTAATCTATACCCATATAAAAGAAAATTTGTAGATCGACAGGTTACGTACATCGTAAACTACATATATTTCTCTACATATTTGTATATTCGCATGCTACATATATGTATATCATAAATATACACACACATAGGAGGGTGATCTTGAGAACGCTAAGTATTGCGAGAAACATAAGAACAGATAAAAGCAATCAAACCAATTCTTTTTAATACAAACCTCGTTGTAATTAAAATACAAATGAAAAATTAAACCAATTTTTTAATACAAACCTCGTTGTGGTTAAATTACAACATTAAAAAAACGAACTTACATAATCAAATAATTCATTTCTCATCTCAAAATCACTTTTATTAATTTTTTTACACATGTGTAAATATAACAAATTTACACATGTGTAAATGGCAAACTTACACATGTGTAATTTTTCTTTATTTGAGAATACAAGAAATTAAACTGTTAATTTAATTTCTAACTATGTATCCAAATAATAATGATAACTGTAAAAAAATAGAATTTAATCCATATATAATATATATATATATATATATATATATATATATATAGGATGGGATCATACAGAACATTGATTATTGCGAGAACAAAAAGAACAACTCTAAATCACAAAATTTTTGGATTAAAGATTTATATTTTTTTAATTTTATGTTTCTTAAATTCATATGTGTATTATATAAACATAAATAAACCATGTATTTTTACCTACACGTAGTTTGCATTAATATAGATAATTTAACCTACACATAACCTACATATGTGTAGGTTACATAAAAACTGAAAATTTTCCATATTTTATTTTGAATTATATGTAAGAAACAATAAATCTTACATTGTAACATTCTTATTCACCTTTTAAGTTTGTAGGGTTGAAAAAATGGATGATTCATGTGTTCTGCGTGTTCTCGCAATACTTAGTGTTCTGCATAGAACCTTCCCCTATATATATATATATATATATATATATATATATTTGGTCTTTCATATTTTTTTCTATAATATATATAGGGGCAGGATTTAGGGAAAACGGTGAAAAGTGTGAAAACGGTGAGAACGCCCCTCAGCCATTGGATCAAAACAATCTATGGGTAAGAGTGACCCGGTGGCGTTTTTGTAAATAACATAAACTTTCAAACTTGGATGCGCTTCATTAAGGGCAAAAAGGTAATATGTGCACCTACTAAAACCATACAATACGGGACCAAAACATATATACTTCCTAGAGAAACCTCCCCCAATTCATACGAAAACACGAAAAACCCAAGAAAACGCGAACCAACAATATTATGTCGTCGAACCATCAAACAAGATCCAGAGGCAACAGAGTGAGTTAACTTCGATTCATATTATGCTAGTTTAATGATGATTTTGGTGTTTTGATTTTATTATTAAATGCAGTTTCTATGGATGAGGGTTCCGGGAAGTCGCCTACTCCAAAACGCCAAAGAAAAAACATGGTACGGATGATTATTTTTTATAATGTATTTGTTTAATGATGGTTATTTTTTATAATGTATTTGTTTCTAAACGCCAAACACGTGTATAGTTGGTATCGTATTGTTTGACTGTATGAAAACGCCATATATCACCTGATATTGTCTTGTTGTACAACATATATCGTTTATCTGGTTCTAAAATGCCATTAAATTAAACTTGTTTTATAGGCAAAGAAGATTTAAGGGTAACAATAAATGTGCACACAGGCAAATCCCAAAACGCCAATAAGAGGAAGTCCTTAAGTTAAAATGTTGAGTTTGATGAAGAACCATCTTTTCAATTCACTGGGGCTAGAGTTTTGTTAAGAGTGAAACATACAAACTTGACTAGTTGGTTTATAAATCTGAATAAAGATCAAAGGCAAGCAGTAAACGACATGGGATTTGGTGATGCACTGAAGATGAAAATAGACACATACCCACAATGCTTGGGTACTGGTTGGTTGAAAATTATAATGAAAGAACAAACAATCTAAATGTTGGCAACCATACAATATTGTACTAACACTAAACACACACTTGGGCAAGTGCACCCATCGCGATATGATTTTATTTATATTTTAAGTCTGTTTACGCATTAGTCAAGTTTTAAATTTATAAAACACGATATTGTACTAACACTAAACACACACTTGGGCACGTGCATCCATCGCGAGCGTAGTATAGTGTTGGTAAGATACCGAGGTCATCCAAGTACACAAGAGCTTTTAATACCGGTTTATCGTCAACGTCTAGTCAGCAAGGATACAATCCCAAGAAGCCGGTTTAATGTTTTAATAGTAGTTTACATATGAGGGGTTAAAGCTATTCGCACTAGGGCTGTCCAAACTGCTCGGCGCTCGAAGATCGTTCGGACGATCGTTCGAAAAGCTCGGAAATTTGCTCGTTCGATTCCTTGCTCGGTTAAAACCGAGCCGAGCAGCTCGGTTCGGTTTAAAAACGAACCGAGCACGAGCATAGGTACGCTCGCTCGTCGCTCGTTCGGTTTCGATCGAATTTATTTTTATTATATATATATATTAAATATAAACATGTAACATAAATATTTGTTATAGAATATATATAATAAATATATTAAAAAGTATTAAAAAATTGAAATCTGATATTCCCGCTTTAGTAAAGTAACCCTAATTTCCCTAATTCCATTTTCCCTCATTCCTCTCAAGACTCAAGTTCACCGTTTCAATATTTCACCAAAACTACCCATAGTCTCTCTCTCTCTCTCGGACTGAATCTCTCACAACCTCCTCTCGTATCATCCTTCTCACCTTCTCTCGTAGCATTTTAGATGTTCTTAAAAATTAAACATTTGGATGACATTTTGTTTTATTTTTGTAGTACTTTTTTATGTTTGTATTTTGTTAAACTGTTAAGTGTGTGTTAGACATATAAGTTGGTGAATTTTGGTCAATGAATGGTTGTATAGAAATGCTAAATAAAACTGAGCAAAAGCGAACCGAACCGATCGGCTCAGTTCTAAACCGAACCGAGCACAAGCATAAGATTTCCGCTCGATTTCCTAAATCCGAACCGAACCGAGCGGCTCGGTTTCAAACCGAACCGAGCACGAGCATACCTCCGTTCGGTTCGGTTCGGCTCATGAACACCCCTAATTTGCACCCCCGCCATCCAATACCTTTTGGGGCATTGAAGGAGGTCCTAGTAAGCTTGAACCAAGTCCTCGTAGGATCTATGAACGAGACAAGAACTTTACCAAACCACCCTTTTAACCCCCTTCCAAGTAGTTAACGCGCTTTATATAGACCGTAAAAACACGAATGAGCAAATCAATGACATCATGAAGAAATGGTTAGGAAAATTCACTTTCAACATAAGAAACTATTTATTAAAGTCATTAATACATATCCAATTAAAAAGTGTCGAAAGATTAAAAGTCAAAAGTAATACAATAAAGACTTGTCTTCGCCAAGTGATGTAAGAGATTAGCAAAGCATGGCCTTTGTTTGACAAGAACTCTTACAATCAATCTTGGATCCTGAGACTACTACACACTCTAAATATTATAGATGGATGATGGTTGTAGGTGTTGGTGTTGTAGTGGTGGTGGAATGGTGGCAAAGTGAGAGAGAAGTGGTTTGCCAAGGGATGCCTTTGAAGTGGTTTGAAGTGAACCAATGGAGGGGTCGGGCATGTTTCACTATTCCTTCTTCTTGTATTTATATTAGTTTTGGCTGCTTATTTGCTTCTTTTGTTCTTTTAAGCTCATTTGGTCCTGTAAATTCAAAAGGAACAAAGAAACGTGCTTTTTCCAACATTAGTACTAGAAAAGGGTTAGTTTTATGCCTCATTTGATGTAATTTATATGTTGCATTTTATACATATCAAATATCCCCACACTTGAATCTTTGCTTGCCCTCAAGCAAAACTCTTTAAATGTGGCTTACACACCCAAATGGAATAGGTAGAGAGGAAGTTTTGTGGCTTGTCTTGAGTGTCGGGAATCCAAAATCTTTATTTAATTTTGTTTTTGTTTTATTTACAATCTTATTCGTCATGATTTATTTAGAATATTTTTAAGAAAAATTATTTATTTGGGCATAACATGCTTCTTTAAAATTCTATTTAGTTATATACAAGTTCACCTACCTCACGGGAGATCACTCAACACTCGGCCGAAGATGTATTTTTGGGATTTTACTCGATTCCAGCATGGAACTTACTGCTACCATATGCTTGCCAACCGATCAAAACTTCTCATCTTAAACTATAAACCTTGGTAAATATCAAGAGGACTTTTGAAAGGGTTAGGCTAGGGCTAAGGGTAGGTGATTTTTGGGTCAGTAGTTAGCGAAATGGCGAAAAGCGTTGGTTGTCATAAAACTTTTTGTTTTTGTGACATTTATTTAAACTAAGCATATTCAAACAAGATTTTTGAGGAACTTGTTTGGTTATTGCAAGAACTATTTTTTTTTTTCATGTGTCACAAGATAACCGAACTTTTTACTAAAACAAATGAGTTTGAAAGAAAAAGGCTTTGGTGGGTAATGGGTGTTTGTCTTACGGGTTTTTTAAATGAAAAGGTTTAGGCTCAAAGAGGTTAACTGGGGGGATTTTTGGTAGGGGAGTAAAAAAGGAAAATAATGGTGTTGAATAAAAACGGGTTAGTCCTAATGCCTCCATCATTTACTTACTTGGATTTAAGTCGGTAAGGACCAGGAATGTATCGTCTTAGCAAGTTCTAGAGTCGTAAGAACCAAGCGGATATTCACACAAGAAACGAAAATGAGCATTTAGTTTAAAGATGTATGTATGTGTACTCGATAAAGGCTCAAAACTCACATATTGTGGGAATGGGGATATAGTGTGAACAAGTATATATAATCAAATTTTAAAAAGATTTGTCATGCCTGTTTTGAAATTTTCTTGTTTGGTTCTTTTTATCACGACGCTATCAACTTGTTATTCCCAAATTAAACCAAGACAAGTAAAAATAAATAATTTTTTTGAAAAGATTTGGGGTGATTAGCGGTTCCAATACGAGTTTTGTGTAAGGCTTGTTATTAGAACTTGCAAGATTCAAGGTTTTAGCTTTCCCCCGCACTTAAATTACACATTGTCCTCAATATGTCCAAAACAAGTTTTTATGTTACTGGGCACCTGGCCACAGGCCCGTGTTGGGTGACCACGACCCTGTGGTCATAGTGCCAGTAATGAAACTTACAGAAGGTTGGCCACGGGGCGTGCCTGGTGGCCACGACCCGTGGTTAGTATGTTGTAGACAAACAGCAGGTTAGGGGGTGTTAGGCACGGGGGCATGGTGTGTAACACCCCAAATCGCATAAAAACAACACGCGGTGGAAACACTTGGGGAGTCACGTTAATAGATTGTTTCAACAACACATGGTAATTAGAAATTTCGTTTTCTCGAATATTAAACATTGATTATATAGTTATACTGTCTTGGAATATAACACGAAAGAAACAAACTAAGCAAACATAATAATTGTCTTTCTTGTTTTATTAATACTAAGGCCCGCGCCCGATCCTAAGTGAATATGCATCACCATCGTCAAACATTATTTCCTGAAACATATGTGAAAAGATAGTCAGCATAAAAATGCCGGCGAGTACATAGGTTGTGTGAGTATGTCAGATTCATGCCATGTATACATATTGCATTACCTCGCACGACTACTAGAGTCGAGTAGTGAAAACCTTGTATTGAAAAGTGTTTGGTCATGCAATATAATTAACCAACTAAAACACGTTGGTTAAAATTTATGAAACCCCGTTGCCATGAATCTTGACTAAAACATTTGCTTTTGTAAACCAATTGGTAAATCGTCTTGATAGAAAACTTGTAGGGTTTATACCATCATGTAAACATCGTTGCGTGACATATTTGAAAATAATCGTCCAAGTGACCAAAATAACGCCGCGGAATGTAATATGATAAAAGCACTTATATATAGGAAGTACCAGCGGCGTATCCACCATGCTTTTATCACATTATACCCGTCTCGTTATCTAATCACTTACCATAAACCAATCGTCCAATTCGACCGTGTTATCACTCGCCGTGTTAAAAACAAATCGTCATCCAATCGTCCATTCGTCTTTGTTATAAACTAATCGTCAATCGTCCATGTTTTAATTGTGAAAACTTTTGGTCGTCTTGGTAAACACATTCAAACCTGTGTGACTCGTCTATACCACCAAATGGTATCTTTAAATCGACTAACAAACCACCAAAGGGTTTGTTAAAATAACAGATTCGGTCGTTACCCCAAACTACCCACCAAATTCCAGTGAATAGCCCGATAACGGGATTAGTCAGATCCTATGGTACCATAACTTACTACTGGTCGGCTTGGCCATAACTAATGAATGTCATTCGTATTTCGACTAACGCACCAACAAGTTCGTTCACATTAGTATATAAACCATAACATTTGTGTATTGAAAACTTTAAAACATTTAGCACATATGAATCACCCCAAAACATTTGAAAAGCATAAAAGAGGGGAACTATGTACTCACAGGTTGCGTAAAAGCTCCAAAGTATCCTTGTTTACAATGCTTAAAAAGATCCTTAGAAGGAAGACCTAAAACGAAAAATAGTGCACAACATGACTTAAGCGGAAGATTGGATAGAATGAGGTTTATAACCAAACGAGTGGAGGAACTCCTGATTGGAATGTGTTTACAAAGCTCAAGTGTTCCCTAGGAATGATGTTTGTGGATGAATTTGGGTTATGGAAACATTGAGATTTTGAAGATGTTTAAATGTTTTTAAAGATAATAATTTGACAGCTTGCTATGTTGTTTTTGTAAAATACTTTAAAAATAGTAAACGTTGTCGAAAAATTATGAAAATTTCCAGAACAGTAAATCAAAGTCTGTTCTATAACTTTCATATAGAAAACTTTTCTGTTTGGAACCCGAAAGATGGTCAAAAACGCTGATCTTTACAGATCATTCTGTTTTGACCATCAGTGTTGTTTTAAACGGTTGAGGGTCCAAACGGAAGTGTTTTTTGATGTATTATACATAGTTGAAATCGTATTTCAGCCAACTTAATCAAAATATAAGATTTTACTTTGTTTGGTTAAGTTTTGACCAAGTGACGGATGTTTAAAGTAACAACACAAAATCTGTCCAAAACAGGAAAAACACTTATGTGTTCCCGTTATAATTTTTATTAAGCGTAAAAATATAGGTTTGGACAGAAATAAACTACGAAACTATTTATTTATTGAAAGAGCTATGGGATAGGAACTTACTAACTTTAGGGGACTTCTTCAAAAGACTAGGAGAGAAAGCTCAAAGGAAGGATGAAGAAATTTTTGCAAGACTTCTTAAATGATATGTTTGTATTTTGAGTTGGTGTGAAGAAAATGGTGACCAAGTGGTTCTATTTATAGTGAAGGGAGGGGGGGTTAAGTAGGTTAATACAAGTGTCCCAATGTGTTCTAAGATGAGGATTAGTGTCCCCTTATGTGTCAACACTAGAATAAGTGTGGCAAAGTGGTGAAAGGTGGCAAAATATGAACAAGACAAGTGTCTTAGGATTGATTAGTGTCCTATGATGTGCTAAGAGGTTAACAAGTGTCCAAGAGTGAAGTGATTAGTGTCTTGCTAGGTGGCATCATGTGGTAAGTTTAGGTTATTTGTATTTTTAGTCCCTTGACTTGAACTTTCACCTTATGATATTTTGACCCTATAGTTTATTGTTTGGGAAAAAAATGGTGTGAAGTGTGTGCGACTTGGTTTCGATCGCGAATGTCGTGAATAACGTTTCGTTTGGGTCACACGACTTTGAAATAAGAAAACGAGGCATGAATGAAAGTGCGAGTATGACATTTGTTAGAAGGTCAATTGTAATGAAATAGGGCATGTTGCGGATGTTTGTGTGGCGCTATGTGTTGAAGGTCAAGTGGAGGAGGTGAATGCTATTCAAGGGGGTGGTAGAAATTTTGGTATGAATTCGAACACATACCACCCCGGTTTGAGAAATCATCCAAACTTACGTTACGGGAATCCGGCGAACCAAACCAACCCAAATTTCCAAGGAGTTCAAGGAAATTTTGTTCCGCGCCAACAATACAATCAAGGTAATTTTAGAAGCGGGAACAATCAAGGCTACCAAGGTTAATATCAACAATTGGGTGGTGGTCAAAGTGGTTCTTTGGGTCAAACTTAGTCAAGTGGAAACGAAATTATGGAGATGCTTAGGATGATGCAACAAGACATGCAAAAGAGGAACCAACTCGATGAGGTCCGGATGCAAAAAGATGAGGTTCGTGATAAAAGCATCCAAACGTTGACTACTCAACTGGGTCAACTTGCATCCGAGGTAGCGAAAAAAAAAGGGTAAAGGGCAACTCCCTAGTGACCCCAAGGTAAATCCTCTCATAATAATTCACGTAATATTCCTATTAACCATGTTATGTCTTGAGAAGTGGTAAAGAATTTAAAGCAAATTTATCACCGGTTTGGTTGATGGGGTGGTGGAGGATATTACGGGTAATGAAAGTGATGAGGATGAGGGGTCACCTTCAATTGTGTCTAAGGACCCTAATGTTGAAAAGGTAATTAAGAAACCGGGGTTGGGTGAAGTTTTAGAGAACAAAAATGAGGAAGGGGGAACTAGCAAGTTCCATTTCCGTCGGTTTTACTTGACCCGAGTAAGAAAAATTTTATTTCAACAAGGGGTCCTCAAAAAGAAGAATTATTCGATGTGTTCAAACAGGTTAAGGTTAATCTTCCGTTGCTTGATGCAATTAAGCAAGTCCCCGCTTATGCAAAATTTTCAAAAGAATTATGCACAAAAAAGAGGCAACAAAAGAAAAAGATGCCTAAGTGGGTCGATTTAACCGGTCAAGTAAGCGCGGTGCTTAAAGGGGATCTTCCTCCTAAGCTCCAAGATCTGGGAATGCCGTTGATAAACATTCAAGTTGGAAATTTTCCAATGTCAAGGGCATTGTTAGATCTTGGAGCCGGAGTAAGCATTTTACCGGGGGGATTACACGACCAATATGATTTTGGTCCATTAGCGCGGGTTGAGACAACGGTGGTTTTGGCCGATTTGTCTCAAAATTTCCACGAGGGATGGTACAAAAATGTTATAGTAAAAGTTGATGAATTTTACTATCCTGTTGACTTTTTGGTCTTAGACTACTCATCCGCAGACCCAAAACAACAACAAAACGTCATTTTGGGTCGGCCATTTTTTAGCACCGCACATGCCGTTATTGATTGTCGATTTGGTACGGTTGACATGATGTTCGGTAATAGGAAAATGAGATTGAATGTTTTTACTAACATATCTAATTCTGTTGGTGTTGATGAGTGTTTTATGGCAGATTTAGTCGATGGGTGCGACCCGCACGAGTATGAGGAAGATAGCATGGAAACTTGTGTTTGTGATTTTTCTGAACAGGTACATGCTTGTGCATTGAGGATAGAGGAGCAAAAATTGGATGCTCTAGCGGTAAAAGAGGGTCGACCACCATGGACCCACCAGTTTGAGAATTTACCGGTGGAAATTAATTCGAGTACAAAACCGTCATTGGATTTTAGGGGATAATAACACCTTACCGGTCATTATTGCCTCTAATTTGGAAAAAGTTCAAGAGCAATCCTTGTTGGAGGTGTTGAAGGCAAATAAACCGGCCATTGGCTGGACGATTGCCGATTTGAAAGGAATTAGCCCATTGATTGTTATGCACAAAATTATCACAACCGAAGATGCAAAACCGACACGAGATGCTCAAAGGCGATTGAATCCAAATCTTCGAAAGGTAGTAAAAAAAGAGGTAATTAAATGGTTAGATGCGGGAATTATCTATCTGATTTTGGATAGTGCTTGGGTAAGTCCTACCAAAGTTATGCTTAAGAAGGCCGGTATTCAAGTTTTAAAAGATGAAAACGGTGAACAAATAGCCACCCGACCGGTCACTGGGTGGCGAGTTTGTATTGATTACCGAAAATTGAATGCCGCCACTTCTAAGGACCATTTCCCGTTGCCTTTCATTGACCAAATTATTGAAATATTATCGGGTCAAAAATATTATTGCTTTTTGGACGGGTATTCGGGTTATAACCAAATCGCCATTCATTCCGATGATCAAAACAAAACCACTTTTACTTGTCCTTATGGCACTTTTGCTTTTAGGCGAATGGCTTTTGGCTTGTGTAACGCCCCGGCAACTTTTCAACGATGTATGATGAGTATTTTCTCGGATATGGTTGGAGAGTCGCTTGAGGTGTTTATGGATGATTTTTCCATTTTTGGCACTAGTTTTGAGTCTTGTCTCGATGAGTTGCAAAAAGTTTTAAAAAGATGTGTCGAGAAAAATTTAGTGCTAAGTTGGGAAAAAAGTCATTTCATGGTCCAAGAGGGGACTGTGTTTGGTCATGTGATTTCGGAAAAGGGGATGGAGGTGGACAAGGCAAAGATTCGGGTAATATCATCTTTGCCTCCACCTAAAAATGTAAAATGGGTGAGATCATTTTTGGGACATGCGGGTTTTTATCGGCGATTTATTAAAGGTTTTAGTGTTATTACTAAACCTTTATGTAATTTTTTTAAAAGATGTCCCATTTGAGTTTACTAACGAATGTTTGCAAGCTTTCAATGTTTTGAAGGAACAATTGGTCAAAGCTCCTATTTTGCAACCGTCGGATTGGTCAAAGCCATTCGAGATAATGTGTGATGCAAGTGACATGACAATTGGGGCAGTTTTGGGTCAACGGGTCGATAAAAAGCCGGTGGTAATCTATTATGCTAGCAAAACTTTGTCCGAGGCGCAACTGAATTACACCACAACCGAAAAGGAGTTGCTTGCGGTGGTGTATGCTTTGGACAAGTTTCGCTCATATATTTGGGGAAGCAAAGTGGTTGTGTACTCGGACCATAGCGCGGTTCGATATTTGATGGAGAAAAAAGACGCGAAGCCCCGATTGATCCGGTGGGTATTATTACTACAAGAGTTTGATTTGGAAATCCGGGACAAAAAGGGATGCGAAAATGTTGTAGCGGATCATTTGTCTCGGATTCCATTAGAAGGTGTCGATGATATGAGCGAGATCAATGAACGGTTTCCTGATGAGCAACTTTTGGCCGTTTCTACTTTTGTTGCACCGTGGTATGCTCATTACGTAAACTATTTGGCCACGGGTGCTATTCCGGATCATTGGACCAAGAAACGAAGACAAAAATTTATGGTTCAAGTTAAACAATATATATGGGATGAGCCAGATCTCTTCAAGATTGGGCCCGATCAAGTTATTCGAAGATGTGTACCTGAGACGGAGGTGCTAGAGATTTTGACCCATGCTCATTCATCCGCTTGTGGGGGTCATTTTAGTGGTCAAAAGACGGGATATCAGGTACTTACATGTGGGTTCTATTGGCCTACGATTTTCAAGGATGCATGTGAATATGCTCGTCAATGTACAAGATGTCAACAAATGGGAAGTATCTCGAAACGGGATGAAATGTCTCTACGACCCATTTTGGTGGTGGAGATATTTGATGTATGGGGGATGGATTTTATGGGCCCTTTCCCGAATTCGAATGGTTTCTTGTATATTTTGGTGGCGGTGGATTACGTATCAAAATGGATTGAAGCGATTCCTACAAGAACAAATGACCATTCAATTGTTTGCAAGTTTGTGCAATCAAATATTTTTGCTCGCTTCGGGATCCCAAGAGTGATAATTAGTGATGGGGGTTCACATTTAAGAACTTTAATTTTGCAAAATTATTGAAAAGGTATAGTGTGAATCACCGGATCGCTACACCGTACCATCCGCAAACAAGTGGACAAGTTGAAGTGTCCAGCCGTCAAATCAAGAAAATTCTAATGAAGACGGTACGAACGGATCGGAAGGATTAGTCGAGTAAGTTAGACGATGCGTTGTGGGCGTATCGAACGGCTTATAAAATCCTATTGGCACAACTCCTTACCGGATGGTTTATGGTAAAGGATGTCATTTGCCGATGGAGTTGGATCATCGTGCACTTTGGGCAATCAAAACGGGAATGCGGATTATGACGAAGCGGGTCGAATTAGAAAGTTACAATTGAGCGAGATTGAGGAAATTCGTGATGAAGCATATGAATGTGCATCCGCTTACAAGGACAAATTAAAGAAGGTTCATGATGCGAAGATTAGGAAGTGAACCTTTGAAGCGGGTCAAAAGGTTTGGTTGTACAACTCGCGTTTGAAGATGTTTGCGGGCAAATTGAAGAGTAAATGGATGGGTCCATATGAGATTACGTGAGTGGGTCGTTTTGGTGATGTAGATATCTTGGATGTTGGCACTAACAAAAAGCAAACGGTAAACAGGCATCGGCTAAAACCGTACTTGGAGGGAAATGACATCAAGAATCTTGAGCTTGATAAGGTGGGCTACATTCTACGCCCAGTATATGAAGAATAATCAAGAGGCTAAGGTTTGGTAGTGTAACAATGTAGTTTAATTTAGTTTAGTTTAATTTAGTTTAGTTTAAGTTATTTTACCGTTCTTATGTTGAACCGGTGTTCGAAACAAGTGTGGGGATATTCTTCCGAATTTCTCTAACATAGTGTTGAGGACAACACGGGTTTTTCATGGGGGGTAAGGTAATTTTCATGCTTTTTGAAAAATACAAAAATCATATAAATTACAAAATTAAAAAAATTACAAAAAGAAATTTGGGATTTGAGAATAGAAGCAAATGGTGATGTGGTTGCTTTAAGTGAGGAGATCCTCCAAAACCATACATTGGGACAATGTATCCCAAGTGTGGGGATGGGGGAAAATTTTTGACATTTTTCTACCAAGCATAAGTGTGTTAAAATTTGAAAACTTTTCATCTATCCATCTTACACATCGGTAACCTATTATACCTTCTTTCTTGGTGAGTATTTGTGCCACACACATGTATTGAATCGGAAGGTTCGTTTGAGTGGCAATGTGTTTAATGTGTAAATAGAACTTGTTGGTAGATGCATTTTGAGGCTTTAGCTTGCTTGCTTGTAGAGATGATAGAGGCATTTATGTGACCTCGTCAGGATGTGTGAGAGTGTGGAATTTGGGGGTTGGGCCTCATAAATTATATATATGAGCTTGGTGATGTAAGGGGTGGGGGGGTTTGGTCTATTAGTAGCCATGTTTGAGCCTATTGCCTATCATTTGTAAACTCATGCCTACCTCCTAAAGAATTTACCCGTTTGAGAAGATCCGGTCTAGTAGCTTTAGTGTTTTGTGATTTGTTTAGTATCTTTATGAAAAAAAAAGAGAAAAACAAAAAAAGAAACATAAAAGAAAATATATACGACTGTTTCAAACAAAAAAAAAGAAACATGAGAATAAATGGGGTAGTAGTTTCAAAGAAATAAAGAAAAGAAACGAAAAAGAGATGGAAGGTTTTGTAGATAGTTAGTTACATTTGCTTAGATTAATAAGACCGGGTCGGATCATTACGCTACTTTGCACATATCCCTTCATTCCCGACCTATACACATAGCCTCGTTACAACCTAATAGTCCTTTTGATTTACAAGCAAGCTATGCATGTATTAGGCGGAGATTTGATCTACAACCAAGCATATTGTCGCACGTTAACACATTTGCATTGAGGGTGCTAGCATAAATGTCGCTAGTTTATTTGTTGTCACCGAGAGGAGAGTTGTTTGTGAGGGTGTGTAAATGTAAGTTAGTAAAAAGAAGACACCTAATTGCTTGGTTTGAAATTGATCATGAAGTTGGAATGGGTTTGATGTGTTGCTTGGGACAAGCAATGGTTAAGTGTGGGGATGTGACGGGTAGTCTTGTGGACGACCCTTAAGTGTGTTAACATCATATACTCTCGCGCATTTAACCGAGTTTATTAGTTGACTTAGATGACTATGGGATGTTTGACTCTGCAGGTTTTACGGGCCTGAAAAGGATGATTTATGATGGGATGGGTGCTTGTACGTGTTAGAGTCGAACGGGAGTCGTGAAGGAGCATTCAGCGAACAAAGGAGGAAATTTTAGCAACCACTGTATGCTACGGTGGCACCTTAGCTTACGGTGGCTGCTGGGAGCATTTTGTCACCGTAATCAAGATTCTTACCACCGTAGGGCTTTTAGGTGACCACCGTAAGCTACGGTGGCGCCCAGCGAAAAAATTGTAACTGCTCCTTAAAATCAGTTTTGTGGGTGTCTTTTCATAGTCAATCATTACCAGACGTTTTGCAGGAGTTTTGGGGGCGAATTTGGGTGTTCCTCTTGGCTTGTGAACAATTCTAAACATTTCCGTTTGTATTTTGATTTCTATGAACACTTGTTTGAATGTTATGATGATTCACCAAGTCATGAGCGGCTAAACTCATCGGTGATCATCTTAGGTGAAGGTTTCTTTATGACTTTTGTGTGTTGAATTGTATTTCTAGAATAATGAACTTGGTTATTTGCCATCTTTATTATGGTGCATGAATGGTTGATTGTAAGTTGTTGATTAATATTTTGATCTTAGTCTAAACCGTACGTTCTTGGTGTCGTTGACAATCGAGATATCACGGGAGGGGTTAGGGTTGGATATTGGTTGATTGGTCATTGGGTAACAACCTCGCGTTTATTTAATCCGAGTACTCTGTTCCCTTTTTTCACAACTACCGTTTATGCATAAGTTATGTCTATGTAACTCTTTCTAGTTGGATTTTAAACAATTGTTAATGGAAACTGGAACCTAAGATGGTCATTTGTCTCTAAATTGTTTACAAACCAAATCTTTCTTTTGAAAAGTACTTAGTTAATCTTAGATTTAAAACCAAACAATCAAAATCTCTGAAATTACTTTTCTGCAACTTAGTTTAACTTGATTAGTTTCTTATAAAAGCTGCTTAGATAACACATATTCCACAAACTCCCTGTGTTCGATACCCACTTACCGCTAGCTATTTAGTTGTAATTGGATTGAATTGCGTGAGACTACGACATCACGTCATGTGCGAATTGGGTTTCGATTCCGCGAATGTCGTGAATAACGTTTCGTTTGGGTCACACGACTTTGAAATAAGAAAACAAGGCATGAATGAAAGTGCGAGTATGACATTTGTTACAAAAAAAGCGTGAATACAATATGAAACTTTATTAATTTTGGAAATAACCGAAAATATACAACCTTGGTTTTGGCTTACGACCTCGAAACTTGAAAACAAAATATGAAAACGAACTTAAATTAAAGATCTAAATTTTGGGAATTTGGCTAATGTTACATGGTGAAAGAACACGGCCCCATGGTGACAGTCTGCAATCGCTGAATTTTTAGGTTTTTGGCCTTCGCTTCTTGTTTCCGGGCTTAGATTGCATTAATGCTTAGTGCATTCATCCTGTGTACCTGTTTTGCTATCATTCACACCACACAAAACATAATACAATACCGAAATCCTAACTTACGAGCGTTTAAAATCCATCGTCATCACAGACATAAAACTAAACGAAAATGCAGAAATAAAAGTGTGTAGAAAGTAAATTGTTTAACCACGACACGTAGGCCGGCAAATTGTTCAAAGGGAAAAGAGGGTTAACCTGGAAACTACATCTGTCGCTTACCACACCACCGCCATTGTCACCGCTTAATCCATGTCCTTATCCTCATCTTCCTCCTCGTCTTCATCGCAATACGCCATGTGTCCCCAGATGTATGTGATGTCTTCTTGCATAGTAGCGATGGAACGTTCCACCGCTCCAATCCAGTGTTGGCGTTATTAACTACATTGTACGTTTTCCGGGTGCAAAGAAGGTTTTCCTGCAAAAGGTCAGTTAAGCTTGGAAAGTTAGGAAACCCGCCTCCTTGAGAGGAGGAACCCGTTTGGTGACCTTGGCGTTGTGGAGGAGGACGGTTAGGGTCGTCTTGGAGGGCTAGGACTTCTTCCGAGCCCCATGTGTTTCCTTGGGGATTTCGGAAGCGGACGGTCTTGTCATCCATGTCTTGGATGAATCACATGGCGCGACATTAGGCTAGATCTACCTTCTTTGAGTTTCCCACATTGCTGGAATGACTTTGGGACGCGGTGGACATAATTCTTGAATAGTCGGTAGATCCACCCCCCAAAGAATCGGTGTGGGATGAGAGGCCATCTGGTTTAGGTGCATGTTCTTGAGGAGTAGGTATGTGACATCAAGGGGTTGGCAGTTGTGGATGCAGTAGAGGAAAGTTAGGTCACGGAGGTTTACCACACCCGAAATATCACGCCATTAACAGAGGGAGTTGCTTAGGACCCGGTGTATGTAGCGGTAAAGTGGGTCCCGCAACTGTGTGCTCTTGGTTATGCTTGGATCGTATGCCCCATCTCCAAGTTGAGCCCATGCAGTTTGGCGCATGCTAGTCGGAATTTCACGAAGACCACCCGTGAATTCTTCCTCAACTGATTTTCTTCGGTGTATAAACCAATATTCACACCGAATTGGGCCATGGACATGGAGAATAGCTGCCCACCGCATCTGAACTCAACAGCGTCTGAATCGAACGAGTCCGCTTGGCTTTGAACTTGAATATGCTATAGAACTCCATGTTGTACTCGTAGACGGAGTGGAGCTTGGTGTCAAGAGCGGTTCAAAGTGGTCCCGTGATTAGCATCTCGTAACGACCTCTTTGTCCCACAGCTTCAAGGGTGTCATAACACGTTTTCCTTGGTGCCTCTTTGTGCCTTGTTTGGAGGATCTCATAACGAGTTTTGGTATTCCAATTCCGATGATTTGAACTTTAGAAACTTGCAGGCCATTGCTGCACAAGAGAACAATAGAACAATCAGTGCGTTACGATTAAATTTCAGGGAGAACTGAAAACAGGAAGCTGGACACAGCCACGTGGTCACCGACCACGCACCGTGTTCAGCCTTTCTTCCTGGCCACGCCCCATGGTCAGGCTACTGTTACTGCAAAAATTCAAATTTCGACCCGATTTCGACCCGTTTTCGAAAAGTTAACATTTTTTGGTTGAATAGGGGCAGTTTCGCCCGAAAATGAAACCCCAAGTGCTATTTTTCCAAAAACAAAACGTTTACCCCATCAATTTTAACTTTTTCGGCTTAAAAACAAGGGTTCATGGTTTATACTTGAAATTGGGTGATTCTATGAACAATAGTGGTTGATTTACTTCCTATATCATGTATGTAAACTACTATTGCTAGATCTAAACAAAAAGTTAGGGTTTGGTGCGGTTCTAGTTCAAGAACCCAAGAATTTTCACCAAATTTTTGATGTTATTCTACATGAAATCGTTAAACTAACTAGAGAAATGTTAGAATCATACCTTGCAGATGTTGAATGGAATGAAAACGTGGAAATTAGAGAAAATCGTGGAGGAACCAGAGCTTTTTCAGGGAAACGTGTCATGGTGAAATGAAGAACTAAGAAGAAAAAGGGGTTTATACCCGTCTGCACACCGACCATGCCCCCGTGGTCAGTGGCCACGGCCCCGTGTGTGGCTAAAAATATATTATTTTTAGTGTACATGTGAGTGACCGTTTTCCCGGAAGCGGTTTCCTTAGTTAACTTACCTATTCCGAAGCTTTTCCGATGTTCATTACCTACAAGACATTATGTTAATTTACATATATACACAAACCTTTGTCAAATCATACCTCACTTGCTTGTAGCGAAATCTCTTCCTCTTCATCCTCAATGAATCCTCGGTAGAGCTTAAGCCGTTGTCCGTTGACCTTAAATGGAATGTCGTTTTGAGATATAATCTCGATTGCACCGTGTGGGAAGATATGGGTGATGGAGAAAGGTCCCGACCACCTAGACTTTAGTTTTCTGGGAAATAATCGAAGTCGTGTATTAAACAATAGCACTTGATCTCCTTCTCGAAATTCATAAGGCTTAATATGTTTGTAGTGTAAGTTTTTCATACGTTCCTTATAAATTTCAGAGTTAGAGTATGCTTGATTTCTTAATTCGTTCAATTCGTTTAATTGATAAAATCGATTTCTACCGACGGTTTCATGGTCTAAGTTTACGTTTTTTAATGCCCAATAGGCCCGATGTGCTATTTCTACTGGCAAATGACAACTTTTTCCATAGACAAGATTATATGGGTGGTGCCTATTGTTGTTTTATAAGCAGTTCTAAAAGCCCATAAAGCATCGTCTAATTTATCGTCCCATTCTTTTTTATTTAACCCTGTGGTTTACTCAAGTATTCGTTTGAAACCTCGATTGGTCACTTTGGCTTGTCCGTTTGTTTGGGGATGATATGCGGTTGAGATTCGGTGATAGACCCCATATCTTCTTAAAAAAATTTCAAGTTGATGATTACAAAAATGGGTACCTCTATCATTTATTAATGCTTTTGGAGTACTGAAACGATAAAACAGTCGTTTCAAGAATCTTACCACAACTCTTCCATCATTGGTTGGAAGAGCTTCGGCTTCAGCCCATTATGGCAAATAATACACGGCCACAAGTATATATTTGTTTCCTTTTGATGGTGGGAAAGGTCCCATAAAGTCTAATTCCCGCACATCAAAATTTCACAAACAAGAATACCATTTTGTGGCATTTCGTTTTTGGAAGAAATATTACCTGATCGCTGGCATGCCTCACATGTCTTGACAAGACTTTGTGAGTCTTTATAGATGGCTGGCCAGTAGAATCCTGAATCGAATACCTTTCGATCGGTACTAGCGGCTCCGTTATGTCCTCCGTACGGACCTTCATGACAATGGCGAAGAATCGTTCTTGCTTCGTTACCATGCACACATCATCGGATAAGTTGGTCGGTACAAATTTTAAAAAGATATGGATCTTCCCAAAAATAATGCTTTATATCGGCAAAGAATTTTTTTTCTTTAATGATGTGACCATCCTTTCACTACTATCCCACTATCAAAGTAGTTGGCGTAGTCGGCGTACCATGGTTCTATTCGGTATTCCACCATTTCTAAAGATTCCGTTGGGAGTTTTTTGTTGATGAGCTCGTCCCTAGTTGCCTCCAAAGCTGGATCTTCCAAGCGAGATAGATGATCGGCCGCGGTGTTTGCAGCTCCTCTCTTGTCTTTTTTTCTACGTCAAATTCTTGGAAGAGTATAATCCATCTGATTAAACGTGGCTTGGCATCCATTTTATTAAAGAGATAACGAATGGTTGCATGGTCTGTATAAACTATTGTTGGAAAGAACAAGATAAGAAAGAAATTTATCAAAAGCAAATACTACAACTACTAACTCTTTTTCAGTTGTAGTATAATTTTCTTGTACATCAATTTAAGAGTTTTACTAGCATAGTATATTGGGTGAAAATGCTTATCTTTTCGTTGTCCCAAGACTGCTCCAACCGCAAAGTCACTTGCATCACACATGATTTCAAAGGGTAATTTCCAATCAGGCGCTATCATGATTGGTGCATTGACTAGCATTTCTTTTAGTGTGAAAAATGCTTGGTTGCAATCCTCGTCAGAGATAAATTGTGCATCTTTTTCAAGTAATTTTGTTAAAGGTCTTGAAATTTTCGAAAAGTCTTTGATAAATCATCTAAGAAATCTGGCATGCCTTAGGAAACTTCTTATGGCTCTAACGGAGGATAGAGGTGGTAGTCGAGAGATGGTGTCGATTTTAGCTCGATCAACCTCCATTCCTTCGTTTGAGATTTTGTGACCGAGTACTATTCCCCCGTTACCATGAAATGGCATTTTTCCCAATTAAGGGCGAGGTTAGTTTCCTCACATCAGGATAGCATTCATTCAAGGTTATCGAGGCATTGTTCGTATGAATCTCCAAAGATAGAAAAGTCATCCATGAAAACCTCCATGGTTTTTTCTATCATATCATGGAAAATGGCCACCATGCAACGTTAGAAAGTTGCGGGGCATTACATAGGCCAAAAGGCATGCGTTGATAAGCGAAAGTTCCATAGCGACATGTAAAAGTTTTTTTTTCTTGGTCTTCTGGAGCTATCGGTATTTGAAAGTAACCTGAAAAACCATCTAAAAAGATATAAAATTTGTGACCGAATAATCTTTCTAACGTTTGATCAATAAAAGGTAAAGGGAAGTGGTATTTCCTCATTGCCTCATTTAATCTACGATAGTCTATACAAACTCTCCATCCGGTGACGGTCCTTGTTGGTATTAACTCATTTTTTCATTAGTTACCACCATCATACCTCCCTTTTTGGGGGGTACTATTTGAACGGGACTCACCCAAGGGCTATCGGAAAATTGGGTAGATGAGTCTGACATCAAGTAGTTTGATTACTACATTTTTAACCACTTCTTGAACATTTGGATTTACTCTACGTTGTGGTTGTATTACCGATTTATAGTTATCTTCCATCAAAATTTTGTGGTTGCACATGGAAGGGTTTATTCCTTTTATATCTACAAGCTTCTATGCAATCGCGTTTTTATTTTTTTTTTCAAAAGTTTAATTAATTTTTCTTTTTCTATACTAGTTAACTTAGAAGAAATAATTATCGGTAACTTACCATGCTTGTCTAGAAAAGCATATTCCAAACCTTTTAGGAGTTCTTTGAGCTCAAGTGGTGGGTCTTTAAGAGATTCTTTATTCGTTTGCTTTTATTTTGGTCGAGAGCCAAAAAGGTTTGTTCAATGGCGTCCTCTTCTTTGACAAGCTGGTCGATTTCCTCTTCCGTATCGGGTGGTTCATCTTCATCTTCAATTAAGGGGTTGTCGTTGCCGAATGGGTACTTTATGGTTTGATCGAGATTGACATACTTTTGTCGGCCCCTAATTGAATTGGTAGGTTGTTTTGCTTCCGATTGATCAATGCTTGATGGGTTTTCGCAAAAGGTTGTCCCAACACAAGTGGAGCATCATTGAGAATGATGAAGTCGGTTGGGACCTCCGTTTGGTTTGTTTGTACTAACACATCTTCAACTACTCCCGTTGACTTTATTATTTTCCGATTAGAGAGAAAAATGACTAATCTTTAATTTTTTTGAAAATATAGTTAGGCAGTATATTAACACAAAGAACCTTATCAATTGTTATATTACTAATAAAGGTGTTATGAAAGGAACATGGAACCGGTGTGATGTTAATTTCAAATTGCTCATCTTTTATTAGCGTAATGTGATCGTTTGTTAATTTAATGCTAACCATTTCATAATTTTTCTGTTAGTGTTTAACTATTTTAAAAACTTAGCATGAGTGGGTACCAAACAATGATTTTCGAAAGAAGGTGACAAAATGTTACTTTCCTGAAAATTTGATTCTTTTTTGAAATCATCGTTTTTCGAACTTACCTCTTTCGTCATTTGGTTCATGCGTTGGTTTTTCTCTTAGTTGTTCTTCCATTTTTACCTCTTCAATTATCACTTCTGTAGTACAAACAGCCACTTCTCTTTCGCAGGATTTTCGTATTAGTTGTTCAAGATTTTTGAGACTTTGTATAAGGCTTTCGGCTTCGGGGATGATAGCTGGTAGTGTTTCGTGAAGTTGAGAGGGATAAGTGTCCCAGTCAAAGCTTGACTTTGGAAGTTTTAAACCTTGGTTCCTCATAGTGAGTATATGAGGTGGATGGTTGGAAAAGGTCGCAATATTGTACCTAGTGAGATTCACCGCAAATGGTACAATATTTCTCCTCGTAATCATCCTCTATGTAGTAGTGAGTGTAATCTCCTGGGATTGATCCATGAGAAAATACTCAGCAGATTATAGAGTCTCGGGACCAGAAAAACAAAATTTAAAAGCTGAAACAAAAGCTCACCACGGCCCCGTGCTGAGCAAGCACGGCCTCATGGTCAAATTTTGTATCTGGGCGTTTGAAAATTGTTAATGAGGACTTGCGGCACGAGGGCGTGTCCACTAGGCACGACCCCGTGTTCAGCTTGCTGTCATGCTAGAAATTCCTAAAAAGTTAAAAACAAGCGCGCAGTTTTGAAAATGTTTTGAAAATGATTAGGTCGTCATTTTAAGCTTTCTTAAAATCCTTGTGTCCCCGGCAGCGGCGCCAAAAACTTGGTGTGCGTCAAGCGTGATATGATTTTATTAATATTTTAAGTCCGTTTACGCATTAGTCAAGTTTTAAATTTATAAAACACGTATTGTACTAACACTAAACACACACTTGGGCAAGTGCACCCATCGCGAGCGTAGTATAGTGTTGGTAAGATATCGAGGTCGTCCAAGGACACAAGAGCTTTTAATACCAGTTTATCGTCAATGTCTAATCGTTCTAAATTTTTTTGGTAAAAGTTTTAAACATAAAAGTAAATCTAAAAAAATGAAAAGATAAATAAAGTGAAATACAAATAGACAAGATAGAATCACTGGGATCCAACTCCTCTTTAATGTATCCTTTGATGATTTTGCACTTTTGGACTTTTCAAGAGATTATCTTAGTTAAAGTAGTAGGCCCCTCTTTTAAGGTGACGTTACCCTCAACCAGTGGTTTGAGTCAGCAAAGATACAATCCCAAAGGGTCGAAATATTGAAAGATAATTAAATAAGTTATTAATGGAAAAAGTAGTAGGCCCCTCTTTTGAAAGTGACGTTACCCTCGGCTACGTGGTTTGAGTCAGCAAGGATACAATTCCAAGAAGCCGGTTTAATGTTTTAAAAGTAGTTTACATATGAGGGGTTAAAGCTATTCGCAGCCCCGCCATCCAATAACTTTTGGGGCATTGAAGGAGGTCCTAGTAAGCTTTGAACCAAGTCCTCGCAAGATCTGTACACTGAACGAGACAATAACTTTACCAAACCACCCTTCTAACCCCATTCCAAGTAGTTAACGCGCTTTATATAGACCGCGAAGACACGAATGAGCAAATCAATGACATCATGAAGAAATGGTTAGGAAATTTCACTTTCAACATAAGAAACTATTTATTAAAGTCATTAATACATATCCAATTAAAAAGTGCCGAAAGATTAAAAATCAAAAGTAACACAATAAAGACTTGTCTTCACTAAGTGATCTAAGAGATTAGCCAAGCATGGCCTTTGTTTGACAAGAACTCTTACAATCAATCTTGGATACCGAGACTACTACTCACTCTAAAGATGATAGATGGATGATGGTTTGTGGGTGTTGGTGTTGTAGTGGTAGTGGAATGGTGGCAAAGTGAGAGAGAAGTGGTTTGCCAAGGGATGCCTTTGAAGTGAACCAAGCACCCCTATTTATAGTAAGAACAGTGCCCCGGCCACGGCCCCGTGTCCAGTAGGCATGGCTCGTGGCCAGCTTCTTCTCTTCCTTCATTAATTGCAGCTGTCAGTAGAGGGCCCCACACGCCCACGTGGCTCCTGGACACAGCCCCCTGGTCAACTCTTCGCTGTACTATCAAGATTCTGCAAATCTAGGAGTCTTACCACGCCCCATGGTGATCTGGGCACGGCCCCGTGTGGGCGTAGAAGCTTCTGTAGGTTTTGTCTTGAAGTGTAAGGTCTGACCACGCCCCATGCCTGGCTGGGCAAGACCCCGTGGTCAGCTTCTGTTTTCTTGTTTTTGTCTTTGGGGTGCTGCTGAGGGGTCGAGCATGTTGCGTTATTCCTTCTTCTTGTATTTATGTTGGTTTTGGTTACTTATTTGCTTCTTTTGTTCTTTTAAGCTAATTTGGTCCTGTAAATTCAAAAGGAACAAAGAAACGTTCTTTTTCCAACATTAGTAGTAGAAAAGGGTTAGTTTTATGCCTCATTTGATGTAATTTATATGTTGCATTTTATACATATCAGATTGATAAACTCTTTAATGGGTATACCGATTGGAAGCGTGGACGTGAAGGGGAGAAAAAGGTCAACAAATAAAGACAAAGTAGTGGAGAGCACAGTTCGAAGGGACTGCATGGATTCACAGACCAACTGTGAAGTTCTTCTTTGACGACATCTTGCCTCAGATTGACAGCTTCTGGAGAAACTTCTGCCTAAATTTCCTTGTAGCATTCTTCACTATAATTGGGTATGCAAGTGATAATGTTGTCATCAACCAACTGTTCTTGCACCACGTTACACAAGACGTTCAAATAAACCAACTGAAAACAAAATTTTCAATATATAATAGTTGAACAAAAATATAACAATGCTCGCAACACACCAAAACCGCATGGTATCCAAAAAAGCATTTCACATGGCCCTTGGTTGTACTTGCAGTAAGAAAACAAATTTTTCAATATATAATAGTTGAACAAAAATATAACAATTTTATGAATTCAAATTTTATTGTGTTACAACTTGCCTTGTTGAATGATGCTTGCAGTAAAAAAAGGTTGTAACGACAAAAAGTATACCCAATTGAGTGGGTTACAACAAGCACTCTTGACATGTTTGAGAGTATACTAGTTAAAAGGAAATCCGGTGGAGAGCCAAAACGCCAAGATGGCAGAGAAATTAAAAAGAAAACTGTCACGAGAACTAAGAAAACAGAGTTACAACCAGTTGTTCAGGAACAAGCAACGCCAAAGAGAGCAGAAAAATGCAAGGTGTTGATGAAGAACATGATGATGCTGATAATGTTGACAATGAAGATGAAGTTGATGTTCAAAATGATGATGAACATGCTGATAATGTTGATGATGAGGTAGATAATGATGATGGTGATGATCATGATGAGGTGGATGATTATGATGGTTTTGGTCATGATGATCATTATGATTAAACTAAAGCCGACCCTGAGGTTCAAAACGCCATGATGATCGATGGTGAGAATGAAGAGGGTTACTATTTAAGGGTTGTGGCTAAAGATTTAGAAAGCCAGAACAGGTTGTTTGAAGTTTCTACATCAGGGAACCATGCTCTAGTCAGAGTACTAACATAGTATGAAGACCATGGTGCTGGTGAGAAACAACGAAACAATGAAGGTGAGGAGGTATGTTGTTCGAACTATAAGTATAACAGTAAACACAAAATGCCATACTTAATAATTCCTTTTTTTTGTTTAACATGCAATGGCTGAGAAGTTGGATGGGGCATACAAGGAATTAGAAGACTGTTACAATAAAATGACAACATGTTAAATCAGTCAAAGATTGAACATCCAAAAAAACCTCTTGGTGCACATAAAATACTCACACTGTCTAACATTGTTGAAAAACATGTCAACATTTGTTGCCGAAAATGCCAATGAAGTGGCATATGAAAGAAAAGAAGGTGAAACGAAGGGCAGATGAGGTGGCAGATCGGGTAGAGTTGGAAGTAGAAGGTGAAAGGGAAATGCAAGTAGAAGGGTGAGGCATAGAGATGAGAAATGAAAATGCCAAAGAAGTGGCAGCTGGGAGAAAAGAAGGTGAACATGAAGATGAATTTGGAGTGGAAGTTGAAGGGGATGAAAACGCCAAAGAAGATATAGCTGATATAGAGGAAGAAGTGCCAAGAATTGATGATGAAAACGCCAAAGAGTTGGCTAATAGATTGGAGAAGGTGAAAACACCAATGATGTGGCTGATAAAAACACCAATGAAGTGACTGCTGAGAGGGAAGAAGGTGAAGAAGACAACAATGTGGCTGGTGAAAACGCCAATAAAGTGGCTAAGGGTGATGAAAGTACAAATGAAGAAGATATAAATGAAAATGATATTGAAAGTTGGGATTGTAATCTCAAAACAGTTGAATATCATATTTCCAAATATAATGGGAAAGGATAATTAAAAGCAATATAGCTGAGATGTTGGAACTGCCGAGACAAGACCTAGAACAAATGATTGAACTAAAAGAAGGTTTAGATTGTACAAAGATGGCGAATCAAATGCTCAAAGCTATAAAAAAACCACCTGAACCCTGCTTAGGAGACCCCAGCTATGCCTATAATTGATAAAACGCCAAATATCCCCCAAACAGAAACACAATACAGTCAGAGGTTGATCAATGAACTCGAAAATGCAACAGAGGCTATCAATGACAAAACGCCAAACATACCTGTTGCAGAGACACACTTCAGTGAGTCCTTCGTTTCTGAACTAGATAAAAAAGAAAGGGATATGGTGAACAAAATTGTTGACTTGCATGGTGTAGTGGTTGATGAAATAAGATGTCAGCAACCACCATCTGGGGGTAGGAAAAACCTCATGCAAAGTTTTAAAGAAGAGAAGACACCACATAAAACTGAAGATGAAGAAGCCACTAAAATATCACCACACAAAACGCCAAAAAGACCAGATGTGTATGAGAAAGGTGATGGGGACAAAACGATAAACATCACAAAGTTGATACAAGATAACACCATTCTAAACCCCGAAAAGAGGCCTTGTGATGAAGAAGATGATGAATATGATGAAGATGACGAAGATGATGAAGATGAAGAGAATAAACAGGATAAGATTGCGGAAAAAAAGGATAAGAGGGAGTCAAAAAAGAGTAGAGCATGCTTGTCACCTTACATCAGGAGGAAAGTGGTTATTAATGCACCAAAGGATGCACAAGAAAATGCCATTTCCAAGTACATATTCACTGGATGTGGGGGTTATGAGTATGTACATTCCTTTGTAGTAAAATGCCATGTCTTGTGTGGACATAAGTGAGAATAACTAAAACACCATGTTCTGATTTTTTTCTCTTTTGCAGTAGAATAGTGTTTAAGATCGATGGAGTTGTCAGAACTCTAAAGGGTGAAGCCTGAGAGCATGAGACTAGGAGTGTATGCACACATATGCATTGTTATAAGTTGGGGGCATATTCTGAACTACAAAGAAAGATACAAGGCTCATAAATCACCCTCAAGATTATCTTGCACACAAATAATGCTGGTAACTCTTTATCTATATTTAATTGATGCAATTATATTATGACTATGTTTTGTTGTTAAAAATGTCATTCATCAAAATTACAGAATACGCCCGCGTATAAAAAACAAACAGTTATCGATACAAAGAATTCAACAGCAACATGGAAAGAAGACCATAAAGATAGAAAATACAACAATATGAGCTGGTCTACGTGCCAATTTATACGAAAAACATTTCTATGTTGTCTGCTTCAATATAAAACACAGCAGAGTTGATGTATTGGATAACAACGCTAAAGAGGATGAAGTCAGCATCAAAAAGAAGTATCAAGGATAGGTGGAAAAGTTAGTAAGTAACTTAAAAACTTTGTATATAAAAACTATGTTGACAAAATTCCATAATAATATATACAAAAAATGTGAAATTGCAGCAAGATACTTTTGCAAACTACTTGCGTATTCAAAAACACCCAAAGGCTAAAGTCATGAAGACGGCGCCTATTATCAGACAAAAGATGGATTGGAGGATAGAGAAAAACATGATCGAATGTGGGATTTTTGCAATGAGGCATATGGAAACGTATATGGGGCAGATGAGTGGTTGGGGATGTGGTCTGGAAAATGAAACTACACCGAATGACCTACAACAAAGACAACTAAATGACCTCAGGGTTGAATACATTGAAAAACTCCTATTGCATAGCAAAAATGAAAACAGAAAAAAGTGGTCAAATCTTTGAAAACATTCTTGCAATTAGGGGCAACAAAAGTTAATGATTTGTATGAATATGAGTCGATAGAATTCAATAAAGGATGGCACAGTGTATAGATTACGCCATTTCTTTCTTTTTGTAATTTTCATGTTGACTAATGTATATGTTTTAGACTATTACATTTACTTGTTTCTTATTAAAACGCCATAATTAAAATAATTAACAAAAACGGTATGAACCTAAAAAACGCGATAATGATAAAGCCATTTGTTGAAATAAAACACAATAACGATAACTGATTTAATGTTTTCCTAAATCATGTTAATAAAATGCCATAATTAACATAATTAACAAAAATGGTATGAACTAAAAAAAGCGATAATGATAAAGCCATTTGTTGAAATAAAAACAATAACGATAACTGATTTAATGTTTTCCTAAATCATGTTAATAAAACGCCATAACGATAAATGATAACAACTAATCAGACAACAAAGAGGGTGTAAATTTGAAAATAAAACGCCATTTATCAAAATTATTGCTTTGGAAAAATTTGAAAATAAAACGCCAATGAAAAAAAAAAAAGAACAACACGCGATATCTGATGGACTTTTGTTTGAAAATGATTTATAACGCCAACTATTACGCGGACGTGAACAATGACAATCGTACCCCGCATACCATTTAGCACACCCATGCCACGTGTTCGACTAGGATCCTTTCTCACCGTTTTCACACTTCCAATCGTTTTCTTCTGATCCCGTTTCTCTCTCTCTCCTCTCTCTCTCTCTCTCTCTCTCTCTCTCTCTATATATATATATATATATATATATAGGATTCGGTTCAAGAGAGAACCAATCCCAGTTGCAAGAACCATGAGAACTCCTATCATCCAATAGCATATTTATACTTCACCCATAACCAAATTAAATCAAAAAGGTATTTTACTCTTTTATTTCTCATGTCACATCTTTTCTCTCTCTTCTATTTAAAGTCAACATGCCACATCTTTTCATATATTTTCTCTCTCTTCTATTTAAAACTCAACATGTCACATCTTTTCTCTCTCTTCTATTTAAAACCGATGCGTAAAAAAAGTTTAAAACCGCGCGTAAAAAAGTTTCTAAAACGGCGCGTAAAAAAGTTGATCGTAAAAATTTAAAACCGCGCGTAAAGAAAAAGTTATTAAACCGCGCGTAAAAAATTTAAACCGCGTAAAAAAGTTTAAAACCGGCGAGTCAAAAATTTAAAACCGGCGCCAATAAAAAAGTTTAAATCGCGCTAAAAAAATTCTAAAACCGCAGTAAAAAATTTAAAACCGGCGCCTAAAAAAGTTTAAACCGGCTACGTAAAAAATTCTACGCATGTTATAAATACGTGCAAATAAAAGTTTGAAACCATCTATTAAAAATTTCTTATTGCATGATTCAAAATACATATTTAAATTATCAAACATCAATTAAAGCTAGTAAATAACAACTTAATTTCAACCATAACTTATAAAACTATTTACCCTAAAAACAAAAACTCATTAATTAAAGCACAATGATTACAACTATTTTATTGTCGTTTAATCTCATCCATTAAAACACTTTTGATCAATGGTTTATATTGGTTCTTACGGTTCTCACAACTCAAGGTGGTTCCATTTTACTCATCCCCTATATATATATATGGAGATGATCATGAGAAAACTACATATAAATGAGAAAACTAAAAAACTAACTAAAAAAATCCTAAAAAACATACCATTTCTTACAAAGAACTGCTACTTTTTATGTATAAAAAAACATTTTTTAAAAAAAAACTTGTAATGCAAATGTGCATTATATGTGTACTGCACATGTGCGTTATATGTATATGCTACACATGTACGTTATATGCTTAGAGTTAGCTTTTGAGTTTAGTTTAGCTTTTAGGGTTAAGTTTCTTGGGGGTTTCGGATTAGGATTAGATTTTAGGGTGTAGGGAGAGGGGGTTTAGGTTTTTGGGGGGACGCGGGTGGGGGGTTTAGGTTGAGGGGTTTACGTTTAGGGTTTAGTTTTAGGTTTTCTAGGGGGTAGGGGTGGGAGGTTTAGGTTTTGGGGGTGTCGGTAGGGGTGGGTTAGGTGGTTTATGCTTTCGTATTAATACACGTGTGCAGTACAACTTTTTTTTGAAAAAAAAAGGTTTTTTTATATATTAAATATAGCGATTATTATTAAAAAATAAAAAAAATTTGGTATATTTTTTATGTTTTTTAGTTAGTTTTTTGGTTTTCTCATTTAAACTAGTTTTCTTATTATCCATCCCCTATAACAATATAACAATATATATATATGTAGGGGCAGGATTTAGGGAAAACACCTATAAGTGTGAAAACGGTGAGAACGCCCCTCAGCCGTTGTATCAAAACAATCAATGGATTAGATGGCACGGTAACGTTTTCGTAAATAACATCAACTTTATTAGGTGGACGTGCTTCATTAAGGGTAAAAGGGTGTTTTGACTGCTCTAATAAAAAAATGCCAAACTCGTACGTAAAACGCCATTAAAATCCCGCCTTAATCTACGAGCCATACACATCAGTCCCTTCCAGATGAAACACCATCTTTATCCTAAACGTCATTCATACAAACGTCAAAAAATTAATGATGGGATGCGTTACAGTATTAACATATAAAAATGAACAAATAGTAACTGAAACTATATTAATAAAACTTATTATAAAAAATTTCGCCTAAACTACGCAACAAACGTATCATTATATAAATGACGTTAACATCCCTTCAATTGATCATACTTCAAAAAACGCCATCTTTAACCAAAACGCCAAATTTCAAAAAAAAAGAAACTGGTAAAAGAACAAATTGCAAACATGGTTTCATGGAGATTCAACACTATAATCAATAAATTCGTAATGCTCTTTGACAACAGGAGAAGAGTGTTTGTGAAAACGGCCAAAGCCATACTGAACTTGGACGAAGAAGTTCAAAGGTGGGTCCTAGCACTTGGCATCCCCTTGATAACCTCTGTGACGGTTATACGAAGATTAACAAGAAAATTTGGATCATACCCTGCAAATCCAATTGTCGACCCAGTTATCCAATCTTGGCGTTATGATGCTAACATGGAGTTAGTGACTGTTGTATGTGACAACGGAGAGCAGGAGGACTACACGATTGAAAACATCATGACCTACAGAAACTTGTCTTCCTACAACAGTTATGCAACACAACATGTTTGAACACAGACATGACCCTAAAATTAGCGTTGTTGACTAATCTGTTCATATGGAGGTGTCAAAATCTTCAAGATGAGGCTACCAATGACAGTGAAGATTTGGATGAGAATTTTGATGAAGAATCCCAAAAAGAAGACTAGGGGAGCGATGAATACTTCTCAGACCAGATCCTTTTGACGAGGGGTTTTAATTTTTTTTCTTTTCTGTTTTTTTTTTTTTGTCATCTTCTGTGGTTTGTTATGTACTTTTCCGCTAATTAATTTATTTCACTATTTATATATAAAACACCAAAATCACCACAAACGCGAATACTATAATAATTTACTCTAATCATGTATCATTAAAAAAATCCAAAAATTACAAAATTGTATAAAACAATATGCAAGAGAATAGAACAAAGGATGGATGGATATGTATATTAACATAAACGCCATGATTTGCTTTCATTTTATAGTTTTATGTTGACAAATGTATTTGGTTTAGAGTATTAGATCTACTTGTTTCTAAACACCATGAATATTAATTACAATGTGCAAGTCTAATATATGTTTCAAAACGCCATCTTTCGGTTTCAAACGCCTAACATTATTTTTCCTTACTAAATTTAATTAGTTGTATTTTGCCATCTTAATCTAAAACACCATTCATACAAAACGCCAAACTTAATGATGGGACACGTTACAAATTTAACATAAAAAGTTAATCAAACAGTAACTGAAACGACGGAAACTTTATTACTAAAATTTATTAAACAAAATTCTTGTCCAAACTACGCGCCAAAAACATCTTATATAAACAACCTCTTTGAACATAATCGGCAAATATTGAAAACGCCAAATATTGAATATAGGAAGAACACCATTAAAACATAAACGTCATTTTCAAATATTACTTTGTTACATGATTTGCTGAAACACGTATGAAAACAAGCATAAAGAACGAAACGCCATATTTGTTACATGATTTACTGGAACACATATGAAAACACTATCAAAATTACTTTGGTGAACGGAATTCGATTTTATTTTTATTTTATTATTTTTATAGCAACCAAGTAAACTTTGTAGCATATATTACAACTATATATTCTTTTTCAAAGAAGAAGTTACAGCAACCAAATATAACTTTGTAGCATATATTACAACTATATTCTTTTTGAAAGAAGAAAGAATTTAAAGTTCATATCCATTATTACATATGAGATACACTTCCGCCATTCAAGGTAAGTGCTAATAGTGGAGTAATGATTAGAACTTCATCAACTCTACCAGTTCCACAAATCGGTTTACAAGTCGAAAGGATGAACATCTCTACTATGTTACCAAAAAAAAATTCGAATTCATATTGTTTATGATGTACTAGACCCACAATAATATATCAATCTGTACTTTACAATAGAGGTATAATCGAGCTGGCACATTTAACTTTAGACAATTTCTATTTGAATTATTTCGAGTTTTATTTTTAAAACTAAAGCTTGATTAGTTAGGAGTGTAATAAGGTCAAGCTCGAGTCGAGCTTGTATCCTTTATTACTTTACTAATTTTTATACACGCATAGACATGAGTAACTTTCATTTTCATCACAGTGGTTTGGTCAGTTTCATTATTATCATTCAAATTCTTTTTTTTTTCTTGCCTCGGCATTCCCATGGTTTTAAAACTTTTCCGCTTTCATCCATTTCGTTAACTTGATCCAATTTTATCGTTAAAGAAGGGATATTTATGCTCTTTTATCTCCTGACATCAGGGCCGGCCAACCCGTGCCGTCGCTCGAGGCTCAAATTTTTAAAAGGTCCGAAAGGTTTTTATAAGCTTTTATATATATAGTAAATTATATATTTGATATACTCATTCGTTTGTTATATATGTAATTTTAAGTATATACATATATATATATATATAGAGAGAGAGAGAGAGACATTTTGTTAGTATTATTTTTAAGTAGGCATGCTTAAACACCTTCTTCGTCCCATATTTTGAAATAGATAGGATTAATTGACGAATATATAGGTTTCGGCCGGAATGTACAGGTTTTGGCTGTAATTTGGCCAGAATCGCTATACTGCCACTGTTTTTTGGCCGTTAAAATAGGATTTAACCATTGTTGACGACCTAGCTATTAATTGGCCGATTAGATAAAAAGTAATCGATGAACTTCCAACAGCCATTAATAGGCGACTAATTGGATGTTAGGCGAGATTTTTACAACCATGTGTATAGGTCTTGGTCGAGAGTCAGTATTTAAGGTAGATCAAGAGAGAGGGGGTCATCTTGTGAGATAGATTAGGTGAGAGATGGGTAGAAATATAGATGGGTTAGAGAGGGTAGGAGAAAGATAAATTAGTGCGACACCGAAAGTTGCATCTGTTGCTGGAAAAAGCGACCTTGAAAATTGATCAAGCTTAAAGGAAGGGCTGCTGCCATGTGAAGGAGAGAAACTAGGTTTAGGTGAGAAAAAACAACCAGTGGTGGATGGTGGGGCTCTCGGAAAAATGAGTATAATGGTAGGATGGTGGGAGTTCAAGACCGATAGAGAAGTCGTGAGAAAGTAACAAATAGGAGTTTAAGAAGTAGAGGGAGTTTTTTTAACTATTTATAATTTCATATGTTATATATATATGATTATAAATTTTATTATAGTTATCCGAGCTTTTGCATATAAATATATGTAGAAGCCTTTTTAATAAAAAAAGAATTAAAAAAACTAAAAAAATGTTTAAAAAACTGTTGAAAAGGTTTTTTTTTTTTTAACATAAATGATTTTTTTTATGGGAATAACTTCTACATATTTTTATATGTAAAAGCTACGAAAATATTAATTTTTTTTAGCATTTTAGATTGAATTTTTATGGTTTATCTAACATGTTAAATGTACTTTCCTTGATTCCCTACTTTTATAGTGTTCTTGGTGGACTTCACACTATATTATATATATGTGTGTGTGTGTGTGAAATAGGCCACTATGCTTCGCGAGCGTAATCAATTTGATGCATAAAGTTCGTCTCAAGGTTGTTTATAGAAACATTTCAAATTTGTTTGATCTCTTCTCGATGTTGTTCGAACTCAACTCAATTCAAGATTTTAACAAATTAATCTCAATTAGCTCACAACTGGCTCATAATTCTTTTTTTATCAAGAATATCTAAAAAATGGTAATTTGCTGATATAATGGTTGGTGTATTACGTACTATTGATTATTGAACATGGTTGCGAGATATCGCAAGTAATTAGATGACATAGTTGACGTTCTCAATCTTTCTTTCTTTGATGTACATCTTATTCTACATATTCCTAATCTATCCACCAATTTTCCTCCACGTTATGGAAGCTTGACTTTCTTTAATTACATCATTTGAGTCTTTGACCGCGTTTTTTTTCCAACTTTAGCCTAGATTATTATTGTTTAAATATGTTATGTATCGGGTTGTTTTGTTGTTCTGTTTCACCCAATATAATTCTTATGAGTTTTTTCTTAAAAGGGTGCAGTTAAGAAAAATTATTTACCTAAATGGGTACTTTAAAAAATATTTATCAAAATGGGTTTTTTTTTAAACTAATTTTTTCTCACTCCTAATCTTTTTGGATAAAGTAATAATTCCATTTAAAACAATGTTCCTTTACAAGAGTTAAAAAATTAGTTTCTAATAAAACTAAAAACATACTGTTGGATCATGAAATTTTTGAAAATGTTTTTAAATTTTTTTATATAATGTTTTCTTTTGCTTTTATTAAAGGGGTTTTTTTAATAAAAAAAGTTTATATTCTTTCTTAAATATTCTATTAGTTTTCTAAATACTTTTTTAACAGATTTTTAAAAATTTTATATCTAACTTTTAAGTACATTTAAAAAAAATTAGAATATGCACTTTTCAAGAAAATTTTATGAAATAGCGTTGTGATCAAATAAAATGAGTTACAAATAGTTGATTTAATATTCTTAAAAATAACATCTTTTAGCTTTCTTAATTGCTAACGATATCATATTTTTTATTTTTTAAATTCCTAAAAACATCATCTTTTATCTTTTTCGTAACTGCTAAGGACATTATATTTTTATTAATATAAAATTAAGATGTACTTTTTTTAATATGTAAAGCATTAACTTTTTTTTGAAAAAAAATATTTAAAACAATAAAGATAAGGGTTTGAATATGTGATAAGACACAAACTTAACGCAAAATTCGTGAGTTTACTTTTGTATAAATAGTTAGTTTCAGATGAATTTACGAACATATTAGCTAACTGGTTAGTTTCGTGTCAATTCGACTAGTTCGTAGGTTGGCCGTTTAACCCATTTTTTGTTTCATTTATTGATATGTGTTCTTATGTCAAAATTTTACTTGTATGTACTTTTTCACGTCGAAAACATGACCCTTTTTAACACCCCTAAAATTAAATGATATGTGTAATATTAAAATACTTTGACAAACTTGAAAAGTATTGTTATTTAAGTTAAAAATTAAGAAGAAAAGACAACGTTCTTGAAAAATAGTTAAAGGAAATCTAAATATTAATAAAATAATTCAAATACATTTAAAAACTTTTTTCAAAGTCTTACGACCTGTTTTTTATAAAACTATAATGTTTTCCTTAAACTCATGTTAAATAACATATCTTTGAAAAGAAAATTACTTTACCCAATAACATTAGGAGTGAGAAAAAGTTAGTTTAAAAAAAATTCATTTTGGTAAATATTTTTCAAAGTACCCATTTAAGTAAATAATTTTTCTAACTACACCCTTTTAGGAAAAAAAACTCTTCTTATTCTATTATATTAAAACTAGGTTATATCAAATTAATAACAGTGGATACCTTGTCTTCAAGCATAGAAGTGTTGACGATTCATTCATGGATTTTGCATAAAAGAAACATCCATTCTATTACTATGGTCACATAATCACATTGCTATATGCTAACAAATAAAACATTATTAAAGATATTTAAACCACTCGTTTTCTCCAACTCTGACTATAAGAAAAATAGAAATAAAGAAAATGCACAACACTCAGAATGCTCTTTGCAAGTGCCTTTGGAAGCTGTTCCAACTGGCGAGAGACCAGAATTATTCAAGAGCAGCCGACTTGAAAACAATCACGCTGCATTGTATTGTACACTTAGTGAGGAAGGGCCATCATGGGTACTTACCCTAGCCCCAACGAATCAACACCTGCCATGTCATATATCATACAAAATACCCATTAGCTAGTAAGCAGTGGAGGCACCCTACCCATACCGTAAACTATATATATAACCAAGGCATTGTGGTTAAAAATAGACAAAGATGTTCTGTTAAATGGGAGTAAAAATTCACTCAAAATTTGGCTATAGGGGTAAATATGTAACTTTGCTTACCGTTAGAAAATCCGATTCGTAAGAAGCTTTGTGTGAAAATAATTATTTGATTCCTAAATATCAAAAGAATAATCTGTTTGTTTCATAAAAAAGTAAACAAAAAGTTGACAGAATGAAATTTAACATACCTATATTGGACATTATCCAAGAATTGTTGGAAGTCCCTATCATTCTCAGTATTCACCATCTTTAACCATATCCAACAGATCTACAATAAAGACCAACTTGAGTGCATTCCATATTTCAAGGAAATTTCGACCCGTTTACTTAACAATTAAAGTGGGAATGTCCGCGCGTTGCGACGGGTGTCCTGACTCAATCAGATTCAATTATAATCCTCGTGCTACGCATGCGGGCTTTTGAACGGTATCGTTTCGGTATACTCACATTCGATATAGCAATCAACACCGACTTTACTTGGATCAAAACCACCAAAAAACCATGGTACCTATGTTTCGGACAATATCTATTCGGGTCATCACGGTAGCTAAGTTGATAGCCAAAGTTACTATTAGCGTAGTTGCCACTAACATCATCGGTTAATAAGAGAATCATTTCTAGTGATATTAGTTCCTGCTTCCTACTTTTGAACTTTTGTCCCTTGGGCCTTGTGTGTTTCCCCTTTGAACCCACGTCAAGCACGTACCCCACACGGACCACACCTGTCATTATACTAAAATGAAATTAATTAAACTAAAATCACCTACACTTGTAAGCATGCATATTTGAATCAATAACATCTCCATTTAAATTGCTGTATATAAGAATATATAATATAAAAAAGTTGATTCGTATATAAATAGTTCAACTACTGGATACGAACATCATCTTTAGGGGTGGGGTTAGGAAAATCTCTATATGCTTGATAAGGTCAAAGTCAACTGTTTGATTATATTTCTAGAGAGGTCAGTTTTTGTCAACTGTTTGAAGTAGTGGACAGTGGACAACGGCTCAACAGATGGTTCACCAGTGTCAGGTCGGTTGTGTAATGATGCAGGCATTGATGGATTTGACTTAAGAGAAGGGGCGGGAGCTCGTGGTCCTGACTCGGCTAAACTATGACCAGGTAAACTGGCCAAACATGGGTTATGTGGTTGTACCAATGCATAAAGTAATGATTAAAAAAACGTGTTAATAACCTGCGAATCCGTCTGCTCTCCTGCTCAATGGCGTATGCCTGGATGTTCAAAAACAAAATAATAAAATATCACTTTTCGGACCAATTTTGATATCCAAATCAATTGTAGGGAAAGCTTGTGCAAAAATTGTTACGTCAAACCCTACCCGGCCAGTTTGACTCGTTCCAAAATGACTTGTTTTGACACGCTACTAAACACCTTCAAAAACTACCATTGTAAACTCACTTGTACTAAAAACTATTTACGATTAATACATATTATAATAATATAACTAAAAACAATTTACGATTAATACATATTATAATATAATACATTGAATGCACGGAAAATCAGTATGATATGGCCAAATCATAAATAGATAGCTTTATTCGATATCTGTATACATGGCTTCTGCCAATAAAGAGAACCTCTTATACTATAAAGAATAATTTTAACCACGGATCCTTGTTATCAACATAGTAAGTGTTAGACAACATTAGACGGAAAGCTTGGAGTTCTGGACACTCGCAACTGAATTTAAGGTTCAAAATTTAGTGGACTTTGAGTTATCGTGTTCCTGCAGTCCTACACAGCGTGCGACAGACTACTAAGATAAAGTGCAGTCAGGCATGCATGATTTATCTCTTGGGCTTGTATCGCATCTCCTATCCCATCTATTGACTTGTTTATCATCGAATAACTAAAACCATGCCTTAGATAAACGGTCTATTGGCTTGAAAGCACTGTCCCCATGCTTCTTATTGTTCAATGCACCTTGTGCCTCTGCAGTTCATGTTTGGAACAAAAGCCACAAATATATGAATGCATAACAAACACAAAAGTATTCAACACCCATTTAGGAGATTGTCCGATCATAGTGAACATGTATGTTTGTTTAAACAATACCTCGGTGCTAACCCCTTCATCGTCTTTATATCCAACATTTTTAAGTATCTCATGTATGGCGTTTAAATCCTTTTTTGAGCAAGCAGCTCGAAGTGGTGATAGAAATGCAAGGGAGGAAACCTGTTAAAACATCACTATCTTAAATCAAGAAAACTAAATGTTGATAAAATTTATATGTAATAAGTGCATTTATACATGTTTATGTCATAAAGTTTAGTAGCATTTGAATCTAAACCAGTATAGTGAAAATATTATACTAAATAAACCCATAATTCCAACTTAGGCATTTTGATGAAAACTAAAAATTATCTGTAACTTTTTTTTGTCATGAAGTTTGGTAAATTACTCACGTCTACCAGTAACTTGTAAGTCCTAACCCAACATGTTTCTACTTGTACAATTTTTCCATTTTCATATATATTTATAAAATCCACATAAATGAATAAAGATTGTGGGTCTGCTAGCACAACCTAACATGCCTCACTTTGACACCTTACTTGATCTGTTCTTATAAATGCATAGCAATATTTTTTTTTAAACGATATAATATTAAAACCGCATAATGTTCCAACCGAACGAGAGTATATAACACCAAAACACAAAATTTACCAATCTAAAACACAAAAACCCTAAAACTCAACCATATTAATTCACTTAGATTATGTACGCCGCATACAGCCCTGTATGTGGCATACATAAGATGTCAAATCTTGTTCCCTATACATCATTAATCACTGATTTTGAGGTAACCCTATATGTCGCATACAGGTCTGAATGCGGCGTATATAAACCTAAAGTGTGTAGATAGTTGACTTGGGTTGTAAATAGTTCCACCCTTTTGATATACCTTAGTTCTGCTCATTCTACTCTAAAAGAGAAAAAAAGAAACACATTATAGTTTATAATCATCTAAACTAGTGATTTACCCCGCGCGCTTTGCGGCGAGAATTCGATTGATATCTGTTCGGTTCGTTACGGTATCTAAACTTGCTATAATAATTGAAAGGCAAAACCTTACATCGATCAAAAACAATAAAAACGGATAGTGATACTAGTATCGATGTTGTTCAGTTTTTTTTCTTTTGAATGGCAACGCCTAGTTTGCTCTATTCACCAATAACTCTAATATTTTTCACCCTTGTCCAAGATTGAACCAGGAACATCTCCCTTAAGAGGCATATGCCTCTACTAAGTGGGTTAGCCCCACATCCACAAAACTTAGAATCAAACACAACAACAATTGAACTTGCATTAGCTGCTTGCAATACAACGCATCAACCCTCACAACACATTATTTGATTTGTATGTTATTCACTTGATATCAGTTTAGTTGGTTTGCATTCTATGTTTATTTTTTTTCAACGCTGCCATATAAACACTATGGAAAATGGCTATTGTGCCGCTATTGTACCAACCCAAACCGAAACCGACTAAACAACATTTTTATCATTACCGGGTTTTATTTTTATTGTTTTTCCTTTCGATAAACTAAGATCGTATTGCTATCATACCGTACCTAACTGACCAATATCGGTACTAGTATGCATTAATTTTTATGGTTTTTTGTTTAAAAACATGTATCGTATTGCTATGGTAGTGATCCGAACGTAAATTATTATAAAAAAAATCAACTAAGTGCTAAACAAAATGCTACTAAACAAAAGAACAAATACCTAATAATTATCTTATTACCAAACAATCAAATGAATAATTAATAAAATATTACTAAATAAAAAAAATACATAAAAATTTCAACTGCTATTCATCATAACTTTCCGTTAATATCTATACTATATTAATAAGCATATCCAAAGGGCAAAAAATGGTCATTTGCCACTTTTTCAACATGTACAAGTGTTTAAAGCATAGTGTACAATACAAAAAGCACAAATGAATTCTTTCAAACTTCCTGAAATCTTTGGGCGGGCCAAAATTCCTGAAATCTATGGGGCGGGTCAAAATTTTCGTTCAAATTTCAAAGCACATGAAAACCCAAATTTTGAAATTTAAATCAGTCTCTCTCTCTCTATATGGAATTCGAAAAGCCCTTTTGCTTCTCTCTCTCTGTCTCTCTTCTTTGAGGAATCAGCAAGAAGAAACATTGAAGCATTCTTGAATCAGTTGAGTTAAATGCTTGGTTGGTCCCTGTGGTTTGTGAAAATTGCAGACTTGGTCCTAATGGTTCACTAATTACACACTTGGTCCTGGTGGTTGTAATTTTTGTACTCGGGTGGTCCTTATCACTAACATCTGTTAAGTTTTCCAGTTAAGTCCATGTTAAATGACCAAAATACCCTTGCTTATTAATAAAACCCACCAAATTATATGTCTTCACAGACCTACCTCTCTTCTCAAACAAGCAGAACAACCACCACCATATCACCTCTGCCACCGTCTCACCTCCACCATCATCTCACCTCCACCCTCGAACACCCACCACCACCATCTCACCTCCACCCCCGAACACCAAGACACACGACTAATGAAACGACATGACTCGACTGACCCAAGCCAACGGACGTACAAAACTTACAAAACGAAATGTGTAATCGGAAGCGTACCTGTGATCTATAAATCGACACGAGAACTGAGGTGGTGCGGGCAGTGGTGGCTCGTCGGTTTTGGTGACAGATGGTGGAGGTGGGTGTCGGGTAGCGGTTGAAGGTGGAGAAATCAAATTGCCAATGGTGTTCTGAGGTCGATGGTGGTTTGAGGTAGGTGCGACAGTGAAGGGTAGCATGGCTTTTGAAGGCGGAGGTAGGTGCGACAGGGAGGAGGACGTGGAGAATAGAGGCGGCGGAGATGGTAGGTGGAGGGCGGTGGTCGGAAAATGGGTGGTGGAGGGTCGTGAACGGTGGTTGACCTGAGGTGAATGGTGGCGGGGTGGGCGGTTGTTGACGGTGGAGGGGGTCGATGGAGGAAGTGGTGGTCGAGGTCGGTGTGGAGAGTAGGTGTCGAGAGGGTGGATTCGACAGTGGCTGGTGAGTCAAATTAGGGAAGATGCCTGTAATAAAATCCTAGTGGAGGTGGTGGTGGTCGATTGACGGTGGAGGTGGTGGTAATGGGTTGAAAGTGGCGGTGGAGGTGGTGGTGGTGGGCTGACGTGGAGGTGGAGGTGGGTTGAATGGGGGAGGTGTCTGTGGGTTTTAGAGAGAGAGAAAGGGAGGAGGGTGAAGAAGATAAGGAGTGGGTTCATTTCTTTTTTTTTATTTGCTTAGGGGCAATCTAGTAATTTTGCACATATTTAACTAAAAATCTTAACATTGGTTAGTGATAAGGACCACCCGAGTGCAAAAATTATAACTATTAGGAACAAATGTGTAATTAGTAAATCACTAGAACCTAGTCTGCAATTTTTGTAAACCACCCAAGCATTTAACTCGAATCAGTTTATTTAGATGAGAAAGTCAACGATTTCTTCAGCCATGCACTTTCTGCGGTTGTGGGGAACCTCTTTTCTGCAATTTTCACCTTCTTCTTCGCATTAGGTGTGATTTCTTGTCCGTTATTATTGAATCTGACCATTGTTGGGATTATTATTTGGTCGGTTTATGTGTTTTCCAATTTTGTTTCACTTTCATACATTATTTATTGTTTATTTATTGAATTACAATTGGGATTTAGGGTTTTCATGTAGAAACATTAACTAACTTGAGTTACTCGATTAATGATGAATTTATATCTTATTTTATTTCTTTGGCTCATGATTGAAGTTAATTTTTGTTCAAATGAAATTTTAGGTCGCGTTTATTTGTAAGCCAGATTTGATTCTCTCTCCGATTCTGGATCTGGGATCTCCGATGTCTTCGTGCTTCACCATAAGCCACTGCTCCGGTAGCTGTTTGAGATACCTTCCCTTAGATGATTAACATGGTCAGAGATGGATACGTAAGTAGAGGAAATCTGGTGCCGCCAGAGCCCTAGCCGCCACATCAGGCGGAGATGGGGTTGGTTTTCTTTTTATCTCTTTTGAAGATTGATGCTCAAAACCGGTTTTCAACACAGATCTTTATGCCGTGAGTATTCTTTATTTACTTTTTTTCTCCTTTTTTTTTTCTTTGGTTCTTGATACCTTTTTAGGGTTCTTGATTTTAGTGATAAAGATTGAATCATTTCGTGTGGTGGATAAGTTATAATGGAGTTTCACAGGTCATTCTGTTTGCCATTTTGGATGATATTTTTAATAATATTTTACTTTAACAATGCTTTCATTCATGTTACCTTATATTAGTTGGGAAGGTGAAACTACTCTAGGAGAAATGCTTAAAACAAAATGCTTGAAAACATGGGCGATTGGTGCAAGTTCAGTTTTGTTCTTGATTTACATTTTTTTGTTTTTTTTATTTAGGGTCTTTATAATTTTTTAGTCTTGATAGAATTAAGGCTTTTATTTAATTTTGCAGAGATAAAGATTAAGTTATGGTGTAGGGGTGTTCTTTGGGTTAGTTAAATGGGCTTTGGGTTAATTGGGTATAAGAAATTTCAAAGCAAAACCGACCCATATCTTTATTCGCTTGTTCGGGTTCGGGTTGTTCAAGTTTCGGTTTAAATGGATCTGGTAGATTGGGCATTCGAGTTGCCAACTTTGTATTCGGAAGCTATGCATTATAAAAGCATAAAGCATAGAAACAAGTTGTTAGCATTTATAATCCTCATATTAAAAGGCTAGATAATAATAACAACCTTCCTAACAAAGCATTTGTGTAAGTTCTAGAAACAAATCGGAGACTGCTATGAGGCTATTATTAATATTCCAACTGAGTTTTGTAGTTGGATTACCATGACTCGCTGATGTGGTACGTGAAGTGAATCAACACAATTTTCAACAAGATTTACGCCACAAAAAAGCATCACAAATTTCTATAAAATTGAGACCATTATAGATGAGAAGCATGTGCGTCGAGTTCTGTTCTCAAACAACCCAGGCTCCAAAAAGTTAGCTGCTAAGAAGTCCTGAACACCAGACTCCAGGTGCCACCTCAGCTGCTGCAGTATGAAAATTTAAGCAGTTTCTAATGTGTCCGTCACATGGTACATCTTTTTATACTCTTTAATGAATATTTTCATGAAGAAGCAATGTAAGAAATATGAACTGATTTCTACATCAGTTCTGGTACTTATACCAGTGGCTATTCTGTTAAGTGGGCTATTATGTTAAAGTGTGCTATTCTATTAAAGTTTGAGAAATGGATTATTATTTACTGATGGAATTTGAGAAATGAATTATTATAAAAATTGACAGAATTTGAGAAACGGATCATTATTTCATGTATTGTTTTATAATGCATTTTGCTAATGTTTTTTTTTTTTGCTTTTCAATCTTGTGCAGAGACGAAGAAAAGCATATGTGAACACTTGTGAAGGAAGATTTTGGTCAACCCGACAAAGTAAATACCATGGTAAGCATCACTATTAATCTTGGGTAATTCTTTAGATAATTTAAAATTTTGGGTTCAAATTTGAATCTTCAAGGATTGCATTGTGACTTCAGAATTTTTAGATAAATAGCTGAAATTAAGACATATAATGTTATATAATTTGGACAAAAAAGTACTCTTTGTAAATCAAGCTGACACGAATCGACCCGAACTGTTTCATCCGGCACATAATTACCCTTTTGGTTTTAACCCGGTGAATTTGTGATAAAGATAATATGATAATTAAGGGTCAGGCTTTTTTTAACTTCTACTTATCCATTTGATGAAGTGAGATGAACTACCTACCATGATGCTTGGTTTAAAAAAGTGGGAAGTGCACAAAAGCGACAAGGTCTAAAACCGGGACGCAAAGTGCAAAAGCTGTGAGCTTTTCGTACGCAAGGCGCAAAGAGATTATATAAACTATTTTATGTCCCATATGTTTTTAGCATCCACTACCTATGCTTTAGTTATAGTTAAGCTTTATATATGTATTAAAATGAAAAAAACATCAATGTACAACATAAAAAGCCTGTTGTACAACACTCAGCTGCACGAAAACAACCCATGTAGAAAAGACGCGTGCGTCACCTACACCCCAGGTCAGTTTTTAGCCTAAAAAGCACAACTCGCCAGCACCTTTTGTACACTGTGCGCCTTACACAACGTGCAAAGGTTTGCGCCTTAGGTCGCCTCGCGCCTACACGCGCCTAAGACGCGCTTTTTTTAAACCAAACCAGGATGCGCTTTTTTTAGCGAATATCTAGCATAATTATTAGAATTGCTAACTTAATATTTATTTTATGTGAAGTTTGCAGCCCTGCATACGAACTCCCTTTAAAATCTATTTGCAGTGGAGGAAAGATGGGTATATCAACCTTCAGGTGTTTCATGTTACCATATTTTTCGTACATCCATGAATTGTGTAGGGTAATATCAATCTTCAAGCCCATTTGACCTGCTTCTTTTTAATCTAATTATTTTTATTGAACCTGTTGACCTTCAGGCCCATTTGACTTGCTCTGCTTTTAGCCTTGGTTTAAAAAGTACGCTTAGGAGGAAGGCAACTTCCATCGCTTTTGTGTAGGTAAGGCGAGTTTGATAGTTTTAGCCTCGGTATTGAAAAGCGCGCCTTGGCAAGGCAACCCCAGACACAACCACTATCGCTTTTGCGTAAGTAGGGTGATTATTGTATGCAAAGTGGTCGTGAGGCGTGCTTATCAAGCAAAAAATTGGCATAAGGCGCGTGTATAAGGCGTGCTTTTCGAACGCGGACATGTTTTTGATCAAAATTTATATATTCTGACCCGTTAACAGTCCGACTCTGATTTTACAAAATTTATATATATATATCCTGACCCGTTAACAGATTGAGCTGTTTACTCTTTATTTTTTTCTTCTACATGAGTATATTTGAAGATACTGAACTTTGATTATATTGTTATCAATCGAAATTAGAGTCAACTTGTGAGTTTGTAGTCATTTTCGATGCAAATTTCCAGCCAGATGTATTTTTTTTTAGAAATGTACTTTATTTTCTTAAAAATCCAGAACTGGTTTGGCACATGCGAGATGGAAATTCGGTAAAGTTCTCATTTCTCATATTTCCCTATTTTGCCCTTTACTCTTGAGTAATTGAATACAACAATTTATTTAAACCAAATGATTGCAATCCCACATGAGTGGTTTGACTTGCATCTTTAACATGAGAAATGATCTTGGGTTATTCACTTAAAATGCTTACTAAATTAACATCTGCTATGTTTTTGTTAATTTGTTGTAGTGGAAGTTGTTGGGAATTTTCTTGTCATGAATGAAAGAAGTTGAAGACTTAATGGTGATGATGGCAGTCTTGATAATGCTTGCATTGGATTTAATTGCAACATTGGAACCATACCGATTGTCGTGTCAAAAGGATGTATAAAAACCTTTTTGTATTCGCTCATTTTTTATTTCAATTATCAAGTAAGAGAACCTGTGTTCCAAAATGAAAACACTTTAAAAGTCAAGCTATGCATTTTGTAATGCAATACAAATAGGTTTAAACACATGCTTATCTTTTTTCCATGTTTAGAAACCATTAACATCTTGACTTTGTGATTAGCATCCATATACTCATTTTGAAAGTAAAATTATCTATGGCTGGACTTACTTTTGTAATGCACATTTAGATCAGATCGGTGGTGTTTGAGTTTGTTTTGATTGATAGGTTGGATCTTATTTTTTATTATTATTTTTTTTAAACGTCCACTTTCAAACCATTTCTACCCCATGCTTTTTTTTACCACTCCCACGTTGCTATCATGTGGTGTTTCATGTCCCTCCACACCATACAGTCATATAGTGAATCAATTATGTACCCAAGTTGGTTAATGTTTTCAAATGATCAAAAACATTATAGATTTTAGCAATGGCCAACAAGACTAATTCTAGAAAGATATGTGCACTTTTAAAAAACATGGAGCTTCTATAGAAGTTAGCACTACTTCTAATCAAACACAACATTTAAATAAACTTTAGAAAAGAAAAGTAAACTAAGCTTAACAAATTTGAATTCATGGTATCAAACAAGTCATATAAACAAAGAAAAGTAAGTTACGCTTAATAGATTTGAATTTATGATATCAAACAAGTCATATAAACTGTTATGAATAACAATATACATTAAAAGCTGTTGGACTTTATAGTATTTCAAATAATTATAGATAATCTAATTTTTTTAAATAAAATAATTTAGAAGGTTTTATGCATTAAAATATGCTTGCCGTATAAATCAAGCAATTTCATGGCATACCATGAATAAGGAACTAACAGACGTACTATACAATATATCACGAGAGAATTGATAAACTAACCGAAAAAGAATACCGCTTTGTAACTTGTTTTTATGACTACCTCTATACGTGCGTAAATGGGTTTTGTTGCGAATAAAAACTATGTTTTGGTCAAGTCATATCCATTTGTTTATTTACTTTTTCTTAAACGACAAATGTTATTGTACATCACTTTACACTAAATAATACAAAATAACTTTCTTACCCAAGTTTGAACTTGAGATCATCCTTCTAAATGACAAGTGTCTTTACCAAGTGGGCTAGCTCCACATTGGCTATGTGTTTATTTACTTGATCGCTAAATTAAAGACGATAGTATATTCAAGATAAATCTAACATCTTGGGTATTGATAACTATTCATCTAGCGTTTGATTGATTACCCGTTTCTAATTGCTTTTTATGCTCGACTTGCATTGCATTGCATCATAAAAATCCTTGATGACTAGATCATCACATAGAGGATTGAAAAACTAACATAATACTATATAATAATACAAGATAATTGGAAATTAACAGAAAACGAGTACGACAATGCAAATTGCCACCACCGCAGCATAGCGCGGGTTTCATGCTAGTATATAAATATAATTGGTTGATTCAGAAGAAATGGTAGTAACTAATGGCCAAAAAAAATGTCCCCCCACTTATGGTTTTCTGATAGAGACCCAAGTTCAAACCCCACCTGTGTCATTTTGGGTGGATATAGGCGATCAAAGATTTAAACTAGGCATTGTGCAAGATTGTCAATTGGATTCCCAAGCCCACCCGGGTTTTCGTCCCACCGTGTGTTACGTCAAAGAGTTCTACTCTTGTGGCGGCACAACGACTGGCAGCCGACGGTATGGTTTCCCGGAGGAACACCTATAAAGAGCCAAACTCTAAAGCCAGCGTGAATCCGGTTAAAAGAACATAGTCTAGACCGAGTAGGGCAAAATGGGGCTCTCTATTTTGAGGAGTGTGGTAACCTAATACATAAAGTTCACTATTTTAAAAAAACTAATGGCCAAAATACAAATTAAAAGAAAAACAGTTGAAAGTCGCTAGAATTGTATTTCTAGTCCTCTAAAATTAGTTTTAGATTCTTACAGAAATAATGTAACTTTCTAACCATTTAGTTGGTAAGATAAATAACAAATCTGGACAAAAGTATGCACTAGCATACATCTTTCTTGACTTGAACCAGTTACTCCACAATATCATCAATGCTTTTAAGGAAAACCGGGTTGAGAATGATATGAGCCTCGATATGTAATGGATTAGATAAACCCACTTTTTTATATTATGTTAAACCTGTTATCTTTAAATATTGGTATGTAGATGTACCTACCAACTAGTACTCGATTTTGTAATTATGTACGTGAATTACAATTGGGGTTTTTAATCACGTTAAACGTTTAAATACACATGCACATACGTTTGAACATAAAAAAATGGGACCTATTTTTGAGAGATCTTATATATTGAATGTAAGTGTGAAATAAATTATGGATGCTACAACTGACATTTACAACTAGGATCAAAGACTAATTTGTTAATATTAAATATTAATAGATAGACTGAAGTTGGAAAACCGATCATTTCATAGATTGAAGTTCAGTATGCAAGATCAGTGTTGGTTTATTAGTATTAGGAATTCACAAATATTATATTTGTATAGAAAAGGTCTATATATACAAAATCTTATCACTTCCTAGATCAGGTCAATCCATTATATTGAAATTACCGATATAATGAAAATAACTATTAACATTCTCTCATGTGAATACCCTAATAATTAGCCTTAATCTTTGATTTCTTTGGTTTTTTGGTTCCGTTGATAATCTCATATTATTCTGGGTTTTTTGAGATTGAATTTGCTAAAGATATATACGTATACAAATGATTATTGAAAATTCATGCAAAATTAAAATGTTTTTTTTGTGATCCATATATATGTACGTGGGGTTGAATAACCATGGTATAAGGTGCGGACTTCAAGTAATTGAGATATAAAATTGTTACAAAATAAGAGACTGGATGAAGCATTTACAGAAGGTTAGATAGAAATACCCTTTTTAATTCATGTGAGATGCATAATACATAAACAAGGATATGAAACATTTCATGTGATGCATAATAGATGAACAAGGATGGTAAACATATCTTAATAAACACATATATAAAGTTGTACCATGTGTGTTTCGTTATAACATATAGATGGATTATAAAAGGTGTTTTGCTCCCAATGGTTTTATGTTTATAAGGCATATTCCGTTTTTAGTTTCCACCACCTCCTTTGTCACCAAATATGCCGCCTGCTCCACCACCTTCGCTAGGGCTGTCTCCACCACCTCCTTCTCCTTCTCCTTCATAGTCAACAGATATGCCTCCTCCTTCACCACCACGTTTTCTGACGCCTCCTACTCCCTCACCACCACCAGAACCACCTCCTATTATACCAACACCATCCAATCCTACTGTGCTACCTATACTCCCACCATACTCACTACTTGTCTTCTTCTGATCTACAGAAAGATTTCTTCTTTTAGCTATGTTAATGGTGCAAATTATAAAGCCAACGAATGCAAAGACTAAAAGCTTAGAACCCATCATATATACTTGTTTAATAATCTACTGATGACTTGAAAGGAAGTGTGTGAAAAAGCATAACAAGGTCATAGGTATATATAAGGATTCAAATGGAAACCATTTCAATGAGACATTTGAGATGCAATTAAATTAAGCATTCTTTTGCCTAAAAGGTATAGTCATGCAAGAGAATATTCGACGCTAGACATTTCAAATGTGTCACATTAACATCAAATAAAATTAAGTTTGTAGACGAATCAAACGAACACGAACGTGACATATTCGTTTTTAACAACTAAACGAATGAAGTCTTCTTGTTCGTTTTCATAAACGTGTTTATGCTCAATTATGTTTGTTAGTTCATAGTTTAAATGAACGGTTCACGAATGAACATACAGGGTAGGGTTATTGCGAGAACCACGAGAACCAATGTGAACACAAAAAAAAATTCTAAAAAATACAATTTTTTTTTAATATTTTGTTGTTAAAATCGCTATATTTCGTCAGTAAAAAAACTTTACAAAAAAATAATTTTTTTTCGAGTAACAATTAGAGATGCACATGTGCTTATGTATCATTTCTTTGACAAATTTCGTTATACATTACCAGTAGTAAACAATTGCACTTTCATTTACACTACCATAAGCAATACACTACTTTTTACATCACCAATATAAAAAATACACATGTGCATCATTATGTATAACTATGTTATAACGTGTTTTGGTACATGTTTTTTGGTTACTTATATATTGTGTTTGATGGTTTAGTTATATTTGTCACTTTATGATGTAATATATTGTTTGGATGGTAGGAAGAGTGTTGATGTACATGTGCATAAAGTGAAAATATTATACATATTGGTAATGGTATTGTATGATGGATGGTAGGATGTAATGATACAATATTATGGATGGTTGGAGGTAACGGTAGTGTATTATGGATGGTATGATAAATGAAAGAGAAAGTTTATTCAAAGTAGTGTACCAAAACACGTATATCATGTTCATACATTTAGATGCGCATGTGCATTTCTAATATTGGTAATGTAAAAAGTAGTGTATTATAGATGGTAGTGTAAATGAAAGTGTAATTATGTAATTGTCTAATATTGGTAATGTATTACGGAATTTGTCAAAAAATGATACATATGCGTGGATAATTGTTACTCGAATTTTTTTTTTGTTTTTTTAGTAATGAAATATAGCAATTTAAAAAAAAATTGTGTGTGTTTTATAGATTTTTTTAGGTAATTTTTTGTTGTGTTCACATTGGTTCTCGCAATAAAGGGTGATTCCTAACGGATCCTTCTCCTATATATATATATACATGGTCGGGTTCTATAGTGAACACTAGTGTATTTGTGAACTAAGTGATATTTCAATTTCATAAACTACACTAAATTCTAATAGGCCTAATAATCCTTCAAGAATATATTAAACTAAACAAGATAACATAAATTATTGAAAATAAACGAACGAACGTTCACAAACATAAATGGAACAACTTAAACGAACTTTCACAAACACAACTGAACGAACAAAATATGTGTTCATGTTCGTTCATTTATTAAATAGCTGAACATAAACAAACTTATCACTGAGCGGTTGATGAGCGGTTCAGTAAATGTTCGGTTTGTTTACAAGCTTAGATAATATATATATATATATATATATATATATATATATATATATATAGGGTAGGGTTATTGCGAGAACCACGAGAACCAATGTGAACACAAAAAAAAAAAATCTGAAAAACACAATTTTTTTTTAATATTTTGTTGTTAAAATCGCTATATTTCGTCAATAAAAAAACTTAACAAAAAATAAATTTTTTTTCGAGTAACAATTAGTGATGCACATGTGCTTATGTATCATTTTTGACAAATTTTGTTATACATTACCAGTAGTAAACAAGTGCACTTTCATTTACACTATCATAAGTAATATACTACTTTTTACATCACCAATATAAAAAATACACATGTGCATCATTATGTATAACTATGTTATAACGTGTTTTGGTACAAAAAGTTTGTGGTTTATGGTTTAGTTATATTTGTCACTTTATGATTTAATATATTGTTTGGATGGTTGGAAGGTGTTGATGTACATGTGCATAAAGTGAAAATATTATACATATTGGTAATGGTATTGTATGATGGATGGTAGGATGTAATGATACAATATTATGGATGGTTGGAGGTAACGGTAGTGTATTATGGATGGTATGATAAATGAAAGGGAAAGTTTATTCAAAGTAGTGTACCAAACAAGTATATCATCTTCATACATTTAGATGCGCATGTGCATTTCTAATATTGGTAATGTAAAAAGTAGTGTATTATAGATGGTAGTGTAAATGAAAGTGTAATTGTGTAATTGTCTAATATTGGTAATGTATTACGGAATTTGTCAAAAAATGATACATATGCGTGGATAATTGTTACTCGAATTTTTTTTTTGTTTTTTAGTAATGAAATATAGCAATTTAAAAAAAAAATTGTGTGTGTTTTATAGATTTTTTTAGGTAATTTTTTGTTGTGTTCACATTAGTTCTCGCAATAAAGGGTGATTCCTAACGGATTCTTCTCCTATATATATACATGGTCGGGTTCTAGAGTGAACACTAGTGTATTTGTGAACTAAGTGATATTTCAATTTCATAAACTACACTAAATTCTAATAGGCCTAATAATCCTTCAAGAATATATTAAACTAAACAAGATAACATAAATTATTGAAAATAAACGAACGAACGTTCACAAACATAAATGGAACAACTTAAACGAACTTTCACAAACACAACTGAACGAACAAAATATGTGTTCATGTTCGTTCATTTATTAAATAGCTGAACATAAACAAACTTATCACTGAGCGGTTGATGAGCGGTTCAGTAAATGTTCGGTTTGTTTACAAGCTTAGATAATATATATATATATATATATATATATATATATATAGGGTAGGGTTATTGCGAGAACCACGAGAACCAATGTGAACACAAAAAAAAAAAATCTGAAAAAACACAATTTTTTTTTAATATTTTGTTGTTAAAATCGCTATATTTCGTCAGTAAAAAAACTTAACAAAAAATAAATTTTTTTTCGAGTAACAATTAGTGATGCACATGTGCTTATGTATCATTTTTGACAAATTTTGTTATACATTACCAGTAGTAAACAAGTGCACTTTCATTTACACTACCATAAGTAATATACTACTTTTTACATCACCAATATAAAAAATACACATGTGCATCATTATGTATAACTATGTTATAACGTGTTTTGGTACAAAAAGTTTGTGGTTTATGGTTTAGTTATATTTGTCACTTTATGATTTAATATATTGTTTGGATGGTTGGAAGAGGTGTTGATGTACATGTGCATAAAGTGAAAATATTATACATATTGGTAATGGTATTGTATGATGGATGGTAGGATGTAATTATACAATATTATGGATGGTTGGAGGTAACGGTAGTGTATTATGGATGGTATGATAAATGAAAGAGAAAGTTTATTCAAAGTAGTGTACCAAAACAAGTATATCATCTTCATACATTTAGATGCGCATGTGCATTTCTAATATTGGTAATGTAAAAAGTAGTGTATTATAGATGGTAGTGTAAATGAAAGTGTAATTGTGTAATTGTCTAATATTGGTAATGTATTACGGAATTTGTCAAAAAATGATACATATGCGTGGATAATTGTTACTCGAATTTTTTTTTTGTTTTTTTAGTAATGAAATATAGCAATTTAAAAAAAAAATTGTGTGTGTTTTATAGATTTTTTTTAGGTAATTTTTTGTTGTGTTCACATTGGTTCTCGCAATAAAGGGTGATTCCTAACGGATTCTTCTCCTATATATATATACATGGTCGGGTTCTAGAGTGAACACTAGTGTATTTGTGAACTAAGTGATATTTCAATTTCATAAACTACACTAAATTCTAATAGGCCTAATAATCCTTCAAGAATATATTAAACTAAACAAGATAACATAAATTATTGAAAATAAACGAACGAACGTTCACAAACATAAATGGAACAACTTAAACGAACTTTCACAAACACAACTGAACGAACAAAATATGTGTTCATGTTCGTTCATTTATTAAATAGCTGAACATAAACAAACTTATCACTGAGCGGTTGATGAGCGTTCAGTAAATGTTCGGTTTGTTTACAAGCTTAGATAATATATATATATATATATATATATAGGGTAGGGTTATTGCGAGAACCACGAGAACCAATGTGAACACAAAAAAAAAAATCTGAAAAAACACAATTTTTTTAATATTTTGTTGTTAAAATCGCTATATTTCGTCAGTAAAAAAACTTAACAAAAAAATAAATTTTTTTTCGAGTAACAATTAGTGATGCACATGTGCTTATGTATCATTTTTGACAAATTTTGTTATACATTACCAGTAGTAAACAAGTGCACTTTCATTTACACTACCATAAGTAATATTCTACTTTTTACATCACCAATATAAAAAATACACATGTGCATCATTATGTATAATTAAGTTATAACGTGTTTTGGTACAAAAAGTTTGTGGTTGATGGTTTAGTTATATTTGTCACTTTATGATGTAATATATTGTTTGGATGGTAGGAAGAGTGTTGATGTACATGTGCATAAAGTGAAAATATTATACATATTGGTAATGGTATTGTATGATGGATGGTAGGATGTAATGGTATTGTATTATGGATGGTTGGAGGTAACGGTAGTGTATTATGGATGATATGATAAATGAAATGGAAAGTTTATTCAAAGTAGTGTAACAAAACACGTATATCATGTTCATACATTTAGATGCGCATGTGCATTTCTAATATTGGTAATATAAAAAGTAGTGTATTATAGATGGTAGTGTAAATGAAAGTGTAATTCTGTAATTGTCTAATATTGGTAATATTAATTACTTTCGTTATTTGTATTTTTATTAGGTTAATTTCATTTGTATTAGATCCCATATATATATATATATATATATATATAATGGATGCAAGTTTCCTCTCTTTCTAAACATTTATAGCTTTTTATAAGTAATTTTTTTAATTAGCCCATAATAACGAACGTTTTCTTTATTTTTAATATGAATACTGTTTTGTAATATGAAAAGTAAAAAAAAATACGGGTTGACCCGGTGTTTTTAGTTATGTTCATGATGTTATTCGTCTGTAAAAATTAAAACTACTGAGACCATTATGTTATAATTTCAAAAATTGAAGTCTTTTACCTCATTGGAAGTTGTGTTCATACACGGTGTTTTATTTGTAGCAGTTGCATGATGTTTTATGTAATTGTCATGATAGTTAGCATAATTAGTCTATAATCAAATGTACTCTTGTACCCGTGTAGCTTGGTTGCTTAATATAAAGGTGTGACATCATTAATCTATAGATTCTAAGTACTCTTTAAAAAAGATCTTTGTAACCAAATCTGTATATATCGTGTGAGAGAGATGTGATAGTGGTCCCTTCAAACCTCTATTGTTGAGTTTAAAATTTTAAACGTCCAATTAAGAGCATTCACATTGATATCCCTATATATATACATACATATCCACTAAAAAACAACTACTATATCCATATATTTTCACTAAAAACAATACTTTTTCTTTCTCATTTCAATTAAATAATATTTTTTATACCTATATTATTACCTTTTCTCTCTCATTCACTCACAACCATTTCTAAAAATATTAAAAAATTTATACAGTTTTATCTCTTCAGATTTTTTTCCCATATATTTACAGATGAACAGTAACTTTCCCATATATTTTTTCTCATGATCCTCTCCCTCTATATATATATATATATATATATATATATACATACATATATATATATATATATATACGGGAAGGTTCAATGTAAACCACTAAATATTGCGAGAACACGCAGAACACAATGAATCACCGTTTTTTCAATTCTAAAAACCTAAAACGTAAATGAAAATGTTACAAATATAAGATATATTATTTCTTACACTAGAATTCAAACAAAATATCGAAAATTTTTACTTTTCTAATAACCTACATATATGTAGGTTATGTATAAGTTATGTTGGCTATGTATAGGTAAAATAAATGGTTTATTTATGTATATATCATACCCATATGAATGAAAGAAACATAAAATTTAAGAAATATAAACGTTAAATCCTAAAATTTAGTGTTTTATAATTGTTCTTTTTGTTATCGCAATAGCTTGTGTTCTGTAATAATCCTCATCATATATATATATATATATATATATATTTTAAGTTATTCATTGTGAATGTTGTCAGACATTGATTACGAGGATTACCATTGGGACATCTGAACTTTTTGTGCCACCTAAGATTCCAAACGGCTCACAACACAAATAAGGTGTTTGAGAAGCTTTATATAATTCTCCATGCTCTCAAAATTGTATGCTTTGATAAAACATCCAAATTCCAAATAACATTTCTTTTTGTCTTCATCACACAAGTATGAAAAATAGAATCAATGCATCATTTCATTTTTTTTTGCACTATCTTAATAAACATTATGAAATTGTAATATATAGAATGAATAACAAAACTTAAAAGATAATATAAATTTTGAGAAAAACCTCCTTATAAAGACTTTTTTTTTTCTTTTTTATTCTTTCTATATGTTACTAATATCTACGAGAATGAAAATTGACGAGCTAAAATTATGTAGTTCGTGAACTACACAAAAACACACACACGTACGTACATACATAAAGTTTTTATTTCTTTATATGTATTATTTAGTATAGACATATTGTATCAGCTCTATATATGCAACTCCCCAAATTTTTAAATTGAAAGTTGGATTTTTAGTAATTAAATAATTATTAATTTGAATGGATTTAAAGCCAAAAGGAGATTAAAGATTGGAAGTCGATAAGGGTATTATTATGTGTAATATGGCATGAGGTATATAAGGCTTTGCGAAATCATAATCACCATTATCACCTTTTTATTCCATATTACTAGTAAGAGAAAGATAGAGAGAGAAAAAGAGTGTAACACCCCGATTTTTTCGGGTCATGCCGTTGTTTCAATGTTTTATTCGTTCGTTAAGAAACGGGTTTTATTGGGACTAGACGAGGTTTTAACTCAAAACACAATATGGCTAGGGTGCAGAAACACTAGTGGGAAGTTCGGCGCCAACTTCTTATCAAGCTTCATCCCCTACATCGGCAGTAGTAAATGCGTGTCAGCGTCTGAGAAAAGTCCCATGGAATGAGCAATGATCGTAAGGTACGTGCCACTAAACAACCGCCCACACTCCTACCGATGATGTGCGGAGGCGAAGTACTACGCTAAACTTTAAGCAAGAGCACACGACCTCTTGTACAACAAACAATAATATTAAAGAGGTCGTCGCTTGTACACCACTCCCGGCTCTTCCCACAAGCTGCGCTGGAAGTGACGATCAACCTCTGTAGATTCCTGCAGAGAGGATCAGTAATAATAATAAATTTATTAATAGTAATAATAATAAATTTATTAATGATAACAATGATAATAATATTATTAAATGAATGTACCTATGAAGCAGGTCACATATAGCTGAAGCCCTCTCCTTAGACAATGGGTGGTCCTATGGGCCGTCTGTAATCACTGCCCAAAACTCTAGAAGCGTGAGTCTGTCAGCCATTACAAGTCCATATGTATAAAGCGGTGTAACGGTCTCCGACTCGTGGTATAAGTCGCAGCACATTGTAAATCATGCTACGGCATATGACATTGCACGGGAGGGTGCTTCGAGTAGTCCATCTTCCTAGCAGGTCAATCCGACAAGACTGAAATACGAAAGCAGCCAAAAACTCGACCAGGATAACTCAAAAAGGACGATCGCACGACGAAGACATCAGAATGAACTCATGGGCTCTAGCCATCTCAGCGATGCTCTCTAGTGCCACCCTGTCGACTACATTGTGCCATCCAATGTGCACCCTCCGAAGCTTCCCGCAATGGCAGGCGACTTGCGAGTCAAACTGAACCTCTAAGTACGGGTGACCCAGAAGTGGATCAAGCGGGGCCCATGCTGAGGCGGCGACTGCTGCTGCTCAATCTACTCCTCCATCTCCTCGTCTGTCCTGAAAAGCGAATTACTGTATACGTATGCAATAATAATAATAATAATAATAATAATAATAATAATAATAATAATAATAATAATAATAATAATAATAATAACAACAGTATACGTATGCAATAACAATATAATAATAATAATAGTTATATAATAATAACTCGACAAAAATATGAATACGCTATACGTATACTAATTATAGTAATTATATTAATAATAATATCAATAATGATAATAATAATAAGAGCGAATTTCAAGGATTGTCCTTTATCTTTATACCTATTTCAGGCGCTGCCCTTTATCTTTAAAATTGATGAGTTTTGTACTTAATGTTTCTAAATGCTACACGTTTTGTCCTTTAGCCTTAACTCAGTTAGGTTTTTCTGTTAAATTTGATCATGTGACTTGCATGTAATTTGCAATTTTTAACCTGTTAACTAGGGGTGTGAATTTCTGACACGACCCGGAAACCCGACACGAACCTAACACGAAATTCGCGGGTTTAGGTTTCGTCTAAACGGGTTCGGGTCAGTTTCGGGTTGAACACGCGAACCCGTTTAGGTTTACGGGTCAGGTTCGGGTCAACCTGGTCGGGTTGGCGGGTTGACCCGTTTAACACATTTATACTGTATTATATTTTTTTACAATATATTTTATCTCATAAATTAAATGGGGCGTGTATTTTATGCCATGATTATAACTTAAAAGGAGAAATTAACATAGCTTTTATAATTTAAATATGATATTATTATATACATTGTGTTTTTTAAGTAATTTTTAATTTTAATATATTAGTTTTAGAAAAAAAAATTTAAAAATTCGGGTTAAACGGGTCGTGTTCGGGTCAACCCACAAAACTTCGGGTCGTGTTCGGGTTCATATATATGATACGATTTTCGGGTTCGGGTCAGGTTCGGGTTCGGGTCGGGTTGAACCCGCCAACCCACGAACACGACCCAATTAGCACCCCTACTGTTAACCACCATCATTTCTACCATTGTTATATTGCCCAAACATCTATGGATCTCAACAAAACAGGTTCATAACAAAAACAAATTAAGAGAATCTTGAACAACTTCATCTAAATTAAAGAAACAAGAATCATAAGTGGGACACCTCATCCACTACAAGTGGGGCACCTCATCCACCAAAGCCTAACACTCCTACCAAAGCCTAACACTCCTGATTCAGATTTAATTGGGAAAAAAACATATGTTATAACTTAAGATCGATTTATTTGAGAAAAAAACACCAAAGCATGATTTAGATTATACCGTTGCAGAAGACGATGGCGGTTGCAGCAAGGGAGGGTAAAACAACATCATCACCGCCGAACACCGCCCCATCAACCATCACTGCCCACTACTGCCCCTGCCACCATCCACAACTGAACACAACAAATCAAACCACAACTCCACCTGCCACCATCCAACACACGAAAACCCTTGAACAATCCCACCGTCGCCGCCATCAACCACCAACAACCCAGAATGAACCAGCCACCACCACCTTCCACCAACCACCAAATCTGCAACCACCATCGTTGGTTAGAGAGGGAGATAGAAGAAAGAGAGAAGAGAAAAAGAAAACGTGTTTCCATATTTAGATGAATTTCAAGCACCATCTTTAAAATTGACCAACCACCACCCTCCATCAACAACCGCAACCATCCTCCACCTACTACCACCACCAGATCTTCATCATCAGTCGCAGGTTAGAGATAGAGATGAGAGAGAAGATAGAGTGGAAAGAGAAAGAGAATACATGTTTTTATTTATTTATATATATGTTTTTCATTTCTATGCACTATAGTCCTTCATGTTAATTATTCACAAAATTAGTCCCTGTAGAGGTGAATAGACAAAAATGCCCTTATATGCAAGGCACATGATCAAATTTAACAAAAAAATTAACTAGATTAGGCCAAAAGGACATAACGTGCAATATTTTGAAACATTAATGCCAATTTTAAAAATGAAGGACAACACCTGAAATTGGGTATAAAGATAAAGGATAACCCTTGAAATTCACTCTAAGAAGAACAATAATTATAACATTATTAATATTAATAATAACAATAATAATAAATATAAAAAAAAATTACACCTACGGCGTACAGGGTCATATGGCCCCAAACATTATGTGTTGTTCAACCCCAACCCGGACAATCCCTGAAAAAGCCTAAACTCCCAACTCCAATAATCACCAAATTAAACACATTCCTACAGTCTAAACTCAAATTAAATTACATATACGTAAAGTAGAGTATGAAATTTGTACATGTATGTGTAAAATGTAGAAAAATACGGTCCAATTCTTCAAGATCTACGTATGCAGTCGTATGTGTGCGTATAGAGTGAGGTATTTGGTCGTATGTAGGGGCGTATGAGAGACCCATGCCTTATACAATACTTATATACGACATGTACAGATTTGTACGTGTCGTATATATGGTTGGTCAAATGACCATTTTAGCCCTGGATTGCGGGTCATATGACCCACAAGTTTATAAAGATTATCTTTAAATTGAAATTACCATTTTTGCCATAGTTTGGGGGACATACGACCCCCTACCATTTTAGCCGTAGTTTGGGGACATACGACCCCCAATCCAGGGCTGAAATTGTAATTTTACTTTATATTTCAAAAAACAAATTGCTTTTTTTGAAAAGTCAGTGACTCTATACAACGTACATAAGTTTGGTTAAATGATCATTTTAGCTCTGGTTTGGGATCATATGAAGGCCAATCCAGGGCTAAGATGGTCATTTTGACTTGTTATACGACACGTACACCTCCGTACGTGTCGTATAATTGATTTTTTTTAAATTTAATAATACTAATAGTAATGATATTTTACAAATATTCGATTAATCGGTATATTGTATACTCGGGTCTGGGTCTGGATCGGGATTCATTATTTCGGTATACCAATCTGGCATGACATATATATATATATATATATATTAGGGGAAGGTTCATTGGGGAACAATAAAAAAGTGGGGAACAGTGGAGAACCGACTCAAACGAACTCCGATTGGACTCATTCCAGCGGCGTTGGAACCGGCTCGTCGAACCCTAACTAGGATCTCTTAACTGAAACCCTAAATCCTAACCCCTAAACCCTAAAGCTAAAAAATAAGGCTAAAACCTAAGCTAAATCTTAAAATCTAAGCTATAAACCCAAAAATCTAAACCCTAAAGGCTAAACCCTAAAGCTAAACCCTAAAGCTAAACCCTAAAGCTAAACCCTAAAACCCTAAACCCTAAAGCTAAACCCTGAATATTAATGATTAACCCTAAAGCTAAACCATAAGGCTAAACCCTAATATAAGACCCTAAATCCAAACCCTAATATATTTAGGGTTTAGGGTTAAGAGATCCTAGTTAGTGTTCGATGAGCCGGTTTCAATGCCGCTGGAATGAGTCCAATCTGAGTTCGTTTGAGTCGGTTCCCCACTGTTCCCCACTTTTTTAGTGTTCCCCATATGTATGTATAGGACAAGGATCCGTTAGGAACCACCCTTTATTGCGAGAACCGCGAGAACCAGTGTGAACACAAACAGTAATACCTAAAAAATCCGAAAAAAATACCATTTTTTTTGTTTTTTAATATTTTTTTGAAAAAGTCGCTATATTTACTCAACAATAAAAAAAATTTTCAGTTTTTTTTTGAGTACCAGCTATCCATGCACATGTACATTTTCGTCATTTTTTTTGACAAATTCCGTAATACATTAAAAACATTAGACAATTGTACTTTCATTTACACTACCATGTGTAACACACTACTTTACGTTACCAATATTAGCAATGCACATGTGCATCTATATATATTAACATGAAATAAGGTGTTTTGGTACACTAATTTGAATACATTTTCTCTTTCATCTATCATACCATCCATAATACACTACCATGCACATGTGCATTTCATCATTTCTTTGAAAAATTCCGTAATACGTTACAAACATTAGACAATTGTACTTTCATTTACACTACCATGTGTAATACACTACTTTTTACGTTACCAATATAAGAAATGCACATGTGTATCTATATGTATCAACATGAAATAAGATGTTTTGGTACACTACTTTGAATACACTTTCTCTTTCATCTATCATACCATCCATAATACACTTCCATTACCTCCTACCATCCATAATACAATACCATTACCTCCTACCATTTATAATACAATACCAATACCAATATTTTCACTTTATTACATGTACATCTACACCGTTTATACCATCCAATCAACATATTACATCATAAAATGACAACTATAATGAACCCATCAACCACTAAATATAACTAACCAAAAAACATATATATATATATGAGCCTACTTCATCATTCAAAATCACAAACTTTTTGTACCAAAACACAATATATAATTGTTATACATAATTATGCACATGTGCATTTAACGTAAAATTGAGTGTATTATGGATGGTATTGTAAATTAAAGTGCGATTGTCTACTAGTGATAACGTATTACTGAATTTGTCGAAGTTATGATACATGTGCATGGATAACTGTTACTCGAAAAAAAAAAGTTTTTTTGGTAACGAAATATAACGATTTATATTAAAAAATTAAAAAAAAAGTTTTAAGTGCTTTTTTGATTTTTTTAGATTTTATTTTGCAATAAAGGTGGTTCTCGCGGTTCTCGCATGGATAACCTTTATTGCGAGAACCACCTTTATTGCAAAATAAAATCTAAAGAAAATCAAAAAAGCACTCAAATTTTTTTTTTTATTTTTGTTTACTATTTTTTTTAAAATTGCTACATTTCTTACCCCTAAAAAAACAACCTCTTTTTTCGAGTAACAGTTATCCATACACATGTGCATATGTATTATAACTTTGACAAATTCCGTAATATATTATCAGTAGTAGACAGTTGCACTTTAATTTACAATACCATCCGTAATACACTACTTTTTACAATACCAATATTCAAACTGCACATGTGCATCATTTTGTATAACCATTATATAACGTGTTTTGGTATACATGTGCATGGATAACTGTTACTCGAAAAAAAAAATTTTTTTTTGGTAACGAAATATAACGATTTATATTAAAAATTAAAAAAAAAGTTTTGAGTGCTTTTTTGATTTTTTTAGATTTTATTTTGCAATAAAGGTGGTTCTCGCGGTTCTCGCATGGATAACCTTTATTGCGAGAACCACCTTTATTGCAAAATAAAATCTAAAGAAAATCAAAAAAGCACTCAATTTTTTTTTATTTTTGTTTACTATTTTTTTTAAAATTGCTACATTTCTTACCCCTAAAAAAAAACCTTTTTTTCGAGTAACAGTTATCCATACACATGTGCATATGTATTATAACTTTGACAAATTCCGTAATATATTATCAGTAGTAGACAGTTGCACTTTAATTTACAATACCATTCGTAATACACTACTTTTTACAATACCAATATTCAAAATGCACATGTGCATCATTTTGTATAACCATTATATAACGTGTTTTGGTACAAAAAGTTTGTGTTTTTGAATGATGAAATAGGCCCATATACATGTTTTTTCGTTAGTTATATCTAGTGGTTGATGGTTTGGTTATAGTTGTCACTTTATGATGTAATATGTTGATTGGATGGTATAAATGGTGATGGTATACATGTAATAAAGTGAAAATATTAGTATTTGTATTGTATTGTAGATGGTAGGATGTAATGGTATTGTATTATGGATGGTAGGAGATAATGGAAGTGTATTATGGATGGTATGATAGATGAAAGAAAAAGTGTATATATTGGCAACGTAAAAAGTAATGTATTACAAATGTTAGTGTAAATGAAAAGTGTATTATAACTTCGACAAATTCCGTAATATATTATCAGTAGTAGACAGTTGCACTTTAATTTACAATACCATCCGTAATACACTACTTTTTACAATACCAATATTCAAAATGCACATGTGCATCATTTTGTATAACCATTATATAACGTGTTTTGGTACAAAAAGTTTGTGTTTTTGAATGATGAAATAGGCCCATATACATGTTTTTTCGTTAGTTATATCTAGTGGTTGATGGTTTGGTTATAGTTGTCACTTTATTGATGTAATATGTTGATTGGATGGTATAAATGGTGATGATATACATGTAATAAAGTGAAACTATTGGTATTGATATTGTATTGTAGATGGTAGGATGTAATGGTATTGTATTATGGATGGTAGGAGATAATGGAAGTGTATTATGGATGGTAGATAGATGAAAGAAAAAGTGTATATATTGGCAACGTAAAAAGTAGTGTATTACAAATGTTAGTGTAAATAAAAGTAAAATTGTCTAATATTTGTAACGTATCACGGAATTTGTCGAAGAAATGATACATATGCACATGTGCATGGTAGTGTATTATGGATGAAATGATAGATGAAAGAGAAAGTGTATTCAAAGTAGTGTACCAAAACATCTTATTTCATGTTGATACATATAGATGCACATGTGCATTTCTAATTTTGGTAACGTAAACATTAGTGTATTACACGTGGTAGTGTAAATAAAAGTACAACTGTCCAATGTTTATAATGTATTACGAAATTTGTCAAAAAAATTGATAAAAATGCACATGTGCATAGATAACTGTTACACAATTTTTTTTTGTTGACAAAATATAACGACTTTTCCAAAAAAATATTAAAAAAATCAAAAATTTTTTTTTTGGGTGTTTATTTGATTTTTTTAGGTATTACTGTTTGCGTTCACACTGGTTCTCGCGGTTCTCACAATAAAAGGGTGGTTCCTAATGGATCCTTATTCTCTCTCTCTCTCTCTCTCTCTCTCTTATATATATATATATATTAAAAAAAATTGCTACTTTTCGTCACCAAAATAAATTATTTTTTTGGTGACGAAAAGTAGCGATTTTTTTTGTAAGAAATGTTAAAAATAATTAAAAAATTTTGGGTGGGTTTTAGATTTTTTTTTGGTATTTTTGGTTGTGATAACATTCGTTCTCGCGGTTCTCGCAGTAAAGGGTGGTTCCTAACGGATCCTTCTCATATATATATATGTGTATATATATATATATATATATCCTCCAACTGTTTCGCATCGTTATTTCGGTAAATCACCCATAGATTGTTCGGTGTACGCATAGGATAGTCCCCTTCCTACTTAACATATATGAAATGATCCCTATTAATAAGTATGAGTGTTACCACTTGAGGTTGTATATTTTTATGGGGATCCAATATCAAGAAGAAAGCAGAACTCCTGGTGATGCTTAAGAGGTGAACGATAACACGAAACATTTGAACGATGAGAAGTCCTGTGTGGGGCATGTCCATCCAGAGATTCTGGGGACAAGCTTCACTGATTACCAATTTATGTCCATCTGTAGTGGGTAAAACTCTGGAAGGCTCGATGTTTCGGATATTTCATATCGATTTGTGGGTGTCCATATCTTTTACAAGTTCTTTTCAAATGAAGTGCCATAGCTTTTGATCCGTATCTAAGCCCGAAGCTACAGACCATAACCTAGAATTACCATCCGGCATCACATCTTTTATACTCGAGATGTACATGTGAAACACTGTCGGAATCTGTTTCTTAAACCGTATGATATTGTTCACATGCTCCTCTCCCACGATTAATGGAAACCTATTATCATCTCATATCTCCTTCTTTTAGATGTCGTTGAACGACTTCGTTGTAATTTGGGTTTTGAGACTTTACGACCGAACCTGTTATGAGTTTCTCCCGGGTCTCGTAAATGAAATTGTTAGACAACAGCAGGCTTTTCATTGTCTGAATAGAAGTCTTTCTGACTTTCTTTGAGGTTCTAATTTTCATTTCGCATTTTCTATGTTTCAGAATATGGACGTTATCGGGGTCCTGCTTCTTTAACGTTTAAAAAATGTTGCGTGAATCCATGTTTTGAGTTGTCAAATGCTCCACCAACTTGTATTCGTTGAGAGAAAATCTTCGCACAAACGCGTGGCCCTCCGGTTGCCCAGCACGCTCGTGGTTATGTCCGGTTCTGATGCTTCTAACATCCAAATGTCATGTGTGGGCATCGCCATCAACAGAAGCAGGAAACCGATTTTTTTTACTCCCGACTATTCTAATCATTGTTGTAGTACGGTGCTCACTACCACTGTAATGTCCTCCAATTCTTTAATATAATATAAACTTTAACAAAAAACAATTAAGCAAAAAGAGTTACGTTTGCGATAGTATAAACAAAACGTTAACTACTACCATTTAGAATTAATCCATATCCAAAATGTTAGCCCACTAGTATTAAGTTTTTTTTAAAGACAAAAACAACGGATGCTAATGAACTTTTGGGAAGTGTTCGGTTCTTGACATGGCTTGATCATCATCCGAGGTCTAAAGTGCATCGTTACCTATTATACAATTTCATAAGTGGTTAAAAATCAAAGCATTTGAGCAAATGAATTAAACACAAGAAAATATATATTTTTTTTGTTTTCAGCCTTTTCACCCGCCTGTGTCAGCTTTCCACCCGGCCGTGTCAGCTAAACATTTTTTTTCAGAACATTCACTGGCCGTGTCAAGTATCCACCCGGCCGTGTCAGCTTTGCACGTTTACTTTTCTCCAATTTACATCCAAACTAATTTCAATAACTTGAGGTTCATTTCTTAACATGTCTAAGTTGTAATCCATTACCCGGATCCACAATTCATATAGTTTACGCTCCCGTTACCCGGTTTGCGATTTACTTGATTTTGACCCGTTTGACGTTTAAGCACCTAAGCTCAAATCATCCATAACTTTTTAGTGGAATTATTTTCCATGATTATACCCATTACCCGGGCTTAATAACTTCGTGTTCCACGCTCCCACTACCCGGTTTGCGAGAACACATATTCGACCCATTAGATGTTCAAGTTCATAAACTTGAATCATCTACATTCCTTTCATGGAATTATTTGTTTTTCATCTACAACCCATTTACCGGGTTCGTCACTTTGTGGTCCACGCCCCCGTTATGTTTGCGTTTACACATAACTTCACCCAATACCCGGATTCATTAAAAATCAATATTTTACGCTCCCGTTACCCGGTTTGCGTCTTATCTTATTTTGACCCGTTTGGTTTGCTCTTGTGAATACAAACACTTATGAGCAAACCAAACTCATGTATATCTCGTTCACAACCATTATACTAAACCGATCGTAATAGCTAATTTAAGAAACATAACGAAGCGTATAGCCACGTACCTTAAAGTTTCCCTTATAAACGTGTGTCCGTTCCGGCTTGAGCTCCCGGAGTTTCACTTGAGTTGCCTATATAGTACAACCCAATTATCATTAGGAATCCGTAACTTATTTCATGACATATTAACTTGCCACAATTAATTCACAAGGTTCTCTTCATGGTTTCTCCATACTTTATATACACTTAACTTTCACTTAAGCATTTTCTCAAACACCTGTGGGCATTGATCTTATACTACTTCTAACAAGTCTATTGAACAACATAAAAAGATGTGTTTTCAATTAATCAAATCATTACGGTCAATATACCAATTTAGCACTTAGAGTTCAATTTATCATTCATCACTTACATGATTTACCCATCCAAATTTCACATATTCATAATGTTAAAAACTTTTATCACAATGGTGGTTGTTTGTTTTCATCATCATGCTTTGAACTATTTGTAGTATTTGCATATGAATTACAAACTCCCCTTAGCCCAATAATAATCGTTTGAAAGTGCAGAAATGCAGAGAAGATAGACTGGTGAATGATCTTTTAATAGATAAGAAACACTGTTACATTCGATCACCTATTTATACTTACTTCCTAACCTCTGAGCATCTTTGATGACGTCAGGGTTGAAAAGTGACATCTAACAAAAAAAATAACTAACTTAACCTCTGATGACTAAACATTGTTAGTGTAAAGCACTGCTACATTGATTATTAAATTATTAAAAGTAAAACTCTGTTGATTATCCGCTGCTCTTTATCTTCAGACAGACCTTTGGCACTTGTCGTTTTGTAGCAACAGATAATAGAGAACAGATCTTTGCAAAGGTAGAGTTTAGTCGATCAGCGGTTGTAAACTCTGGTAGTTGAACCAAAACTATGATAGCGTATTTGGCTCTGTATCATCTGTTCCTTTGTTAAGGGTTCAATCCCAACAGTCTCCCCCTGAAACATATGATGCTAAAACACATTTATTTTTGGTCTTTATTCCTCTACAGGAGTTCTCTAATTTCCCTTTGAATTGTAGTTCAAAGTTGAGAGACTCCAAATCCTCCTCATCTTTTTCAAGCTCCAGATTCAAAAGATCTTGAAGGTCATCTGCATTTAACCCATATGCATCCTCCATGCTTATCTTGACAGCTTTACCATCTGACTTGAGCCGAGTCAACTCATGGGAGTTTTTATCAACTTTCCATTTTAGAATTTTTGGGTCAGATGGTTTTCTAGGATGGCTTATTATTGAGGGTGGTGGTTGTAGTTGATGAGCAATTTTGGATAATGTTTCTCTTAACACATTACTTGTATCAACAGTGTGAAAATGGATCTGGTCCATAATTCCTGTTTGATGAGGTCATGCTCATACCTTCTCTTATCTTCTTTGACATCTCTCTCTACCTTTTTATTTGTTTTAAGGCCAGGATGGATTGAGCAGATGTTTCAGATGGTTTGGTAGAAGGTTGGGTCTGATGAGCTGTATCCTCTGTTGCATATACATGCTTCTTTGGCAGTGTGGGATCGGTTTTTCTTCTTTGTTCCAGCCTTTTATTTGTGTCAATTACCTTAACCTCTGACCACCTCATGATTTGGTTCTTTGAACCATAATTTGCAGCAATTAACTCTTCCTTCATTCTCCTTAACTTCAAAGTCTTTTCAGGCACATTTTTCTTGTATTTTTTCCAATCTTGAGGAGTTGGCTTTTTGAGAGGATCTTTAAACATTTCTTGCATTCTTTGCAGCTCTTCTTCCAACTCTCTCACAGTCCAGTCTTTAAATTGTGCCCTTGTTGCCTTGTATTGCTTATTAGTCAAAATGTGATCAATGTAATCATCTTTAAGACTTTTATCTTCTCTCTCTGGCAGCTGTTTGCTTAAGTCTCTTGCAAAATCTTCTAAACCTTTAACTTTGCTCAGCTGGAATTGCAAGTAGTTCTGTATTTCTCTATAAAACTTTCCCTGGGTATCCCTTTTTGAGATATCCTCTGCTTTTTTTAGCCTTAACCTTCAAATAATCTTAAAGTTTCTTGGCTTGGGCTATCCTTCCAAAGATAGAAATTCCCTTTTGTCTGTATCTTCTTCTGAGAGTCTGGATCTTCTTCTGAGAAGAAAGACTTGATCTCTTCTTTGACAACATGTAAGTCTAGAGGGAATTTCTTGGCAAGGTTTAACCACTGTTGTGGTGGTCAGTGGTTGTGATGACAAAGGTAATGGAGAAGGGATGATCTTGTCATCAAGTACTACCTTTGTGATTCTCCTTCTTTTGAAACTGATGTTGGTGATTGTGGTTGAGGAATTCTTGTAGGTATTGGTAGAGATTGGGTGGATGTTGGGAAAATGATCATGTTAGTGGATGGGTTAACATTTGTTATAACCTCTGCTGTGACATCAGATGTTGTCACAACAGATGTTGTAACATCTGTTGGAGTGATAATAGTTTTATTTTTTGTAGGAGGAGGTGTAATGGATTTTGTGGGAGTAGAGGTTGTGATTGGATTAGCAACTGGCTTAGACTTAGAAGGTGTGGATGCTGGTTGCCTTGTTTTCCTCACAGGCATCTTCTTTGTTGAAGTACCAACCTCTTCTTTTGCTTTTTGCAGAGCTATCTTTTGCTCGACCAGATCTCTGCTTTCATCCCTTACCCTTTCCTTGTTCTTCTCCCTTTTCGTTGCCAAGATGTTTTCTGTTTATCTACCTTCTTGAACCATTTGGCTTTGGGATAACCACTGTTGGCCTTGAAAGTTTGTCAGTCTTAAGTATCAATTTCTCCCCCCTTTTTGGCATCATCATTGTCAACAAAAATGACATTAGGAGGAGCAGTGCCAGTGGTGTGGAGAATATGAGCTTTGATTGCCTTGATGTCTGCAGATGTATCCTTGTAACGTGCATCAACCATGTTTCTGATTTTTTGCATATGATGTTTATGTTGAAGATCAGCATAGAGTTGTTGTTGTTGAAACAGAGGGTTTAAGGCATGTTGCAGCTCAACAGTGGTTATGACAGAGGATTGGCTCTTTGTAGCTAACATCTGCTTCAGTAAATTTTTGATTTCATCCACAGAAGATTCAATGTTTGTTACTCTCTCCGTCAAATCTTTGTATTTTAGTTCATCACCTAACTGAATAGGATCATCTGAACTCCTACTAGATGTGGTAGTTTTATCTAAGTCATCATAAACAGGGGTTTCAACCCTTGTTTCAAACATAAATGCCCCTTGTTCTTGGTTCTGGGGACTTCCCACTTGAATAGTGGTTACCTTAGTAGCCTCAACAGTGGTTGCCTTCATCAAAGTCTTAGGAATGTAACCACTGTCCAAATGCAAACTTGGGAGTTTGGCAATTGTAGTGGCTGCTCTTGATGAACTATCACCAAATGTTACATGTAACCCAAGGGATGTATCCTCTTCAGTTGCTGATGGGCTAGCAAAGAATAAAGAATCAGACCAAGTCACATTCTGAAGTATATTCTCATTAACAGGTTTGTGTGAAGAACTGGTTAATGTCTGTTCTAATTCAATTGCATTCAGCAAAGGCAATATAGCAGGTGGTAGTGTTTTTGTTGGTGAAGGGTGTGGTGAAGAAAGAGACATTGCCCTGGGAGAGGGGTTGTGGAAGATAGAACCAAGTGATCCTAGAGCTTCATAATTTGGTGTCCCTATGTTTACAACCTTTTCCTTTTGTGAGAAAGAAGGAGGAGTTTTAAAGCCAGGTTGAGATTCTAACATCTGTTGTGAAGAAGTAGCAGCAGTGTTTACATGTGATTTTTGTGTTATCACAGGGTTAAACTCTGGGATCTCATCTTCCAGAGGGCCCTTTTTTAGGTTTGGTGGGCTTTTTGGTAATTTTCTTGGGTTTCTTTTTGGAGATGGCTGGTGTGGGTTTCAGGGCAGTGGTTGTAGTGCCCTAATCTCCAGGAGCAGTGGCTCAGTAGCAGGAGGTTGAGATTGAACATTTTGTTCTTGTAAAGCTTGCTCTTCCTCCTCTACTTGTGTTTTAGAAACTTTATCCTGATTTGTAATTCTTGTAAAAGTAAAAGTTTCATGAGTTAGGCCGCCTGCTTTTGTAACAGCGCCTTGTTTAACATCAGCATTAGGCAACTGACTTTGAAGATAAACACTCAAGAATCATGGATGTATCAGAAAAGCTTTTCTTTTTGCAATTTTATTAAAGTTTGCCATAAGATCATTGAACAGTATCTGGGAAAAGTTAAATTCTGTTCCAGTTAAAATAGCATAACCCAAATACTGAATGTTCAATGGGATTTCATTAAAAGCTGTGGTCTTTGCTGAGAGATAAGTTAAGAGTGTATGAAAGAAAAATATCATCTCAGCAGGAAAATTGGGTTTGAAGATTGTCATACCTTTAAGTTGCCCAATATAACCTCTGTCACACCCCGACCCGCAGCGGAAAAGGTGATCGGGGCATGATTGGGTTATCATCAAAGCTCATGACATTTATTATGCGTTTCATATTCATTAATACAATTTAATGGAAATTTACAATAAAGATTACAACATGTTCTAACTATCAATCTAAGCTTCTTTGTTCTCTTCTAAGGCATTTCCTATGTTTTCCTCGCTTCAACCTGTTCACCTGTATCATGTGTAAAAGGGTTTTTGGATCAACATAATGTTGGCGAGTGAATCCTATGGAAAACATTTGAACAAGTTTATTTGATTGATTATGAAATGAGTGCACAACCAAACATGAGTAAAAATAGATGTAAACTTATTCAACAATCATAAGATATTAAATAAAGCACACATGAACAATAATGGAACATTTAGAGGCACGCGTTGCTCAACTCGTCTCTCACGAGGAACTGATGGGCCTAATGAATGAATTGCATAAACATGATAATATGAATGACACAACTACAAAGAATATAAACTCAATGATACACACATGAACAATAATGAATTGGTTTTGAGGCACGCGTTGTTCAACTCGTCTCCCACGAGGAACTGATGGGCTTAATGGATGAATTCCATATAATTTGACAAAATGAAATAAGTAATCACAACAATATAAACAATCTAAATTTAGATCACGATATGGTATGGCACAAGTTTAAATAAACGAGTTAATTATTTTTATGACACATGATACACCCCAAAACGTGTAATTTAAAAGGGGGAGTTGTAAGATTCACTCACAGTGGGTGCGTTCGGTTGATGATGTTGAATGCACGCGAAGTGGTTTAACCACGAGTGAGATTAACCTAGATAAATCGCATTATGGTTTGGTAAGTAAACGGATTTTATTAATCTATTTTAGTAGGATTGTTGGGTGTATTTTTGTGAGTTTAAGGCTATTTTCTAACCTTAAAAATGTTATTTTTAAGTATTTTTAATTGATTTTTAATTAAAATAATTAAATAAAAATAATAAAAAATTTGACTTTTTCTGACCGTTGACTTTGACTTTGACCGTTGACTGACCGTTGACCGGTTCGAGTGCGAATATAAGTGCGCTGGGTGAGGCTCGAACCCGAGACCTCCCGTACGCGTGCACGCAGCTCTACCAACTGAGCTACGTGTCTAACCGTCATATATCCGTTTTTAATTATATTTATATATTAATTAAGTTAAACAGAAAATTCTTTTATTTTAAAAACGTTTTAATTGATTCGGACGGTGCGCTCCACAGGTCTCGAACCCAGGACCTGTGGGTTATGATAACACACAGTCCACCGCTGGACTGTGTGTACAACTTGTTAACTTAACTGATTTTTATTATACTTAAACACAAATTAATTATTTTCATTTCTGACTTATTTAAAAAGCTTAATAATTGTCCGGGTCGATGCAGAAGACCGGACTCGAACCCGTGCACTTTGATTAAACATACACACAGTCCACCACTGGACTGTGTGTCTAACTTGGTTATTTTTCCGATTATTAATATACTTAACATATATATAAAATGAATCCGGTTCAGTTAACAAAAAAGAACATTTTTATTTACGCAGCGTGTGTGGAACAGGATTCGAACTCGAGACCTTTGTGTGTTTATTGTGCACACAGTCCACCGCTGCACTGTGTGTCTAACCCGAGTTATTTCTTGATTTAAATTATACTTATGAGTTACAGATTCATCGTCTTCTTCGTCGGATTTTAACCAGAGATGATGTCTGACTGGTTCGAGTTTTTATTCAGGTTTCTTTAGCGTTTTAGGTTAATTACCGATGAGATAAAAGTAAAAAGAAAGGAAATTAGGCATGAGGTATACCGACTAGCTTCCTCTGTTTTCCGGCAGAACTCCGGCGACAGCAATAGGCTCCGGCGTCAGGTGTCTTGCAGCAGCGAGCCTTCAGAAAGTTTGAAAAAGGTATGGGTGACTTCGGTATAAGCTTAGGGGGTTCAATAAGGCTCAGAAATTAAGAACTCGGTTTTCCGGCGATTTGCAGGTGATTTCCGGCGAGTGAGTTTTCGCCAAGAAAGGGTGCGGTTTTGAGCGAAAAGATTTGCAGAGGTTCGAAGGGGTATTTATAGGGCAAATCGTCGATGAACTTGGTCTGATTTCCGACTGGATTCGTCGGTTATAAAAACTCTGGCGGTTATAACTTTGGTCGCGGACTCAGACGTCGGTTATAACCGATGTAGCGTTTATGTTTTACGTTATATCTGAAAGAAACGTTAAGTTTCGCGAGATTACCGGGATTTCCGACGACTGAACTTTTGGGCGCCGTTTTTGAATTCGGAATGTTATGATATGAATTATATGATCTTAATAATTAACAAGTAACATCAATGGCGCAGTGGTTTGTGTGTTGTGTGTTAAGTTGTTGCCGGACCGGTTACTGACCCGGGTTCGAAACCCGGCAGAACCAAAATATTTTTATTTTGTGATTTTCAACAGTTTTTCAAAAACAACTTATATAATCCCGTATAATAATTGATTATGTATCGTTTAAAATTATTTTGGGCATTTAATTCGCAACGAAAATTTTAACTGACTGTTCGGTTGATAAACGGAGCGGGTTTGGTAAATCCGTTTTTGACGGATGTTACAACCTCTTTCTAGAAATTCGGCATGCATCTTGTTGATAGGAAACGACACAAGGTGTGCTTTGTCATTTAATTCGAACACTAGTGAGATTGATTGAGGGCTGATAAGCATCAGTGTTTTGCCCACTCGGGATAAGATGACATAAGGAACATCTTTTTGAGAATGAACCTCTGCATTTGCCAAAATTGTCGTTGTGCTTCGTGATAAATTGGGGCTTTGACGGTCAACATATGCTTAAATTTTGATTCTTTTAAGTTGTTAATCATCGGATGATATCTAGTGTTAGAATCGGTTGCTTCAAAGATTGATGTGTAGTTATGAGGAATTTTGAGAATTAGGGTGAATTGTGGTGGTTCTGGTTTGGATTTCGCCTTGGATTTGGTTTTGGGTGCCATGATTTGAGAAAAAATCATTTTGAGAATTTTGAATTCAACACGAGAAAGTGGAACCTCTGTTATGGATAAAACAAGGTTTTTATAGGGGTTTTGAAAAAGTGATGATGACGTGGCATTTGATGCAATTGACTGACGAATAATGTCTGACCACGTGTATCCTCTGTTTGAAAATGGAAGACAGTTGTTTCGATAAACACTATTTAAGAGTATGGGCAGTGGATTGTGAACAGTGTTTGACACTATCAGAGGATACACTTTCACAGTGGATAGACTATTCTAAACGAACAGTGTTTTAATGCTATCAGTGGTTTGAGCAGACTTTAAGGATTTATTGAAAAATTCAATTTTAAACTATTTTTAAGGATGGAATTTTGATTTTCTGAAAACATTTTGATGTTATTTACACATGCCCAGAATAGCACTACTTAGTGACTAGGAGTAGAGAGACCTTTGCGCGTCACCAGAAAAACTGTTTTTAATCCATGTTTAGCATTCCAATCCTAGAGATCAAGCTTTCAGAGGTAGATGTATCCAAAGCTTTTGTTAGAACATCTGCCAGCTGATCCTTAGTATGGATATGATGTAAAGAAATCAAACCTTTTTCATAGCAATCCCTCACAAAGTGATGTCTGATGTCAATATGTTTGGTGGTAGAATGAGACACAGGATTTTTGATGATGTTTTCAGCTGCTTGACTATCAATCTTGAGTGGAGTCTTTAAAGCAGTTACACCAAAATCCAAAAGTTGATTTTGATGCCACAAAAGTTGAGCAGTGCAACTTGCAACAGCAATGTATTCAGCTTCAGCAGTGGATGTAGAAACTGCAACTTGCTTTTTGCTTTGCCAAGACACTAGGCAATCACCTAGGAATTGGACTCCTCCTGATGTGGACTTCCTTGTGGTTTTACAACCAGTAAAATCATTGTCTAAGTAACCTGAAAGCTCAATGTTTCCATTAGCTGGATACCAGATACCAAGTGTCGGAGCACCTTTTATGTATCTGAATATCCTTTTAATAGCAATAAGATCAGACTTTCTAGGTGCTAAGTGGGATCTGGCACAAACACATGTTGCAAACATGATATCTAGCCTAGAAGCTGTTAGATACAACAAAGACCCAATCATGCTTCTATAGAGAGTTTAATCAACCAAGTCATCCTTGTCATAACAGTGACCAGCTTTGAGGCTTCCATGGGTGTGCTATAAGGTATATAATCATTCATATCAAATTTGTTAAGTAGTTCTTTTACATACTTATTTTGATGAATGAAAGTGCCATTATGCATTTGTTTGACTTCTAAACCAAGAAAACATTGTAACTCACCCATTGCACTCATTTCAAACTCTGCTGCCATGAGTTTTTTAAACTCTTCACACATGGAAGTGCATGTAGATCCAAAAATGATGTCATCCACATAAATTTGGACAAGCATTAAATCTTTTCCTTTCCATTTTAAAAAAAACAAAGTTTTACCAATTTTGCCTCTTGAAAAACCTATGGATAAGAAAAAAGTGGATATAGTTTCATACCAGGCTCTTGGTGCTTGTTTGAGACCATATAGTGCTCTGTTTAACCTGTAAACATGATCAGGATGAAATGCATCTTCAAATCCAGGAGGTTGACACACATATACTTCTTCCTTGATCTTTCCATATAGAATGCTCTTTTGATGTCCATTTGAAACACTTTGATGTTATGGTTGGCAGCAAAACTAAAAAAAGTCTGATGGCTTCTAACCTAGCTACAGGAGCAAAGGTTTCATCATAGTCAATACCTTCTTCCTGTCTGTAGCTGGTATGCGTTAAGCGTACTATATTTTTTTTGTTATTATTTTAAGTTCATTTTACACGTTAGTCAAGTTTTAACTTTATAAAACACGATATTATACTAACACTAAACACACACTTGGGCAAGTGCACCCATCATGAGCGTAGTATAGCGTTGGTAAGATACCGAGGTCGTCCAAGGACACAAGAGCTTTTAATACCGGTTTATCGTCAACGTCTAATCAATCTAAATTTTTGATAAAAGTTTCAAATATAAAAATTAAAAATAATAATAAAAATAAGAAGATAAATAAAATAAAAAGAAAAGATAGACAAGATGGAATCACTGGATCCAACTTATCTTGAATATATCCTTTGATGATTTTCGCACTTTCGGACTTTTTAAGAGATTATCTTAGTTATAGTAGTAGGCCCTCTTTTGAAGGTGACGTTACCTCAACCCAGTGGTTTGAGTCAGCAGGGATACAATCCCAAAGGGATACGGAATATTGGTAGACAATTAAGTAAGTTATTAATGCGAAAAGTGGTAGGCCCCTCTTTTGAAGGTGACGTTACCTCGGACTAAGTGGTTGGAGTCAGCAAGGATACAATCCAAGTAGCCGGTTTAAAATATTAATAGTAGTTTACATATGAAGGGTTCAACCTGTTCACACCCCCGCCATCCAATACCTTTAGGGTATTGAAGAGGTCCTAATAAGCTCGAACCAAGTCCTCGCTGTATCTATACACTGAACGAGACAAGAATTTTACCAAACCACCCTTCTAACCCCCTACCAACCACCCTTCTAACCCCCTACCAGGTTAGTTAACGCGCTTTATATAGACCGTAAAGACACGAATGAAGCAAATCAATGACATCATGAAGAAATGGTAGGGAAATTCACTTTCAACATAAGAAACTAGTTATTAAAGTCATAATACAAACCCAAATAAAAAGTACCGAAAGATTAAAAATCAAAAGTAATACATTAAAGACTTGTCTTCACCAAGTGATGTAAGAGATTAGCCAAGCATGACCTTTGATTGACAAATACCCTTACAATTAATCTTGGATCTCGAGACTACTACACACTCTAAAGATGAAAGATGGGTGATGGTGGTGGGTGTTGGTGTTGTAGTGGTGGTGGAGTGGTGGCAAAGTGAGAGAGAAGTGGTTTGCCAAGGGATGCCTTTGAAGGGAACCAAGCACCCCTATTTATACAAAGGCCCGGCCACGGCCCCGTGTCCAGTGGGCACGGCCCATGGCCATCATCCTTCTCTTTCTTCATTAATTGCATCTGACAGCAGAGGGCCCCACATGACCACGTGGTCTTGGGCACGGCCCCGTGGTCAACTGTTCGCTGTACTATCTGGATCCTGCAAATCTTATAGTTGACCATGCCCCATGTTGGCCTGGGCACAGCCCCGTGGTAGGCGTAGAAGCTTCTGCAGGTTTTGTCTTGAAGTGTAGGGTCTGACCACGCCCCGTGTTGGATGGACACGGCCTGTGGTCGTCTTCTGTAACCTTGTTTTTGTCTTTTGGGGGTTGCTGAGGGGTCGGGCATGGTTCGTTATTCCTTCTTTTTGAATTTATGTTGGTTTTGGCTGCTCATGTCACACCCCGAAATGTTACAGCTTATTTGCTTCTTTCGTTCTTTTATGCTCTTTTTATCCTGAAAATACAAAAGGAACAAAAAAAACGTGATTTTTCCAACATTAGTACTAAAAAGGGTTAGTTTTATGCCTCAATTGATGTAATTTATATGTGCATTTTGCACACATTAAATATCCCACACTTGAATCTTTGCTTGTCCTCAAGCAAAACTCTTTAAATATGGCTTACACCCCCAAATAGAATAAGGTAGAGAAGAAGTTTTGTGGTTTGTCTTTGAGTGTCGGGAATCCAAGATCTTTATTTAAATTTTGTTTTTACTTTATTTACAATCCTATTCGTTTATGATTTATTTAGAACGGTTTTTAAGAAAATTATATATTTGGGCATAACATGCCTCCTTAAAATTCTATTTATATACAAGTTCACGTACCTCACAAGAGATCACTCAACACTCGGCCGAAGATGTATTTTTGTGATATCAGCTCATTTCGGTTTGGAACTTATTTCTACCATATGCTTGCCAAGCAATCAAACCTCCTCCTTTTTAACTATAAACTTTGCGAGTATCAAGAGGACTTTGAAAGGGTTAGGCTTGGGCTAAGGGTGGGTGATTTTTGGGTTAGCGGTAAGTAAAATGGCGAAAAGCGTAAAAATCATCGGTTATCGTGAAAATTGTTTATTTCTTTAAACCAATTTTTCAAACAAGTTTTTTGAAAAAACTTTTTTGGTTAAAGAGATATGGTGTTTTTTTTCATATATATAACCGGAACTTTTACTAAAATTAATGGGTTTGAAATAAAAAGGGTTTTGGTGGATAATGGATGTTTTGTTTGCGGGTTTGAAATGAAAAAGGTTTAGGCTCAAAATGGGGTTAACTAGGGGGATTTTGGTAATGGGTAAAAAGAAAAGAAAATGTTTTGAATGAAAAACGGGTTAGTCCTAGTGCCTCCATCATTTACTTACATGGGTTTATGTTGGTAAAGGTTTGGAATTATCTTCTTGGCAAGTTCTGAGTCGTAAGAACCAAGCGGCTATTCACACAAGAAACGAAGATGGGCATTTAGTTTAAAGATGAATGTATACTCGATAAAGGCTCAAAGCTCACTTATTGAATGGGTTTGTAATGTGATCAAGTACATATAACCAATTTTAAAAAGATTTATCATGCCCTTTTTTATATAGTTTTTCTTATTTGGTTCTTTTTATCACAACGCTATCGGTTGTAAATTTGTAAAAACATAACTTTTTAGAACTTGTTATTCCAAAATTAAACCAGACAAGTAAGAAAATGAAAAATTTTGAAAAAGATTTGGGGTGATTAGCGGTTCCAATAGAGTTTTGTGTAAGGCTTTTATTAGGACTTGCTAGATTCAAAGTGTTAGTCCCCCCCAACTTAAATTACACTTGTCCTCAATGTGTCCAAAAATAAAATTTTCGGTTGATTCGAATGTGTAAAAGCGTGTTAAAAAACAAATGTTTATGTTACTGGGCATCTGGGCACGGGCCCGTGTGGTCCGGGCAGGCCCCGTGTCTAGAGTGCCAGTGACAAAACTTACAGAAGCTTGACCACGGGGCGTGGCCAGTCAACATGGCCCGTGGTCAATAACCTGTTTCAGAATTCTTTTCTGGAGAATCTGGGTACGGGGCGTGTTGAACTGAGCACGACCCGTGCTCACATGCTGTAAAGATGCGGAAGTCATCAGAAGGCATTGTTTTCATGCATGGGGTGTGGTTTTGACGTCCCTTGGGCATTTTCCATCTTTTCTCGTGTGTTTTATTTCTGAAAAGGAAAACTAAACTAGGAAACACAAAAGTTAAACTAAGTTAATACTAAGGATAGTTCCACGGAATGCCTCCGTGGTGTGCCACGTTTATAAGGGTCCTTGGCTAGACCCAATACCGGTCATATGCTACTCGAGCGGGATGCATTGCACCTCATGCTGCATCGTCGGAGTGCGTCATCTAAGCTTGAGTCTATGACATCTACGTCATTGATTGAGTCGTCCTCCATTCTCTTTCCTACCCCGAACTTCAATTACTTGTCTCCTACCCTTAATGTGAGTTTTCCGTCACTCATATCCACCATGGCACGAGCGGTGGCGAGGAATGGTCTTCCTAAAATGAGTGGAACTTCGGTGCCTTCCTCCATGTCTAGGATGACAAAGTCGGATGGGAAAAAGAATTCCCCAACTTTGACCAAGAGGTTCTCGGTGACGCCTTGAGGGTGTTTGATCGACCTATCAGCGAGTTGGATGCTCATTTTCGTGGGGCTCGGTTTCCCAAGTCCGAGTCGGTTAAACATCGATGCGGGCATGAGATTGATGCTAGCCCCAAGGTCGGCTAGTGCATTTCGGATAGGTGATCCCCCAATGGAGCAAGGAATGGTGAAGCTTCCGGGGTCGATTTTCTTTTGGGGAGTTTGTTGAGGAGCACGGCGGAGCATTCTTCACTTAAGTTAACTAATTGCAATGTTTCAATCTTTCGTTTGTGGGTGAGGAAGTCTTTCATAAACTTTGAATATTTTGTCATTTGAGTGAGGACTTCTACAAACGGGAGGTTAATATGCAATTGTTTTAGGAGGTTTATGAATTTCGTGAATTGCTCATCGGTCTTTTGGCAAAGTAAACGACCGGGGTAGGATACCGAGGGGTTTTTTGTTTGTTTGGGATATTGTGTGATAGTGGTTTCTTGGTGGTTAGGAGGTGTGTGTGTGCTTTGTTCGGGTGGACTGTTGTTGATGGATTGTGGCGGTGTTTCCTCGGGACCCACTTTTCGGTTTCTTAAGGTTATGAAGTGTACTTGTGCGTTTGGATTGGTTTCGGTATTGCTAGGTAGTGTGCCTTGTGGTCTTTCGGAGAAATTTTGGGCGAGCTGGCTCAGTTGTTTTTCAATGTTTTGAATACTTGCCCGTTGGTTTCTAATATCGGATTCTGTTTGTGAGAACCGATCCAAGTGCCTTTTTTCGGTTTCGGAAATAAGGCGTGTGATGAGGTCGTCAAGCCTCTCTCCGCTCCCTTGTTGTTGAGTGAAATTTTGTGATTCGTTTCTTGGTTGTTGTTGAAAGTTAGGTCTTTGATTTTGATTTTGTTGGTTACTACTATTCCCTGGCTCCCTCCAACCAAGGTTAGGATGGTTTCGCCAACCTTGGTTGTAGGTACCTGTAGGGGGCCCGATGGTCTAGGTCGATTATGTACGTAGTTTACCAATTCCGTTTGATTTTCCATGTTTTTCATACAACTCCAATTTTCATGTGGCCCACCACACCCTTCACAAGTCATAACCGAAGCCGTTTTCGTCATTTCTAATTTTTTTATTTTCGAGGATAAGGTTTCGATTTGGGCTTGTAAAGAGGTGTTTTCGTCAACCTTATGGCGCCCGAGGCAATAGATTTTGAACCTCGGGGGGGGGGGGGGGTGTGCCATTGAAAATTGTTTTGACCAATTTCCTCATTTGATTTTAAATTTCGTTTGGGCGTCTATTGCCTAGGAGTCCCCCGGAGCTTGAGTCAAGTGTTTGTCTTGTGTGCGGCAATAAACCATTATAGAGAAATGGATACTTGTTGCCATTCTGCGAGACCATGGTGTGGGCATTTTCTTAAGAGCTCCTTGAATCTTTCCCAAGTTTCATACAAAGTTTCCCCGTCCTCTTGTGAATAAGTGTTTATTTCTGTTATTAATTTAGTGGTTTTAGAGGGCAAGAAATATTTGTATAGAAACTTTTGGGCAAGTTCATCCCAAGTGTTTACCAAACCACTTGGGAGGGTGTTTAGCCAAGCCTTAGCTCGGTCCTTTAGTGAAAATGGGAATATGCGGAGGCGAATGGCGTCGTTCTATGCTCCATTGATTCGGAAGGTGTCACATATTTCCAAAAAGTTGGTAATATTTAAATGGGGATCTTCATCGGGAAGGCCGTGAAATGTGGCGGAATTTTGGAGTATTTGAATCAAATGCAGCCTTAGTTCGAAGTTGTTAGCATCAACGTTCCGTGCATTGATCGCGGACCCAAGATTACCGACCGTTGGCCGTAGGTAATCCATTAGGGTACGTTGATCCGCCATTGGGCTTTGATCCTCCTAAGCTTTCTCTTTATTCTTGTTTTTTAGTCTTTATCTTAGAAAGCGTTCGGGTTCGTCTAGAGGTTCTTTTATGTCTTTATCGGAACTAGAGCTCATGCACGGTTTAGAGATTTTAGGCCCTACAATCGAGTTCAAAGTCCCGCGATTAGAACAAAAGAAATCTGGGTCAGATTTTCTCACCACGGCCCCGTGTTTAATGGGCACGGCCCTTGGTCGAGATGCAGTAAATCAATTTTCTGGATCCTAGTTACAGAGGAGCTGGGCACGGTCCCGTGGTGCACCGCCACGACCCCATGTTCACTCTAATGTGACTTAGAAAATTTTTACTCCCAGTGATGGTGTTGGGCACGACCCCGTGTCTGACCCGGCACGGCCCGTGCTACACTCTGCAGAAAGTGCAGATTTTTCTAAAAATTAAAAAATTCCTAAAAATAAAAAGAAAAAATGTTAAAAATAATTAAGCCGTTGATTTTAAACTTTCTCAAAATCCTTGTGTCCCCGGCAACGACGCCAAACACTTGGTGTGCGTTGAGCGTACTATATTTTTTTATTATTATTTTAAGTTCATTTTACGCATTAATAGAGTTTTAAATTTATAAAACACGATATTATACTAACACTAAACACACACTTGGGCAAGTGCACCCATCGTGAGCGTAGTATAGCGTTGGTAAGATACCGAGATCGTCCAAGGACACAAGTGCTTTTAATACCGGTTTATCGTCAACGTCTAATCAATCTAAATTTTTGATAAAAGTTTCAAATATAAAAATTAAAAAAATAATAAAAATAAGAAGATAAATAAAATAAAAAGAAAAGATTGACAAGATAGAATCACTTGGATCCAACTTATCTTTAATGTATCCTTTGATGATTTTCGCACTTTCGGACTTTTTAAGAGATTATCTTAGTTATAGTAGTAGACCCCTCTTTTGAAGGTGACGTTACCCTCAACCCAGTGGTTTGAGTCAGCAGGGATACAATCCCAAAGGGTCAGAATATTGGAAGACAATTAAGTAAGTTATTAATGCGAAAAATGGTAGGCCCCTCTTTTGAAGGTGACGTTATCCTCGGCTAAGTGGTTTGAGTCAGCAAGGATACAATCCCAAGTAGCCGGTTTAAAATATTAATAGTAGTTTACATATGAGGGGTTCAACCCGTATCCAATACCTTTAGGGTATTGAAGGAGGTCCTAATAAGCTCGAACCAAGTCCTCACAAGACCTATACAATGAACGAGACAAGAATTTTACCAAACCACCCTTCTAACCCCCTACCAGGTTAGTTAACGCGCTTTATATAGACCTAAAGACACGAATGAGCAAATCAATGACATCATGAAGAAATGGTAGGAAAATTCACTTTCAACATAAGAAACTAGTTATTAAAGTAATTAATACAAACCCAAATAAAAAGTGCCGAAAGATTAAAAATCAAAAGTAATACGTTAAAGATTTGTCTTCACCAAGTGATGTAAGAGATTAGCTAAGCATGACCTTTAATTGACAAATACCCTCACAATCAATCTTGGATCCCGAGACTACTACACACACTCTAAAGATGAAAGATGGGTGATGGTGGTGGGTGTTGGTGGAGTGGTGGCAAAGTGAGAGAGGAGTGGTTTGCCAAGGGATGCCTTTGAAGGGAACCAAGCACCCCTATTTATACAAAGGCCCGACCACGACCCCGTGTCCAGTGGGCACGACCCATGGCCATCATCCTTCTCTTTCTTCATTAATTGCATTTGACAGTAGAGGGCCCCACATGACCCCGTGGTCTCTGGCCACAGCCCCGTGATCAACTGTTCGCTGTACTATCTGGATCCTGCAAATCTTATAGTTGACCACGCCCCATGTTGGCCTGGGCACGGCCCCGTGGTGGGCGTAGAAGCTTCTGCAAGTTTTGTCTTGAAGTGTAGGGTCTGACCACGCCCCGTGTTGGATGGAAACGGCCCGTGGTCGTCTTCTGTAACCTTGTTTTTGTCTTTTGGGGTGTTGCTGAGGGGTCGGGCATGGTTCGTTATTCCTTCTTTTCGTATTTATGTTGGTTTTGGCTGCTTATTTGCTGCTTTCATTCTTTTATGCTCTTTTTATCATGAAAATACAAAAGGAACAAAGAAACGTGCTTTTTCCAACATTAGTACTAAAAAAAGGGTTAGTTTTATGCCTCAATTGATGTAATTTATATGTTGCATTTTGCACACATCAGTAGCCTTGAACCACGAGCCTTGCTTTGTTCTTGACAACAATACCTCTTTCATATGTTTTGTTCTTGAAGACCCACTTTGTGCCAATTGGACTGAAATCCTTAGGCAGTGGTATGAGTTCCCAAACTTGTTGTGTATTAAACTGCAGGAGATCTTCTTGCATAGCTTCTGCCCAACTATTGTCTTTTAGTGCCTCTTGGTACTTGACAGGTTGTGTGAGTGATAAAAAGCCAGCAAAAGGCAAATATTTTGGGATTGGCTTTGTGAGCATCCCTCATTCATGTTGCCAATAACTTGATCCAATGGATGGCTTTTGAGGAAAATCAAATCACCTTGATATGGAACAATTGCATTTTAAGGTGAAGACTGCAGATGTGTATCATCTGAGCTATCATCTGCTGGTGAATTTGAAGGTCCAGCCTCTGATTGGAATGGAGGTGGAGGTATGGGTGGTATGGATGTGACTGCTTGTTGATTTTTATGCACATTAGGTGGATTTTTTCAATAGTGTTTTGATTTTGTGAGCAAGCAGAGGTTTGAATATTAACCATTGTTGAACTAGCAGGCTTTCACCATTGTGACTAACATTTGCTCCTCTACTTGAAGGACTGATCTTGAAGTTTGGAAGTATGCAATCATATCCTTGCTCTTGTGTTGATGATTGTAGTATACGTGCGTGGTTAGTCTTGACAGACACATCTTCAAATGTAAATTTATCTAAGTCAAACAGTTCAACAGGATTTGCTGGGATTTTCAAAGATGAAAGTTCAATGAACTTCACATTTAGAGTCTCTTCAACACACTTGGTCCTAGAGTTAAAAAATTTGAAGGCTTTGGCAGTGGTTGAGTATCCCAGAAAATAACCACAGTCAACTTTGGCTGGAAACTTAGAGATATAATCTTTTAAGTTCAAAATGAAACATGGGCAGCCAAAGACTTTGAAATATGAGATCAGAGGTTTGATTTTAGAAAGCAATTCATAGGCAGTCTTTTGATGCCCGGGGTTAATCAAAACTCTGTTCTGAACGTAGCAAGCAGTGTTACACCCTCTACCCAAAAAGACAAGGTAAACCAGAGTCTGCTAGCATTGTTCTTGCAGATTCAACTAAAGTCCTATTTTTCCTTTCAACCACCCCATTTTGTTCCCTTTTGACTCATAGAAGGCACCAACTCCTTGTTTCTAAACTCTGTCCCATTATCACTCCTAAAGATTTTTACTGGAAGATCATATTGCTTTTCAACTTATTTGACAAAATTTTGCAATATACCAGCAGTTTCATCCTTGGAGTGTAAGAAAAATGTCCATGCAAACCTTGAAAATCATCAACAATAACCAGACAAAATATTTTCTTCATTAAACTCATGATCTTTACAGGGCCAAACAAATCCATGTGCAACAATTGTAAGCATTGGGTTGTTTTGGACTATTCAATTGACTTGTAAGAACTTTGATGTTGTTTACATTTTAAACAGGAAACACAATGTTCTTCACAAGTAAATTGCTTTTGTGGTAAACCTCTAACAAGACATTGTTTAGAGAGTGTGGTGATTGTTTTCAGATATGTGTGCCCAAGTCTTCTGTGCCACAACTCTGTCTCTTTGCTGGAAGCAACTGAGAACAGGCATGCATTAGACATAGGGTTATCTTTTAACATATCAACAACATACACATTGCCACTCCTATGAGCAACAAGTTGTGCTTTGCTCTCAGCAATTATTTGATCAATCTTTTTAACAACCTCTAGTCCTACAATTTGACATGTTTTCTTAGTAAAGAAGGATCCATACCCTTTGTCACTCATTTGTGAGACACTCAGAAGATTGAATTTTAGATTGTCAATTAAGTTAACATTTTCAAATTTGAGATTCCCAGCCTAAACACACCCTGACCCCAGCACCTCCCCCTTTGAATTGTTACCAAAGGATATATCACCCCCTCCATGAGCCAAGAAATCTTTGAGAAGGGCTCTACATCATGTCATGTGCCTGGAGCCTCCACTATCTACATACCATAAACTATCAAGGCAAGTGGAAGCTCCCTGAATATAAGTAAACAATTAGTTTAGATGAGATTCCAAAGCCAGAATGGCTTTAGATGGGGTCACTGAATGTCCACTCTCAAATCCAGGAACATGGTCACTGGTTTGAGTTTTGCTTTGTATCCACTATTGTGAACCATTTCCTGTCAGATGTTGGTAACCATGAGGATATCTATTCACTTTGGCCTTTGAAGGTTTTTGTAACCTTCATAGCTCATAGGAACTTTTTTATAAACAGGTTGTCCATGTCCTCTTTGGTACTTGTTTGCAGGTGGAGCATCTGTCACTTGTACCTCTCTGGGAACAGAGGATTTGTTCAATGCTTTTGTGACAGATGTTTCAACAAGTTCTAAGGTCTGCTTAGATTTATTTCTAGCAAAGCTTGAACTTTCTCTCTCAAGAGCTTTTGCTTTGATCTCTTTTACCTTTTGATCATAGGTTTGAAGATAAGCACACTCATGAGTTAAATGATCGGTTTTACCACAGACAAAGCATTTTGAATCATTTGGGATCACATGTGTTCTGTTTATGTCATATGCTTTTAAAAGAAAATAGTTTTCTGTGACATGGTTTCCGTTGCAAAATTTACAAAACAGATGTTTGATCTTTTCCCTTTTCTTTTTATCTGATTTCTTCTCAGCAGATGTTGTAACCTCTGCTGGAAGGTCTTTGATGAGAATGATTCTTGCCTTTGGTGCCTTGACACCTTCAATGGTTGAGAAGTCCATTGGCTTGAAATTTTCCAGAATATCACATTCATCTGACCATGTGGGTTTGAATTGGTATTTCTTAATTTCCTTAAAAGTTGAGGACCCCTCATGTTTTTCCAGAAAAAAATTGTTACCCTTTTTATCAGTGATTTTTACCTAATTTCCAGCCAAAATTTTAGGAACCACTTCAACCTCTTCAGAATCAACTTTTGTAACATTTTCAGTGGCTTGTACTTCTTTTCAAAACCAATGCCAAATTTTATGTTACTTTTGATCTGTTTGTCTAGCATAATTTCAAAACCTTTGGAAGACTCTACCCATTTTTCACATGACCTGGGTAGTTTCTAACTCCTTTTTGCAAACTTGGTATTTTCTACCATAGTTTGGAGTTGGTCCTTGGTTATGCTAGCTTCATGATTTAGGCTACTTATCTCGGAATCTTTTGTGACCAATTTTGTTTTTAACTTTTGATAAGTTTTTCAAAATTGAGTTCATCTTCTAAGATTTTGTTCCTAATTAAGGTTTTCATTCACCTATTTAATGTTAGCAAAAGCTATTATACATTTTTCTGAACAGAGATCCTTAAGGATCTGAGGTGATACCTTGGAAGCAGCCATAAGAGCATAATCACAGTCATGGATCAGATAGAGAGGTCTTTTCTTCATCAACAGTGTTTTGTGGAACCACTGGTGTAACCAATTCTTCATCACAACTTTGAACCTCATCATGTTTTGACACTTGTTCCTCAGACTCATCACCTTCAACTACAATCTCTAAGGCCATTAAACAAATATTTTCATTTTCAAAATCATTTTTAGCCATTAGAGCAAAATTTTCATCTGTTAAATCCTCAGGCAAACTACTCCATGCAACTAAGCCTTGTGTAAAGAAGCTCTATTGATTAACCTCTGTCGGAGCAGTGGTTTGAGTTGTTTGGTGACATGTGGAGCTTTTTGCACATGCACTTGAGGTGGTGCTTGGACATACTGAATCTGTGGAGCAGGTGTTTGGATATAATGGACAGGAACTGTAGTAGCAGGATGTGCAAAGTGTGCAGTGTTTTGAATTTGTGGTGCAGGGGTATAATGGAATAATGAGCAGTGCTTTGTGTCTAGGGCCTGGGTGACTCAGAACTGGACCTGCTGTTTGAGATCTGCATTCCCTGGAAAAGTGTCCTAACCTATTGCACTTATAACATTATTTTTTTATTTATCGAACCCCACTTTTAACCCGCCATGCAATCCAGGAAGCTTCCTACCAGTCCTTATTAAAATTTACTTGCTCTAACACTCAAGAGTGCTAGCTGATGTAAATGTCCATTTCTTCCAGATCAATGGTTCAAAAATGTTGTATGTCATTCATTTCAAAAGACATTTGTCAGAGTTTTGGATTTCCCATTTGCAGCAAAGGCAAAATTGGGTGTGTAAGGGCAGAAGTAAAATTGTTTCAGAAGTTATATCAATATAATGATCATAACCATGACCTTTCCACTGCCAGAACCTCTTCATGACTATACAGAGCAGTGTTACCAAGGTATAGTCGTATGTTGCTTTCCCCGACTCTTGCAAGTTCTTTTTCTGGTTTAATTCTCTCTCATACATGAGGAGTTGACCATAAAGTTGAGTGAGGGTCATTTCTTTAAACCCAACAGATTTCGAGTAACGTAAGCTACAGTCTCCCATTTCTCTGGTAAAAATCTAAGAAACGACTATTGACAGTCAAATTAGGAAATTCCACGTTACCAGCTTCAATTCACTGATGAGACAGCTAAACGTTCGAACTGTTGTGTTAACGACTCACCTTTTACGTGACAAAACGTTTCATCCTGTTGATTCAGAACTTCTCTATGTTTTCAATCACTTCTCAGTCCCACCGAATTGTTCTTTGGTGCATCCACAACTCTTTTGCACTATTGCAGTGGAGCAGTCCAGCATAGATTTCGTTAGGTAGCGTGGAAGCAACAATGCTAAATGCTTTTGCATCCAACTATATTTTCTGGAAATCCTGCTCAGAGTAGTTTTCAGGATTTTTTGGCACTTGAGTATTGGGGATCCTTTGTGCTTGGTACCAATGGAATATGTGGTCCAAACACAACGGATCGCCATCATCCGGTGTTTGCTGAGCTAAAATGTGACCCATCCGACGTTGCCATATGAAATATTCATTTCATTTCAACATCGGTGGTTTAAACATAGGTCCAATATTGGAATCTGATGTGTTTTGAGACATTTCCTGATTGATTGTCAACAGATTTGTGTTTTAAAAACTTTGAACGTAATAAAACTCTGTTTCTCAACAAAAACTAACAAACTAATTAGCAGGGAGAGCTGATCTTTCAAATCAAATTGAATTTAATCAAATTTTGATTGACCAAGCTCTGATACCAATTGTTAGGATCTAAGTTTGAACCAGTTGTGATTTTTGTTTAAAGTATGGAAATATGAATGATAAAATAAGTTTTAATGCAGCGGAATGATTTGAAAACTTTTATCACAATTGATGGTCGTTTGTTTTCATCATCATGCTTTGAACTATTTATAGTATTTGCGTGTGAATTACAAACTCCCCCTTAGCCCAATGATAATAGTTTGAAAGTACAGAAATGGCGAGAAGATAGACTGGTGAATGATCTTTTAATAGATAAGAAACACTGTTACATTCGATCACCTATTTATACTAACTTTCTAACCTCTGAGCATCTTTGATGACGTCAGGGTTGAAAGTGACATCTAACAAATAAAATAACTAACTTAACCTCTGATGACTAAACACTGTTAGTGCAAAGCACTGTTACGTTGATTATTAAACTATTAAAAGTAAAACTCTGTTGACTATCTGCTGCTCGTTATCTTCAGGTAGACCTTTGGCACTTGTCGTTTTGTAGCAACAGATAATCGAGAACAGATCTTTGCAAAGGCAGAGTTTAGTTGATCAACGGTTGTAAACTCTGGTAGTTGAACCAAAACTCTTATGTGTATTTGGCTCTGTATCATCTGTTCCTTTGTTAAGGGTTCAATCCAACAAACTCATTACACATACTTGGCTATTAGTTCAAACACTAATTCATAGCATTTGATTTACTATTTTTCAACAAAGGCTTGTCTCTAATCATGTAGGTACTACCAATTTCATCATAAATTCCACAATCTATTCTTAAATTGTAAATCATAGTGTTCATCAGAATTCTCTACTTCACCAAACACTAAATTTTGACATACCTTATGATGAGATGATGTAGTAGACTCTAAATCATCAAACATGCACCAAGATCATTTTGATTTCCAGTTGAATTAGAAGGATTTGAGGGGAATTATCAAGAATTAGGGCTCCCCATCTATATCTATCTCTCTGTACGTTCACACAAACACACATATGTGTGTGTTTGATTTTTTATTTTTGTTTTTAATAATCTAGTTTCCAAATGCCCCATTTTAGTCCCTCATGTATGGTTTTTTTAATTGAGGTCACCATTCTTTATCTCACTAATCATCAACTTAAGTCTAACTAGGTTAGTTGTTCCTAGTTATTATACACATTTATATAATTTGATATTTTGGGGTGTTACAACCATGGTCTCATTCAAGCCATACCATTATGATCCTTCCGCCAAGTTTCTTCGATTGTTGGGTCACTATAACATAATCATTTTCATTTACCTTCTTTTTGCCCAAGCCTTCAATTCTTTTGAAGACATGAAAATCTAATACACGGATACGGTTAACTTACATATCTATCTATTTGTCTTTTTCTAATTCTTTTTATTATATTTATTAATCTATAACATTTAACTGAGAAACATACGTATATCATTATCTCACGTAACTAAATGAATGTGATACCTTGTTAATTTGATAGGGATTGCCTAAGTTAGCGGGTTGCTCACTCATCATACGACGTTGTGTTCGGAGGTTCATCACTGTATCCTCTGCCATCCAGAGAACCTTGTTGCACGTACAACGAATGTGATACATTGTTAGTTTTATATGGATTGTCCTGGTTAGGGGTTGCTCATCACGATATGTTGGTGTGTTCGAAGGTTCACCATGGTGTCCTTCGCCATCATGATAGTCTTGTTGCAGATAAAAAAGATTGACACCCGTATTCGTAATCTGGATACCCTTGTTGTGCCAGATAATATGGTTTATCAATAGGGGAGGCTCGTTCAAATCTAACAACGGTCTGTTTTGATCAAAATGAACGCCAGACACAACCACCTCCTCATTGTAAGAATCGGGAATGCTAGACTCCTCCTAAAACAACGGTATGATAAATATTTAATAATAAAAAAAACAAGGAAGTTAACTTAATAAATGGTAGCAGATCGGTTTCAGCCACCCATGACTCCTTAGAATACTATCCAAAGAAATAGTTGTCATCCCAAACAATGAGATTTTTTATAATCGTATGGAACTAATCATGAAGCCGATAGTTTGAAGATTTGAAGAATTGTTTGTTTGAATGAAAATTTTGAATAGAATCCTCTGCATGCCACTATTTTTAATGTGAAATTTTAAAGGTATACGACGCATATAGACCTATACGCATCGTATACCTTTATTCACGTGCCCAGACAACGTTGTATCAAAGTCACATAGGTATTATATACTCCATGTATAGTGCTATATGTGGCGTATATTCTGACAAAATATACGCCACGTATAGCCCTATACGTAACGTATATATGGCTGATGTGACTGTGTACTAGGTTTGAAAGGCGTGAGAATCAACAAAAACCCTATACGATGCATATAGATTTGTATACGTCATGTAGGTCAGTGTGTTAATAGATTGTTTTTTTACCTGAAAAGAGGATGCCATTTTATTCATATAAAAACTAACATGAATTACAAGCCAAGAGCTGGTAAGTCAACATATTACAACCAAAATTTAAGTCCTAGACACCATTTACATGCACCCCTTCATTATACCATTTTCTACTATGAGACTATTAATATGAGCTATGTGTTTCAGCCATAGGAAAGAACATTCTTTAATATCCTCGATAGTTCTTGTAATAGGGCAATGTTTTCCTTTAAAAATTCTCCCGTTTCTTTGTATCCAGATCTTCCATAGTGCCGCAATAATCACACAAGCGTTGCCTTTCTCTTCTTCTTTGGTAAGTCGATATTCTTCACTACAGCCTATAAATCCTTCATCGAGTTTCATGACACAAACTCTGTACACTTCAGCCAATCTCCCACGAGACATCGTATCACTTTAACTCTTGCACACTCTACCAGGACATGATGCGTAGTTTCCTACAAAAAACCACAGAATGGGCAGTGTAGACTTCCCACATGTACGCCTCTTTTTACTAATTTGACCCGTGTTTGTATCCTCCAAACGATGCTCCTCCAGACGCCTTAGCCGTAGCCCAGCCACACCACTCCATTACATCTTCGTGACTTGATGGAATTAATGCCCACCCCCACCTACCCAAGTTCATCTTGAACCAATTTACCGTAAAGAAAGTACCCTTTTTCTTATTCCCAGCCCCATGAGTCTTTATGTTGCATGATGTGATCAAGGTAATCTTGTTTCAGCTCTTCATCAAGCTCACCATTTGTTGACTTCTCTGACATGGACTTACTCAGATCCTTAGCATAATCTTCTATCTTTCTTACCTTGCTAACTTCTATGACAAGATTCCCCGAGCACTCATGTCATCCTTCCTTTTGCACATCTCTTTTCCAATATTCTCAGCCTGTTTTGCTTTCAACTTCAAATACTCATCTAAGTTTCTATGCTTTCGATAACCAAAGAGAGATGGGAAGGATCTTTGTGATGGATCCTCTATGTTATAAAAAGATTCAATTTCACCTTTAACAACATGAATCTCTATAGGATATTGAGCAGCCAGTGGGATGACAGTTGGTGGTTGATAGATTGGAATTGAAGTGGATTTAGATGGATGTGATGAGAGTGGTATGGCTGGAATGGGGGTAGATGATAAGGGAATTGGTGATGGAATTCCCTTATCATCTTCTTGGACTACAAAAGTTTTTATTTTTTGTGTGAATTTGATTTTAGGTGATGGTGGTCGTGTTGGTATTCTTGGTGTTGTGGATAGTGGTTGTGATATTGTGGGAAAGGTTATCATCGCAGAGGATAGTGTAACATCTGTTGATACATTTGTTGTACCAACATCTGTTGTTTGGTTAGGAGGTGGTGATGTAACATCTGTTGGTACATTTGTTGTGCCAACATCTGTTGGTTGTTTTGGTGGTGATGATTGTTTCTTTTGTGGTGCTTTTTGTAGTGGTGATGTTGTTTTGGTTGTAGCATAGGATACACTTTTTGTAGGTCCTGCAGTGGTTTTAGGAGAGGTGGTGTTGGCTGTGTAACTTTTCTAGTTGACTTTATCCTTTTTGAAGTGCCAATATCTTCTTTTTATACTAGAAATTCCAGATTCAAATCAAACACCAAGAACTTAACTGAAACAAAGCGAAAATATTTTCCTTTCATTGTCATCATAAGACATTCACCAAAACATGAGCTACAAATGGGAGCTCCCCACTATATAATTAACTTAGCTAATATTCTTAACCAGCCCCTTGAGCTAACCATCCGTTTTGATTCGAACAAATAACAAAAATCGAATATCTTAGACCGAATATATCAATTCACACTTCACTGATCTAGTAATAGAGGCCCACGAGTTTGAGGAAAATAATTCACTTGCTGCTAAAGAGTACATGTCAACAAAATTTATGACCAAATCAGTGTCAAACGCTTATAAGCTTCAAGCCTCCAACTAGCACACTCTTTCATGAGTTACTGTGCCGTTTCGACTAAAGTTTGTGATGGTTCCCCGACTATAAAACAAGAGTTTTTAGTTTAAATACATACATGTTTTCACAAGAGAAAACACATCCATACTTGTTTCTATCTACTAAATTAAAAATGGCGACCTGCCATGCCGGGCTGTAAGATAAGATACAATGTACTACTTGACTGGTAAGAAAAAGCTTCCGCACCTACCCATTGAGGGAGCTTAAACCAATGTCTCTATGTGCCAGCCGTTGTAGGAAGCCGTTCGTATAAAATAAAAATAAAATATTTATTAATCTGAATTACAATATAGAAATAAACAAAGCTGTAAATTACAATACTGAATTACAATCGAAATAGAAAATACAAGAACAGAAGTATAAAAACAGTAAGTTATTCTTGACCGAGGATCGTGTTAGACACGGGTCCCTGAAAACAAATTTCGAGTCTCCAAGGAGAACTCGTTTGTTTCCAGGATACAACAGCCTAAGCAGTTGCACTGCCAGAGATGACAAAAATCAGAAGCTATACCTCGAAACTAGAAAGAAGATGAAGAGAATTCTGTAGAGAATACTTTTCAAAAGTTGGTGATTTTGATGTGTTTTCTGGAGTGGTTGAGTTGTTGTATTTATACAGCTTTTGGGATGAAACATCAAAAGTGAATTAACTGAAGGAATTGAATTGCTTTAAACGTCTTTAATGCACTTTAATTCGTCATTTAATTCTTAGTCAAGACCGTTGACTCGTCAGTTTCAAATGTTGAAGTGTAGCTGCTTTGTCATTGAAGTCTGGAAGCTTCTGTTCGCATGTCGCGCATACATCAGACACTGTGATGCGCGTGCGCCATTTTGGCTCACTTTCATGCACGAGCCTGCTGGTGCGTCGCCCGTGCGCACGCATGCCACGTCACTTGTGAGTCTGCATGGTCACGCCACACAGTCACTCCGTACAGGCTCACTTTGGTACGCCACATGCGCACACGTTAGGAGTCCGCGCACGCCAACCTAGACTGCCTGGTCATGCGCCACTACAGTGTACCTGCGCGCCACCCATGCTGCGTCATCTGTGTGCCACCTGCTCCTTGCAGTCTCTGTGCTGAGCCACTTAAATGCCTCTTTAAGTTTCATCTCTCCTCCTATGTGGAACAAGGTGCTACTTTCCCATTATTTCAGCATTTAATGTTTCAAACACCCAACTTTGAGCATCGATATCTCATTCATCTTAGCTACTTATCTCGGAATCTTTTGTGACCAATTTTGTTTTTAACTTTTTGATAAGTTTTTCAAAATTGAGTTCATCTTCTAAGATTTTGTTCCTAATTAAGGTTTTCATTCACCTGTTTAATGTTAGCAAAAGCTATTATACATTTTTCTGAACAGAGATCCTTAAGGATCTGAGGTGATACCTTGGAAGTAGCTATAAGAGCATAATCACATTCATGGATCAGATAGAGAGGTCTTTTCTTCATCAACAGTGTTTTGTGGAACCACTGGTGTAACCAAATTTTTAGAAACCACTTCAACCTTTTCAGAATCAATTTTTGTAACATTTTCAGTGGCTTGTACTTCTTTTTCAAAACCAATGCCAAAATTTATGTTACTTTTGATCTGTTTGTCTAGCATAATTTCAAAACCTTTGGAAGACTCTACCCATTTTTCACATGTGACCTATGACCTGGAGTAAAATTGTTTCCAGAAGTTATATCAATATAATGATCATAACCCTGATCCTTTCCACTGCTAGAACCCTCTTCATGACTATACAGAGCAGTGTTACCCAAGGTATAGTCGTATGTTGCTTTCCCCGACTCTTGCAAGTTCTTTTTCTGGTTTAATTCTCTCTCATACATGAGGATTTGACCATAAAGTTGAGTGAGGGTCATTTCTTTAAACCCAACAGATGTTCGAGAAACGTAAGCTACAGTCTCCCATTTCTCTGGTAACAATCTTAAGAAACGACTATTGACAGTCAAATTAGGAAATTCCACGTTAACCAGTTTCAATTCACTGATGAGACAGCTAAACGTTTGAACTGTTGTGTTAACGACTCACCTTTTACGTGACAAAACGTTTCATCCTGTTGATTCAGAACTTCTCTATTGTTTTCAATCACTTCCTCAGTCCCACCGAATTGTTCTTTGGTGCCTCCCACAACTCTTTTGCACTATTGCAGTGGAGCAGTCCAGCATAGATTTCGTTGGGTAACGTGGAAGCAACAATGCTAAACGCTTTTGCATCCAACTATATTTTCTGGAAATCCTGCTCAGAGTAGTTTTCAGGATTTTTTGGCACTTGAGTATTGGGGATCCTTTGTGCTTGGTACCAAGGGAATATGTGGTCCAAACACAACGGATCGCCATCATCCGGTGTTTGCTGAGCTAAAATGTGACCCATCCGACATTGCCATATGAAATATTCATTTCGTTTCAACATCGGTGGTTTAAACATAGGTCCAATATTGGAATCTGATGTGTTTTGAGACATTTCTGATTGATTTTCAACAGATTTGTGTTTTAAAAACTTTGAACGTAATAAAACTCTGTTTCTCAACAAAAAATAACAAACGAATTAGCAGGGAGAGCTGATCTTTCAAATCAAATTGAATTTAATCAAATTTTGATTGACCAAGCTCTGTTACCAATTGTTAGGATCTAAGTTTGAACCAGTTATGATTTTTGTTTAAAGTATGGAAATATGAATGATAAAATACGTTTTAATGCAGCGGAATGATTTGAAAACTTTTATCACAATTGATGGTCGTGTGTTTTCATCATCATGCTTTGAATTATTTGTAGTATTTGCGTGTGAATTACAAACTCTCTCTTAGCCCAATGATAATCGTTTGAAAGTACATAAATGCAGAGAAGATAGACTGGTGAATGATCTTTTAATAGATAAGAAACACTGTTACATTCGATTACCTATTTATACTAACTTCCTAACCTCTGAGCATCTTTGATGACGTCAGGGTTGAAAGTGACATCTAACAAATAAAATAACTAACTTAACCTCTGATGACTAAACACTGTTAGTGCAAAGCACTGTTACGTTGATTATTAAACTATTAAAAGTAAAACTCTGTTGACTATCTGCTGCTCGTTATCTTCAGGCAGACCTTTGGCACTTGTCGTTTTGTAGCAACAGATAATCGAGAACAGATCTTTGCAAAGGCAGAGTTTAGTTGATCAGCGGTTGTAAACTCTGGTAGTTGAACCAAAACTCTTATAGTGTATTTGGCTCTGTATCATCTGTTCCTTTGTTAAGGGTTCAATCCCAACAAACTCACTTACACATACTTGGCTATTAGTTCAAACACTAATTCATAGCATTTGATTTACTATTTTTCAACAAAGGCTTGTCTCTAATCATGTAGGTACTACCAATTTCATCATAAATTCCACAATCTATTCTTAAATTGTAAATCATAGTGTTCATCAGAATTCTCTACTTCACCAAACACTAAATGTTGACATACCTTATGATGAGATGATGTAGTAGACTCTAAATCATCAAACACGCACCAAGATCATTTTGATTTCCAGTTGAATTAGAAGGATTTGAGGGGAATTATCAAGAATTAGGGCTCCCCATCTATATCTATCTCTCTGTACATTCACACAAACAAACATATGTGTGTGTTTGATTTTTTATTTTTGTTTTTAATAATCTAGTTTCCAAATGCCCCATTTTAGTCCCTCATGTATGGTTTTTTTAATTGAGGTCACCATTCTTTATCTCACTAATCATCAACTTAAGTCTAACTAGGTTAGTTGTTCCTAGTTATTATACTTAACATTTTTAAGGGTATCAATATATACACATTATATAATTTGATATTTTGGGGTGTTACAACCATGGTCTCATTCAAGCCATACCATTATGATCCTTCCGCCAAGTTTCTTCGATTGTTGGGTCACTATAACATAATCATTTCATTTGCCCAAGCCTTCAATTCTTTTGAAGACATGAAAATCTAAAACACGGATACGGTTAACTTACATATCTATCTATTAGTCTTTTTCTAATTCTTTTTATTATATTTATTAATCTATAACGTTTAACTAAGAAACATACGTATATCACTGTCTCACGTAACTAAATGAATGTGATACCTTGTTAATTTGATGGGATTGCCTAAGTTAGCGGGTTGCTCACTCATCATACGACGTTGTGTTCGGAGGTTCATCACTGTATCCTCTGCCATCCAGAGAACCTTGTTGCACGTACAACGAATGTGATACATTGTTAGTTTTATATGGATTGTCCTGGTTTAGGGTTGCTCATCACGATATGTTGGTGTGTTCGAAGGTTCACCATGGTGTCCTTCGCCATCATGATAGTCTTGTTGTAGATAAAAAAGATTGACACCCGTATTCGTAATCTGGATACCCTTGTTGTGCCAGATAATATGGTTTATCAATAGGGGAGGCTCGTTCAAATCTAACAACGGTCTGTTTTGATCAAAATGAACGCCAGACACAACCACCTCCTCATTGTAAGAATCGGGAATGCTAGACTCCTCTTAAAACAACGGTATGATGAATATTTAATAATAAAAAAAACAAGGAAGTTAACTTAATAAATGGTAGCAGATCGGTTTCAGCCACCCATGACTCCTTAGAATACTATCCAAAGAAATAGTTGTCATCCCAAACAATGAGATTTTTTATAATCGTATGGAACTAATCATGAAGCCGATAGTTTGAAGATTTGAAGAATTGTTTGTTTGAATGAAAATTTTGAATAGAATCCTCTGCATGCCACTATTTTTAATGTGAAATTTTAAAGGTATACGACGCATATAGACCTATACGCATCGTATACCTTTATTCACGTGCCCAGACAACGTTGTATCAAAGTCACATAGGTATTATATACTCCATGTATAGTGCTATATGTGGCGTATATTCTTACAAAATATACGCCACGTATAGCCCTATACGTAACGTATATATGGCTGATGTGACTGTGTACTAGGTTTGAAAGGCGTGAGAATCAACAAAAACCCTATACGATGCATATAGATTTGTATACGTCATGTAGGTCAGTGTGTTAATAGATTGTTTTTTACCTGAAAAGAGGATGCCATTTTATTCATATAAAAACTAACATGAATTACAAGCCAAGAGCTGGTAAGTCAACATATTACAACCAAAATTTAAGTCCTAGACATCATTTACATGCACCCCTTCATTATACCAGTTTCTACTATGAGACTATTAATATGAGCTCCGTGTTTCAGCCATAGGAAAGAACATTCTTTAATATCCTCGATAGTTCTTGTAATAGGGCAATGTTTTCCTTTAAAAATTCTCCCGTTTCTTTGTATCCAAATCTTCCATAGTGCCGCAATAATCACACAAGTGTTGCCTTTCTCTTCTTCTTTGGTAAGTCGATATTCTTCACTACAGCATATAAATCCTTCATCGAGTTTCATGACACAAACTCTGTACACTTCAGCCAATCTCCCACGAGACATCGTATCACTTTAACTCTTGCACACTCTACCAGGACATGATGCATAGTTTCCTACAAAAAACCACAGAATGGGCAGTGTAGACTTCCCACATGTACGCCTCTTTTTACTAATTTGACCCGTGTTTGTATCCTCCAAACGATGCTCCTCCAGACGCCTTAGCCGTAGCCCAGCCACACCACTCCATTACATCTTCATGACTTGATGGAATTAATGCCCACCCCCACCTACCCAAGTTCATCTTGAACCAATTTACCGTAAAGAAAGTACCCTTTTTCTTATTCCCAGCCACATGAGTCTTTATGTTGCATGATGTGATCAAGGTAATCTTGTTTCAGTTCTTAATCAAGTTCAACATTTGTTGACTTCTCTGACATGGACTTACTCAGATCCTTAGCATAATCTTCTATCTTTCTTACCTTGCTAACTTCTATGACAAGATTCCCCGAGCACTCATGTCATCCTTCCTTTTGCACATCTTTTTTCCAATATTCTCAGCCTGTTTTGCTTTCAACTTCAAATACTCATCTAAGTTTCTATGCTTTCGATAACCAAAGAGAGATGGGAAGGATCTTTGTGATGGATCCTCTATGTTATAAAAAGATCCAATTTCGCCTTTAACAACATGAATCTCTAGAGGATATTGAGAAGCCAGTGGGATGACAGTTGGTGGTTGATAGATTGGAATTGAAGTGGATTTAGATGGATGTGATGAGAGTGGTATGGCTGGAATGGGGGTAGATGATAAGGGAATTGGTGATGGAATTCCCTTATCATCTTCTTGGACTACAAAAGTTTTTATTTTTTGTGTGAATTTGATTTTAGGTGATGGTGGTCGTGTTGGTATTCTTGGTGGTATGTAAAATGGTTGTGATATTGTGGGAAAGGTTATCATGGCAGAGGTTAGTGTAACATCTGTTGATACATTTGTTGTACCAACATCTGTTGTTTGGTTAGGTGGTGGTGATGTAACATCTGTTGGTACATTTGTTGTGCGAACATCTGTTGGTTGTTTTGGTGGTGATGATTGTTTCTTTTGTGATGCTTTTTGTAGTGGTGATGTTGTTTTGGTTGTAACATAGGATACACTTTTTGTAGGTCCAGCAGTGGTTTTAGGAGAGGTGGTGTTTGGCTGTGTAACTTTTCTAGTTGACTTTATCCTTTTTGAAGTGCCAATATCTTCTTTTTATATTAGAAATTCCAGATTCAAATCAAACACCAAGAACTTAACTGAAACAAAGCGAAAATATTTTCCTTTCATAGTCATCATAAGACATTCACCAAAACATGAGCTACAAATGGGAGCTCCCCACTATATAATTAACTAAGCTAATATTCTTAACCAGCCCCTTGAGCTAAGCATCGGTTTCGATTTGAACAAATAACAAAAATCGAATATCTTAGACCGAATATATCAATTCACACTTCACTGATCTAGTAATAGAGGCCCACGAGTTTGAGGAAAATAATTCACTTGCTGCTAAAGAGTACATGTCAACAAAATTTATGACCGACTCAGTGTCAAACGCTTATAAGCTTCAAGCCTCCAACTAGCACACTCTTTCATGAGATACTGTGCCGTTTCAACTAAAGTTTGTGATGGTTCCCCAACTATAAAACAAGAGTTTTTAGTTTAAATACGTACATGTTTTCACAAGAGAAAACACATCCATACTTGTTTCTATCTACTAAATAAAAAATGGCGACCTGCCATGCCAGGCTGTAAGATAAGATACAATGTACTACTTGACTGGTAAGAAAAAGCTTCCGCACCTACCCATTGAGGGAGCTTAAACCAATGTCTCTATGTGCCAGCCGTTGTAGGAAGCCGTTCGTATAAAATAAAAATAAAATATTTATTAATCTGAATTACAATATAGAAATAAACAGAGCTGTAAATTACAATACTGAATTACAATCGAAATAGAAAATACAAGAACAGAAGTATAAAAACAGTAAGTTGTTCTTGGCTGAGGATCGTGTTAGACACGGGTCCCTGAAAACAAATTTCGAGTCTCCAAGGAGAACTCGTTTGTTTCCAGGATACAACAGCCTAAGCAGTTGCACTGCCAGAGATGACAAAAATCAGAAGCTATACCTCGAAACTAGAAAGAAGATGAAGAAAATTCTGTAGAGAATACTTTTCAAAAGTTGGTGATTTTGATGTGTTTTCTGGAGTGGTTGAGTTGTTGTATTTATACAGCTTCTGGGATGAAACATCAAAAGTGAATTAACTGAAGGAATTGAATTGCTTTAAACGTCTTTAATGCACTTTAATTCGTCATTTAATTCTTAGTCAAGACCGTTGACTCGTCTGTTTCAAATGTTGAAGTGTAGCTGCTTTGTCATTGAAGTCTGGAAGCTTCTATTCGTATGTGCGCACGTACATCAGACACTAGATGCGCGTGCACCATTTTGGCTCACTCTCATGCGCGAGCCTGCTGGTGCGTCGCCCGTGCGCACGCATGCCACGTCACTTGTGAGTCTGCATGGTCACGCCACACAGTCACTCCGTACAGGCTCACTTTGGTGCGCCACATGCGCACACGTTAGGAGTCCGCGCGCGCCAACCTGGACTGCCCGGTCATGCGCCACTACCGTGTACCTGCGCGCCACCCATGCTGCGTCATCTGTGTGCCACCTGCTCCTTGCAGTCTCTGTGCTGAGCCACTTAAATGACTCTTTAAGTTTCATCTCTCCTCCTATGTGGAACAAGGTGCTACTTTCCCATTATTTCAGCATTTAATGTTTCAAACACCCAACTTTGAGCATCGATATCTCATTCATCTTAGCTACTTATCTCGGAATCTTTTGTGACCAATTTTGTTTTTAACTTTTTCATAAGTTTTTCAAAATTGAGTTCATCTTCTAAGATTTTGTTCCTAATTAAGGTTTTCATTCACCTGTTTAGTGTTAGCAAAAGCTATTATACATTTTTCTGAACAGAGATCCTTAAGGATCTGAGGTGATACCTTGGAAGTAGCCATAACAGCATAATCACAGTCATGGATCAGATAGAGAGGTCTTTTCTTCATCAACAGTGTTTTGTGGAACCACTGGTGTAACCAAATTTTTAGAAACCACTTCAACCTTTTCAGAATCAATTTTTGTAACATTTTCAGTGGCTTGTACTTCTTTTTCAAAACCAATGCCAAAATTTATGTTACTTTTGATCTGTTTGTCTAGCATAATTTCAAAACCTTTGGAAGACTCTACCCATTTTTCAAATATGACCTGTAACCTGGAGTAAAATTGTTTCCAGAAGTTATATCAATATAATGATCATAACCCTGATCCTTTCCACTGCCAGAACCCTCTTCATGACTATACAGAGCAGTGTTACCCAAGGTATAGTCGTATGTTGCTTTCCCCGACTCTTGCAAGTTCTTTTTCTGGTTTAATTCTCTCTCATACATGAGGAGTTGACTATAAAGTTGAGTGAGGGTCATTTCTTTAAACCCAACAGATGTTCGAGTAACGTAAGCTACAGTCTCCCATTTCTCTGGTAACAATCTTAAGAAACGACTATTGACAGTCAAATTAGGAAATTCCACGTTAACCAGTTTCAATTCACTGATGAGACAGCTAAACGTTCGAACTGTTGTGTTAACGACTCACCTTTTACGTGACAAAACGTTTCATCCTATTGATTCAGAACTTCTCTATTGTTTTCAATCACTTCCTCAGTCCCACCGAATTGTTCTTTTGGTGCATCCCACAACTCTTTTGCACTATTGCAGTGGAGCAGTCCAGCATAGATTTCGTTGGGTAGCGTGGAAGCAACAATGCTAAACACTTTTGCATCCAACTATATTTTCTGGAAATCCTTCTCAGAGTAGTTTTTAAGATTTTTTGGCACTTGAGTATTGGGGATCCTTTGTGCTTGGTACCAAGGGAATATGTGGTCCAAACATCAAAAGTGAATTAACCGAAGGAATTGAATTGCTTTAAACGTCTTTAATGCACTTTAATTCGTCATTTAATTCTTAGTCAAGACCGTTGACTCGTCTATTTCAAATGTTGAAGTGTAGCTGCTTTGTCATTGAAGTCTGGAAGCTTCTGTTCGCATGTGCGCGCGTACATCAGACACTAGATGCGCGTGCGCCATTTTGGCTCACTTTCATGCGCGAGCTTGCTGGTGCGTCGCCCGTGCGCACGCATGCCACGTCACCTGTGAGTCTGCATGGTCACGCCACACAGTCACTCCGTACAGGCTCCCTTTGGTGCGCCACATGCGCACACGTTAGGAGTCCGCGCGCGCCAACCTGGACTGCCTGGTCATGCGCCACTACCGTGTACCCGCGCGCCACCCATGCTGCGTCATCTGTCTGCCACCTGCTCCTTGCAGTCTCTGTGCTGAGCCACTTAAATGCCTCTTTAAGTTTCATCTCTCCTCCTATGTGGAACAAGGTGCTACTTTCCCACTATTTCAGCATTTAATGTTTCAAACACCCAACTTTGAGCATCGATATCTCATTCATCTTAGCTCCGTTTTGGACGCGGTTTGTTTCGTTGCGAAGCTCTTCCAACATAGAACACAAACCCACAAAGAAATATTTATATTAACCTCAGTTTAATTTATTTATTTGTAGTCCAAAATTAAGAAATATCCATTTCCTATACATGTGAAAAATGCTATTTTCACAAATTTTCAACAGCCGTTATTTTCCTTTCAGATAGGGTACTTCCGTATGTACTATACTTATCTAATTCTAGTTTCTAGCCGGAGAGGAATAGGAGTCTTGATTTCTTACTAAAGCTAGCGGCTTGACTTGGTGTGAAGTTTGCATAGCATGTGCATGGAAAAAAAAAACCCTTTGCATGGGTATGGCTATTTTCAAAACCATGTTTACATGAATCTCTGTTTTCATTTTGAATTATCCGATTAAGATTTTTAGAATACCATCAAGATTAGGATTTTTAGAACACCATCAAGATTGTGTTAACTAACGCTGACCACACACGATTCTGAAAGATACGCTCTTACCCTTTTAAATTATAAACCTTCACCCCAAATTAATACCATCAGGGAAGATTTCATTTTGATAATTCTGCTTATTGTATGTATCTTAGTTCTTCTACTCATTCTACTCCAAAAGAGAAAAAAAAAACAAATTAAAGTTTTTAATCATCTAAGTGAGTTGATTCAGATGCAACGGTAATAACTAATGGCCACATTACAAATTAAAAGGAAACAGTTGGAAGTTACCAGAATTGTATTTCTAATGCATAAAACCTCTAGAATTAGTTTTGGATTATTACAAAAATAATGTAACTTTCGAGCTAAATATCTGGACAAATTAAAAGTACGTACCAGCACAAATCTTTCTCGACTTGAACCAGTTACCCCACAACCCTAAGTTAGTAATTAAAGATTCTTATGGAACAGAGAAACTTGCTTTACATCATCTGCTAGAGCCAAGTGCACCAGCCACGAAACCTCCAACTGGTCCAGCCAAGGCAGAACGGAAGTACATCAAGTACCGCGAGTGGAACCATCCCAAATGACAAGCTTTGATTATAGAAATGGAAAATAATGTGTATATATAAGATGATGTTACAAAGAAAAGACATAAACTATGATATGAATTATTATGAAGCTTGCTAGAGAGAGTGCTTGCATAGTTCATGAACAATGAACAAGAAAAACATTAAAACAATAAACTAAACAAAGGGTCATCATGCAACCAAAACATACAGAAACTTATAAAGATAAAAAGTTTGCATTGATCATAGTTCAGCCAAACAACTATAACATTAAAAGTTTAAAACCTTAAGAGAATAAAATTGAGAAGCTAGATTATTTAGAGCATTCTAGCTTATTTATTTAGTAAATGGAATTATTATTATTTTATAGATTATACCCAAATGTTACAACTCCCCGTCTTCACCGTGATGGTGACCATGAAAAATCACATCACACCATGGTCACTGTAGTTTGGGCGGTGTTACTATGATAAGGGACTATGATCCCATCGGTCACGAGGTAGGGTTGTAAATGTTGCTTCTGGCTATTGATTTTCTGAACTGATTATAAACCATGATTCTATCAACTTTGTATATTTAATTTGTTAATTTGTTAGGGTGATAGAAAAGAGAAGTAATGATTTTTTTAAACTTACTAAAGTTGAAGCAATATTGTATCTTCTTGTATGCTCGTTAATTTCTTGAAAACAAAAGAAAAACATGCCCAGTTATCACGAGTGCCAGACACTAAATATTATTTGTATGTTTACACAAAAAAAAAGGGTAGATGCACGGTACCCCTGACCGTGGAAGGGTTAACCCTTTCAAAGCTAGCGACCCGGCAACCCTGTCTGACGGTGAATACCCAACCAACTCAGTTAAAGCGAAGAGCCTGGGTGACCCAGGATTCGAACCCGCGCCCTAAAGGGCTCCGGAACCGGTTTTAGGTGGGTGCCAGTGGCCGCTGGGCTGACACCCAATGATTTGTATGTTTATACAAGTGTAGTATATTTTCTGGTTATGCATAGAAAATGACAGCAGAGCGGGGCATAAAACAAACCTTTAAAATTTGAATTGTTATCAAACCATTTTTCTTGAACAGGCTCGATACCCTTCAGTTAAAGCTTCTCGTTTTATTTTTGTAGCCTCTTACAATGCCCAGGTTGATATATTCGTTCAGTTTGATATGAAATGAAAAGATTATAATTTAAGTAATTAACCGCATAACAAAAAATAATTTACTTAATTAACCGCATAACAAAAAATATAAAGAATCAAATATAACAAAGATCCGAAAACTATGTTATATGTATTGGTCAATCAGATTTGTAAGACCCTAAAACATTTCAGATTTTCGTTATATCATGTGTTAAAAAATAATACAAAAAATAAGTTAGGAGCACTTCGTTCTAGTTAGGGGTTGTTCCATTAATACTAAATTGCTTTCATAAAATTGTGCCAGACACCACACTCACATGTGGTTTGAACTAAGACGTTACCTAACGTTAAACTTTGTTTATATGTTTACCTAATGGTTTGTTCCTTTGGGGTTTTGGATGTTTTCATGGACAATATCAACGATTTATTAGGTAGTGGGTAGTTAAATATCTTATAAAAATTGGAAAAGGAAAACATATTTTCACATTAGTATAGTTTCTCCCCTATCCTTTGAATTTTTTCACCTTCTTTTTTTTGTTATTTACAAATCAGACACAGACTTCGAATTTTTGAAATTCCTACACAAATCACACATCGACCATGAATTTTAAGAACTAAAACAAAAATTATATCCATGATCTGCAAGAAAATTGCAAAAAATAAAAAAATAAAAAAATAAGATACTAGCCATGTATTTGAAAACTGAAACAAAGGCTGTGTATTGATGTGAAAATATGTTTTCCTTTTCATGTATATAGAGACAAGTAATTTCTTTTTTTGAACGACAAAAAATCTCACGTGTAAACTCACTCTGCTGGGGGCTATGTCTAAGGTCGGCTCCTCGACCGCCATGAGACTGTGCCCCCGATGCACGGGAACCAGATGGAATCTGTAAACCCTCTCCCCCGTTAGGTTCGAACCTTGGATTAAAGCCCTAGGAAGGACAGAGTATCTTAACCTCAATATATACGTGGGAAAATATGTTTTCCTTACCCAAGCGAGAATCAAACCTCAAGCAAGCACTGATTTCGAATGGATGTTTAACTGGATACAAACAACAAAAAGAGTCTCTTAACCTCAAGAGTCGGGTCTATTCATATCAATTTATTGATCCAGTATAGAGGCCAACAATTTTGAGTAATAATCCACTAAGTTACTGCTAAAGAAGTTTCTGTCGACAAAGTTTATGACCGAATCAATGTCAACTGCTTTTAAGCACCAGTTAGCACTCTTTCACGATATACTGTGTCGTTTCAACTAAAGGTTATGATGGTTCCCCAACTGTAAAACGTAAGTCTTTGGACTAAATATGTACGCATTTTCACAAGAGAAGGCAACTCGTACATGTTTCATTCCAGTTTATCCGATTAAGTTTACCATAAACATACTTTAATATAGGAGTGACCATACACGATTTGAGAGACCCTATTACCTTTCTAAATTACAAACCTACACCCTAAAATAATACCATCAGGGCAGATCTCATTTTGATAATACCTTAGTTCTGCTCATTCTACTCTAAAAGAGAAAAAAGAAACACATTATGGTTTTTAATCATCTAAAATTCTATTTGTATTTCTAATGTATAGGATTCGGAAATAATGCAAGTTTCTAATCATAAATGAAAAAATCTGGACAAAAGGATGCACCAGCATAAATCTTTCTTGACTTGAACCAGTTACTCCACAACCCACAAGTTAGTAAGGCTGGTAGGGGTGTGTCCCCAGCTCATCGAGGCTGATTAAAGGTTCTTATGGAACAGAGGAACTTGTTTTACATCATCTGCTAGAGCAGAGGGCACCAGCCACCAAACCTCCTACTGGTCCAGCCGGGCAGGACATCTGTCATCAGTGGTGGGGGAAGTACATCAAGCATCGCGAGTGAAACAGCTCCAAATATTGAAAGATGTACTAAGCTTTGATCATAGAAATGGAAACTGATGTGTAAATGTAAGATGAAGTTACAAAGTGAAGACATCAAGTATAACATGAAACTTGCTAGAGAAAGTGAACCTACAAAAGAGTGGTTGCATAGTTTATGAACCCTGAACAAGAAAAAGCATTAAAACAACAAACTAAACAAAGGGTCATCATGAAACCAACATGCAGAAACTTATAAAGATAATAAGTCTCCATTAATCATAGTTCAGTCAAACAACTTAACACCAAAACCTTAAGAAAATAAACTTTAAAAACTAGATTATTTAAAGCATTCTAAATCTAGATCATCCAATTAGTCACCAGACTGTACATCTATCTAGAGTCTTCCACTAAACAGTTCTAAGTTTTAACACATCCCGTAAAAGAATGCATACAAACCAAACACCATGAAAGATCATAATCAAATAAAGGGTCCATACTTTAACCTGTTACCACCTCACCAAGAACTCTTCTTCTTCCCACCATAAAACTCAAGATACCACTTAACAAACTTCCCCAACCCCGTTTCCAAATCCGTCGACGGCCTATACCCAAGCTCCTTCCTCGCCAGCGTAACATTTGCATGCGTAAACGGCACATCCCCATTCCTCGGCATCAACACAACCTTCTTCTTCGCTTTCACCTTCAACAACTTCTCCAATATACTAACCAACTTATTAACCGAAACAGGCGAAGTATTCCCCAAATTAATAATCCTAAACTGCGCTTTCCCCTTCTTCTTCCCACCACTCCCCGTACTCTTCTTCGCAGTATCAATCGCCGCTAAACACCCTTTCACAACGTCATCAATGTAGGTAAAATCCCGAGCCACACTCACATGCCCCGCCCCTTCATATATCAGAATCGGTCTCCTCTTCAATATATCCCTAGTAAAAAAGAAATACGCCATATCCGGCCTCCCCCACGGTCCATAAACGGTAAAAAACCGCAACCCAGTAATCGACAACCCATAGATATGATTATAACTATGCGCAATCTCCTCACCCGCTTTCTTCGTAGCAGCGTAAAGACTTGCTGGCTGATCCGTCCTATCCTTCTCCGAAAACGGCACCTTCGAATTCAACCCGTAAACCGAACTCGACGACGCCCATACAATCACCGGCTGCGGATTAACCGATTTCGCAACTTCTAACAGATTAACAAACCCATCCACGTTACTCTCAACATACGAACGAGGGTTCACCATAGCGTACCGTACACCCGCCTGTGCAGCAAGATGAAGCACATGACTAAACCTCACTAAACCGAACAATTTCCTGAGCAAAACGGCGTCGTTTATGTCACCTTCAACCACAAACACACCAACACGATCTAACAACTGTAATTTTCGCGCTTTTTTTAAACTGACGTCATAGTACGGATTATAACTATCGAGTCCAACGACGCCGTTTCCGCGGCGTTTAAGAGCGACGGCGGCGTGAGATCCGACGAAGCCGGCGGCGCCGGTGACGAGAACGATGGGGGCGGCGCGTGAGCGGGGTTTGGCGGAGGATTTGACGTGGTTTTCCCAGGAGGTGGAGCGGAGGGTGCGACGGGGGGCGGTGGGGGAGGGCGGGGAGAGGAAGAAAAAGAGGAAAATGAAGGCTAGAAAAACGAGAGTGAGTTTGGGGAGGGTGGTGTGGAGGCGGAGACGGTGGTGGAGGAAGTGTAAGGGGGATTTTTCCGGCTTGAATTTGCCCGGAGTGGTGGGGATGTTGTCGAGGATTGGGTTTAGAGGAGACATTTTTGGTAGGAATTTGGGGGTAAATTAGGGTTTTCTTGGAAAGAGATGAAACCAGAGAGGCTAGTGAATTTGTTGTGTGTACGTCTCTTAAATCACCGAAAATTGCACAGGATGATAATCATCTGGTTCTGTTGTTCTGGTAGGAGAAACCGAGAGTTTGTATATTTTATTGAACAAACCGAAAGTTGATAACTTCATGGTTACCTTTTTTTTTTCTTTTGTGGAAAAAAAAAATTAAAATTAAAATTAAAAAAAGAGAACAATTTAGTATGTAAAAGAACAGTTCAATAAACGGGTTCATAAACTATTTGAAGAAGGTTAGTTTATTTAATAAACTAGTTGATTTTCGCCTGCGCGTTACAGCGGGTATACGTGCGTCGGCAACGTCAAGTAAATACCGAATATCAAAACATAGATAAAAATGACGTAGTAACGATAGTCAATTCGTCCTAAAAATGATTTTAAACAATCTAATATATAATAGTAGGACTCACACGTCTTACATGTTGGAAATTCGGTTGTTTTAGTTATTACGGTACTAACACGTTAAATACCGGTAATGGCACCGAAAGTACCGATCCCGAAAATCATCGAAATTAGGTACCGGCACCGAAAATGCTCGGTACGATACGGTAGGGATGAGCACGGTACCGTACCGAACGGTACCGGTACTTAAAACGGGGAAAAGTGGAGGTTCTATATCTTACAGAATATCGTAAAACACTGCAAGAATTCATTTACTCAACCAGATTGGGAGGACTTTTTTTGTCAGTGGAAAACAATGTGTGATTATGCTAATGAGGAGTTATGCGATTATAACCTCACCAACCTTCATAGACACCTTACCGATCAATAACGTAAACGTACATTTTCTCTTAAGTTAATACATCCATTAAATAGATATATAATTTGAATATGTTTATATTTTCAGATGTTTTTTATTACCTGTTGAAGAACTGGTTAAACACATCCCGCTATAAATTTGTAACTGCATGGACCAATCAAACACTAACATTTTACCAAACTACGATAAATAGAGCTGAAGACGCACATGCTGCACTAAAGAAACAACTCAATACACCGAAATATAGTCTGGAAACCCTGGTGAAAAAGGTGGACACCTTAGTACTAAAACAATATATGCAAATAAAAAATGTTTGGAAGAAAGTCACATCAAGCGAATGAACCACCACCTTGAGATTCCTTTGTTTCACAACCTACTTTGTAAAGTTTCCATCCATTCTCTTAACCTAATAGAAAACGAGCTAACACGGAGACTAAGCACATTGCAGTCATTTGGATCAACATGTGGCTGCCACATGTACACGGGTTGCGGGTTGTTATGTGCGTGTCGTCTGGAAAAATTGCAAAGTAGTGGTATTTATAGACATAAGAAAATATTTTATTGTATTAATTTAATATGCTCGTGTAATGCTTTTTTTTTTGTTTTGCAGAACGCATTATTCAGCTCGATGATATAGACATTTTCATGAGAAAACTTGACCTAAATCCATCAAATATTGATGATGAAGGGGTTGATGTAGAAAAAGAATTCGAAGATGTGAAACAGAAAATGTGTACCCAACCACCGCAAGTGAAGAAAAGCATCATATCGAAGATCAAGGTGGTGATGAACCCATTTATGAGCAACAAAAAACCGCCTGTCGTACAAGAAAACACTCGTGGGAGGCCAATGTCCAAGGTCCAACAACAACGAAGAGAACAAGTTGCTAGAAATAGCTCAGTTGGGCCTTCCGAACAAAGTAGGTATGACCCTCCTCGACATAGTTCGTATGTACAGTCACAAGATTCTCTAATACCTCTACATCTGCAATGTTTCAAAAGTCTCAAAGGTTGTTAATGCGACGCAATCATTCAACGGCTTCACGAAAAAAAGAGCCTCGCGAGACCATGGGTTTCCGTTAATCACTAATGATGGAACGCTTGAATATGTTCTAAGATTCAAAAAACAAATTCCAAAAGTGTTCCCCCCCACATTTTAATAATAAAAGATGTCAAGCCGGAGGGATACCGTGGGTTTCGGGCTATGGTTGTGGGTTTAGGGTTGAAACAAGACTACTTTGGGTTTATTCAGAGCCAACTAGTTGAAGAGTTTATGGGTAAGAACATAGATATGTGGAAGTACATTTTAGACAGTGATTTAGCTGGAGACTACAACGCGCACCTAAAGAGAACAAATTTTACCGGAGTTGGGAGAGTACCCATGGAGCATTGAATGGAGATGCCTCAGGAAGGACTCCTTCTTGCCCATAGGTTTGGTGTGATTGTTCACATATTAGACATGAGAGGTTGTTCGACTTTATTCCCCTTCTATCATCTAGAGCGTGCACGTGTCCTCCATCAGGTGGTTACACGGGTATACGTTAACAATGGTCATTGCATCCATGTCAAACTTGATGAGGAGTATCCAATGCCGCCATCGAACTATCTCTGGGTAAGACACCGAGGCGAAGAAGCAACACTTTGGACGCAAGACTACACGGAATGCATAGCGTGGTATGAAACAATAACGAAGCCTAATATTGACAAGACAGTGCATTATCTTGATTAGTTTGTAATTTTAACAGATAATTTATTTGTATAAATAATCCATCTGCATTGATTTTTCTAAAATACGTCAAGATACGCTTAAATAAGTTAAAACATGTCAAAATACGCTAAAATACGACAGAATACTCTAAAAACGTCAAAATACGCTTGAATACGTTAAAATACGCTAAAATACGTTAAAATACGCTAAAATACTTTAAAATATGTTAAAATACGTCAAAATGCGCTAAAGTACGTCAAAATACGTCAAAAACGCTACAATACGTCAAAACACGCTTAAATACGTTAAAACACGTCAAAATACGCTAAAATACCTCAAAATATGTCAAACATACGCTAAAATACATCAAAATACGCGAAACATGCGCTAAAATACGTCAAACGTAATGCCATACAAAACAATTTTTATTCACTTGACCATACCTCTTAAATTAAATTTATAAGTTTTAAAGGTTAGAATACCTTGAGATACATTGAACATCCTTACTCACACTTCGAATCTCCAAATTCTCAACACCAAATGATGCTTCGCATCTTTGGATTCCAAAGCTTTGTTTATATTTTAATCATTCAAAATACTCTACGGTCTCATGCGAATGAATTTCGGGACGAAATTCCCTAAAGTATGGGAGACTGTAACCCTTGTGCAAAATTCCGAACTTTTAAAAACTTTTTCCTTTTGGAAGAAATTCGTTAGCTGTTACTTAACGTAATCAGTTTAACGCGAAGTACACTCTGGAACAAGGACATAAGATACACATACCCTAAATACCCTTTACATAACTTAGATATAAGTTTTGAAAAGGTTAGGTATGACAAAAACACGCTTATACAAGTCCAGGGACTATTTTCGACAAAATGCGAAATTCTGTTGGTCCATATTCAAGATATGAACCATGTGTACCAATCAAAATATTTTGTATTCTATAAAATCTTGTATTTTATTGATAAGAATGCAAAAATGTCAAGCGTTGTGCAATTTCAATCATTTTCGTGTTCGATAAAGCGTTGAACGTTATTAGCGAAACGCGTAACCGTACAACCGAACGAACCTACACCCATGACATTTCTGGAAAAAAAATCCAAGTTACATATGACTTAACACCTTTATATAACCTAAATATCAGGTTAAAAGGGGTTAAAAGTGACAAAACACGACAAAACAAGTCCAGGGGTTAAATATGCCAAAATGCCAAACTTCTGCCCCTGCCAGGTCTATACGGACCGTAATGGAAAACCCCATACGGTCCGTAAGGAGTGCCCAGCACAGCAGACGTGTGGCAGCTTCTTGTTTCATGTCTTGCTCTCCAAGGTCGGGATTTTTCCAGGTTTTAGCCTCCTTTGGACATGTGTTATCACCTTCCTCAGATCATGACACCTCATAGACACTTGGATTGATCCTATGAGCTCATGAACACTATAAATAGCAAGTTATTTCTTCATTTCCAACTTGCTCATTCACATTTCCTTCCTCCCATCATCTTGCAGTTGTTTCTAGCAATTGTAGACCTCCTATCTGAGTTCTTATAGTGTTCACAACACAAGAACCACTTCAACACTTGAACATTAAGCTTTGCTAGTCGATCGAAGAAGACCTATACACAAATTCGTAAGTACATAGTTCCCCTATTTTATGTTTTTCAAATGTTTTAGGTTGATTCATATGTGTATTCAAATTTTCTCAAATGTATGGCATATATGTGTTTACTAAGTACTTTTTGTGTACTATTCCTATTATGCAAAACATGATGTTTGGGAACACGAACCAAATCCTTATAGGATCTGAAGGGGTATGGTCCCAAAAACCTTGCGCCAACCAAGGAAACCATACCCATTAAAAACTTCTAAGAAAACTGAGCGCAGACTTCTTTGCCAAAATAAGATTTATTAGAACTCTGCGCCAGATATCCAAGAGAGGAAAGGATCATATAACTACCTTGTGCGGGCTCGTGCAAGGTTCAAAGTTAACCTTGAACATTCTCGTTTGATAATGCTTCATTTAACTACCTTGCGCGGTCTCGAGCAAGGTTCAAAGTTAACCTTGAACATTCTCGTTTGATAATGCTTCATTTAACTACCATGCGCAGGCTCGCGCAAGGTTTAAAGTTAACCTTGAACATTCTCGTTGGATAATGCTTCATGCACAAACCTTGCGCAGATATTTATATCAAAGCAAGTATCCACCAAACGTTGCGCTAAGCAGCAAGGAGAAGAAGGAAGATCAGTTAACTAACTTGCGCTTCTCGCGCAAGGAAACAATAAATCCTGAGAAACTTTCCCTTAGCAAAATCCTGTGCAGAAGCAAGGGAATCTTTTCTGTTGTAACAGAATGTACACGTGGCGAATAATAGATGGGTAACAACTGTGAAACCTTCTAGAAGCCATTAACACCCAATCGTGCAAGCATCTTTTCGGTTATAACCAATTGCCACATGGCAGCATCTAGATGGCCGAGAAAGATCACGGTGATGGCATGCTCACATTTATAAGATGTAGTGATCTCATGTTGACACGTGGCACCTCCCTAACCGCTGATGAGCTCACGATCCGTGTGCACTAACGGATTGCCAACAAACATTAACGGAATAGCAAAAGATTCCGTTAAAGTTAACAATATCTCTTTTTGGCGCCAAAAACCGGCTATAAATAAGTAACTTGGAGTTCAAGGAAAGGTATTCACTCTCAACTACTCTCTCTCTTACAATACTTACTTCCGACTACCTGTACTTATTCTCACGCTGGAGGGTGGTCACGGAGAGAACCCCTTTCTCCCCGTGGCGAGCTAACGGTGTTCTGTTTTGCAGGTTCAGCCGGAATATTATTCTATTCATCATCCATCGTGAAACCAAACGGAGGGTTAACCCTTTTATGCAGAGTCCATTCCATAGATCTACTTAGATTCCGGTCTAGTTGATCTAGGGTTCCTTCATTGGCGCCCATCGATTTCAGTTCTTTCTCATCTTTCGTTTCGTTTCACTTAGATCTGCAGCATCATGGCTGACGGATTATCTTTTCAAGGTCCTCGATCAGGGATTCAACGCTTTGTTGTCGAACCCCAGGTCGACGGACAAATAGTTGAGGATTCTTCCGGTGAAGCTAATGCTCAGTATGATCCTAATCATGCGAGTATTCCTGTAACGCCGGCGGCTCCTCAGGTTGATGTTGCGTTGATTTTACCACCTGGAGAGACTCCATTATCGTGGTTAATCAAATCTCAAGCGACTCTAAACGCTATGTATGCTCAGTTATGTGTCCAAACTGGAACTCCAGCTTTTCAAGCTCCGGTTAACTCTCCTCAGGTCCGTGCTTCGCCGGTACCTCGAGTTTTGAGTTATAATACTCAAAGTCATGCTCGTTCCCCTTCGCGCATGCCTGAAGATGGAACAGAAATATATTCTAAAACCAGTAATGATCCTGTTCATTCTGGTAACAGAAGGCAAGAAGACAACATTCAGCGTCGCGCATCTGTCCACTCTCGTTTGGGCCCGCGGTCTTCGCAGAAACGGGATACCCAACACGATGAGCTCGATAGAACCTATGAGGAAGGGGATAGTGCAAGTATTTTCAATCGAATATCTGCATATCATGCTAGTTACAGGCCAAAAGTACGTGCAGTATACAATCCAGAAGCCGAGCATGATTACAATTTGGTGCATCGCCCGACCGAAGCAGCTGAACAATCAAAGTTTACCAGAGAGATAGCACTGGCTCCGTTGGAGCGAGCGAAATTACCATCCAACGTTGGAAAGTTTAATGGTTTAACCGATGCTGATGATCACATGCGCCTCTTTACAGGTGCAGGGTTACTTGGGTGCTTGACATTGCCAATGTGGTGTCACCTATTTGTACAAACCCTTACCGGTGCTGCGCGCCTTTGGTTTGATAATTTGTCTGCAGGTAAACTTTCCTCTTGGAATGACTTAAAAGAGAAATTTCTTACATACTTTAGTCAGCAACGGCGATACGTGCGCGATTCCTCAGATGTAATGAACATCTGACGGAGGGACAATGAAAGCCTCGAAGATTTTATAACGCGTTACAATAAAGAAGTGTTGGATATTGGAGATGTCCATGAAGACCTTATACGCGCGCAGTTCAAGTACGAGGTAAGGTGTGACGAAATGATTAAAGTGTTGTCCGGTACAATTGGCCTTCCAAAAAACTGGGATAAACTAATGGCGGCAGCCAAGGTCTACGCCCAGACTGAGCGCAACTTAAGTTCTAACAGGCCACCTCTACCTCAGAACCGTCCGCAAGACCTGAGTAGAGGTAAGAGTCAAGTCAGAATTCATATTCTCCTTATTCACCAATTGATGCGTGAGCAACAATCAACAAGATAACAGCTCAAAAAGCGATTAAGCAAGAGAATAGGGAACGTCAGTGGACTCCCTTAACGAAATCGCCGGCTGAGGTTCTTAGCACTGAGAATTATCAGTTTAAACAGCCGCAACCAATGAAAAACAAAAAAGGGCAAGACCTAAATTTATTCTGTGACTATCATAGAGACACAAGCCACACAACAGATAACTGCATCAGTCTGCGCACGGAGATTGAAAAAGCATTAAAGCGTGGGAAGCTTACACATCTAGTCCAGAATGTGTGCAAAGAAATTAAACAGATTACGCGCGAGAACGAAGGGCCTAGCAACTAAGAAAATGAAACAGCATGTTTCCATAATTCAAGGTGGATCATCGCGCAAGCGTAGCCTTCAACATTTTCAAACCAACACTTGGCGCGAACAGCAAGTCATTTTTCCTATCGTTCCAGGAGGTCCTCAAGAAGACTGGCCAGTAGTTATCACCGGTATCTTTGGGCACTACCAAACAGACTATATGTTTATAGATCCGGGTGTTCCATGGATATTATGTATGAGCAGTGCTTTAAACAGCTAGATCCTGAGGATAAGGCACGCTTGGAACTAGTTGATTTTCCATTAACTGGGTTCTGCAATGAGGCTGTCTTTCCTCTAGGACAAATCCTTTTTCCTGTTACTTTATCTGATGGAGGTGTTCTCGAACGAGTAACGTCAACTTCATGGTGATGCCGGCAAATTCCCGTCACGATGTACTATTGGGACGCCGCGCACAACGTGATTTTAGTATGATTACTTCCGCTCCGCATGCTGCTTGTGGGTTTCCAACACCAAATGGTATAGCTATACTTTACACGTGAAAAGTAATCATGTCAATTGAAGAACCAGTTATGAAGGCTGTCAAGGCATTGCCAAGTAACGAACCAGAAAAGTGGGTACTCAACAATAAGTATCCTGAGCAAACAATCTTATTAGGGCTTGCAGTCAGTATTGAAATTCGCGCAAAGCTTAAAATACTATTGTTTCGCAACAAAGACATGTTCGCCTGGACACCTGCCAACATGGTCGGTGTCCCGTGCGACATCGCGGAACATTGTCTGAATGTATTTCCGTCAGCATAACCAGTTGTGCAGAAAAAGCGTAGCCTCGGGTCAGAAAAGACAGAGGTGATGAACGAACAAGTCACCGAGTTATTAAATGCTGGTATCCTGCGCGAAGTCAAATACCAGACCTGGGTAGCAAACCCAGTCATGGTAAAGAAACATAATGGCGTATGGCGGATGTGCGTAAATTTTAAAGATCTAAACAAGGCGTGTCCGAAAAATTGTTATTCTCTTCCTGAGATTGACAAAAAGGTTGACTCATTAGCTTCCTTTCACTGAAATGTTTTCTAGATTGTTATAAAGGTTATCATCAAGTCTTGATGAAAAAAGAGGACGAAGATAAAACCGCTTTTCGTACGGAGAAAGGCATTTTTTGTTATACCAAGATGCGTTTTGGTCTCCGCAATGCTGGAGCTACATATCCAAGATTGATGGATACAGTGTTTGGATATGATATTGGGAAAACTGTGGAAGTCTACATTGATGATTTGGTCATTATGAGTAATTCAGAAGACACTATGTTAGACAACATCCAAGAACTTTTGATTCTCTGCGAGAAATAAATCTAAAGTTAAATCCCAGCAAATGCTCTTTCGACATGGAGGAGGGCAAATTTTTGGGTTTCATTGTCACCAAAGACGGTTTCAAAGTTAATCCTGAGAAGGTCGAGGCAATACAAAAAATGTCTTCTCCTACTACCATCAAAGAGATGCAACGTTTGGCTGGAAGGTTAGCTGCGCTAAACCGCTTCCTCTCCAATCATGCTGCAAAGTCTTATCCATTTATTCGAACCTTGCGCAATTGTACGAAGAGCAAAGAGTTCGCATGGACTCCTGAAGCTGATCAAGCTTTCCAACAGATGAAAGATTGTGTAGTTCAACTTCCCACACTTACTGCTCCTCGTGAAGTTCCAATTTTATAGTCAGGAAGGTGGTGAACGATCCAGAACAAGGTATTCAATTATGTAGAAATTAGTTTTAGCATTGGTCCATGCTTCGCGCAGGCTGCGAAGATACTTTTCGGGACATGTTATTACAGTTTTAACAAATCTTCACATTGGCCAAGTCCTAGCCAAACCAGACGTTTCCGGACGACTTGCGAAATGGGCAATAGAGTTGGGAGGTTATAACATCTGTTATAAACCTACCAGCTATCAAAGGCCACGCTTTGGCAGATTTCGTCGCTGAAATTCCCGCTGATAAATTTGAAGAATGCCAAGCAATTCAAAACCCAGTTCCACTCATAGACAATAGAGCCTGGACATTGTTTACAGATGGTGCATCAAACAGTGATGGGGCTGGAGCAGGTCTCCGATTAATGAGTCCAAGGGAGCAGAATTCACATAGCAATTCGGTTGGATTTTAAAAGCACCAACAACGAGGGCGATATCATGGCTTTCCTAACAGGCTTACGCCTCGCTATCAAAATGGGTGCAACAAATTTAGAAGCCCATGTTGATTCATTACTAGTTGCTGAGCAAGTAATTGGAACGTACGATGCAAAGGAAGATATCATGGCTTTATACTTGGCCCAAGCCAAGGCTCTTATAGCACAGTTTTAACAATTTAAAGTCACACATGTCAAGCGAAATGAAAACAAACATGCTGATGCTTTAAGTAAACTCGCAGCAACTAGTTTCAAGCATTTGGCAAAAGAAGTTCGCATCGAGGTTTTAAGTAATCCATCAGTCCCTCTCAGACAAGTGACAATGGTCGAAGTAGGAGACCCATCATGGATGTCTCCAATAATGATGTATTTGTTACATGGTTCTTTACCAGAAGATAAAGCGCAAGCACATAAGTTACGATGCAAAGCCCTCAATTACGAAATAATTGACGGTATTCAGTACCGACGCTCTTACATAGGCCCTTCACTCCGCTGTGTTACCAAACATGACGCGCAATACCTGATCAGGGAGGTTCATGAGGGGCTATGTGGCATACATTCTGGGCCGCGCATGGTCGTAGCCAAAGTCAAAAGCGCAGGGTATTATTGGCCCGGAATGTACGTTGATGCGGTAGATATCTTGCGCAAATGCATGTCCTGCCAAAGGCATGCCCCTAAAACGTTGCGCCCAAATAATCCTTTGGTACCCGTCACAACAGCTTGGCCATTTCAACAATGGGCCATTGATTTAGTGGGACCATTTCCGGATGCGCCTGACGCAGTAAAGTTTATCATTGTTGCGGTCTATTACTTCACCAAATGGGTTGAAGCCAAACCTTTAGCTTCTACCACAGTGATGGTAATTCGCAAATTCATCTAGGAATACATTATTTGCCGTTTTGGTCTGCCCATGCGCATTATTACAGACAACGGTCTAAATTTAACGGCTGAAGAGTTGCAAACATGGATGACCGAAATGGGAATCCAGCATTTTTTTCGCATCTGTTGTGCACCCACAAGCAAATGGTCAAGTTGAAAGCATAAACAAACAGTTGGTCGACGGTACCAAGGCCCGCCTTGGCACAGCATGGCGGGGGTGGGTTGACGAATTGCCTAGCATCTTGTGGGCACATCGAACTATGCCCAAGACTTGCACTGGAGAAACTCCTTTTAGCCTTGTGTACAGCACGAAAACTGTGATTCCTGCCGAAATTGGGTTACCATCTCCAAGAATGCTAGCTTTGGAAAAACAAGATAACGAAGAACAAAGGTGCATCGACCTAGACATATTGGAAGAACGGCGAGAAAATGCAGCGATTCGCGAAGCTAAATACAAGTCTCAGCTTGAGAAGTATTACAACAAAATGGTGCGCATCTGTTCCTTTTTGCCTGGTGACTTTGTTCTTCGCGATAATGAAGCGTCGAATGCCGAAAAACCAGGGAAGTTAGCCCCGCGATGGGAAGGTCCATACGTGATAAATGAAGTATTGGGAAAAGGCGCGTACACCCTTAAGCGTATGGACGGATCCAGTGTTCCTCGAACCTGGAATGCCCAGCAACTACGCCGATGTTATATGTAATCTCAGTCCTCTAAGCAACTTCCGCGCGTTGCGTAACGAGACTGCTTACTTTATTTTGTTATATAATCTTAGTGGCAGCCATAGTTTTGCGCTTTATCAGTATGAATAAAATACTCTGCCACTACTTACAGTCTTGTATATCTTCATTTACAAATGCATGCAATTTCTTTGGATAAACAAAAACACAAACTCATGAGCCACAAGCTAACTTAATACTTACGCTCACACATGAGAAAAGAAATTGTTCATTTGTCTATCCTACACAAGTAATTAGTCCCATGCAAACATTGTAAAGCTGAAATATATTATATTCACATCCACAATACTTGCGCAGCAGCGTAACGTCACAAGTTATCACAAAGTAAAAAATTGCAAATTTCCTATTCTATGGATTTGGTTCCCGCCTGCTTCTCTGTTGAAGAAAAGATCTCCTTTAGTTTATCAACAAAGTCATCTTGCTGCAGCGCGGCATCCCCAAGGTCCATAATCGGAATTGCAATTGATCATATTTTTCTTTAGCAGCAGAATAAATGGCGGCAGTATTTAGCCCATGCGTGGCAGCACGGCTTGTATCCCATTCGGTCTTCAACGCATGTGCCACGTGCAAAGTGCACTCTTTATAGCCCTCGGCATGCCCATCATTGCGCACCGCCATCATCAATTCTGCCACTCTCTTATCCAACTCCGTAGAGTTAAGGATTGCATTTGCGATCTGTATATAAATACAATCAATATATGTTGTCACAATCAAACCAGACATGTATAAAGAAATGGGAATATTACCTCCACAATCCCGTACTCCCGCAACCAGGTAAGCTGGTTCATAAGGGATTCGGTTAGGCTTTCTGCTGTAGTGCGAGCGACCTCCGTATCGTTAAGTTTTTGTTCACCTTCAGTTAAACGGCGGATCAACTCGTCTTTCTCTGTTCGGTGAAGGTTGATATCTCTTTTCAAACTATCTACCTCATCTTGCAGCCGCGCCTGGTCAAATAGCATAGCAGTTAGATCATCGATTTCTTTATTCTTAAGAAGGAGAGTCATTTTGGTTGATACCTCATTCTGCTCGCTCCTTCTCTGTGTGAGCGCGCCTCTTCTGCTACCGCAACTGCATCAGCTTTCTTTTTTTAAGCTTCCTAATTTCATTGCGCGGAGATATCTTTTCTTTGTATCACGATCACAAGCCTCCACAAAGCGCTTGCGCTCGTCCGCATATTGCCCACTCTTCAGTTTTCTTTTCCTCCTCAAACTGGGCCTTTTCCGCCTCAAAATCAACAAGCATCTTTAACGTCTTCTCTTTCTCAAGTTTGGCCTTCGCCTTTTCAAGCTCAACCTCATCCCACTCTTTGTTCATGTTGCGCCATTCGTGCACAATCCTTTTTATTGTGGAAGAGGCAAGGGCAGACTCTTGCAAATATGACTCGTAAGTAGCCTCGTGGTATTTTTCTTCCTGGCGCTTCACCTCCACCGGCAGGAAGATGCCCTTATACCACTCCCTGCAGGAGTGCCAATCCGTAAAAACATCACCCTGTTTAACCTTCCACACGGGCTGATGAATCGCAGAGGCCCGCCTCTCATAATAAGAACGATAATAATATTCCCCAGGCGTCTCCTCTGGGCGAATGGGCGACTCCTCCTCCGAATCCTCAACAAATACAAAGCCTTCACTTTGTGTTGAAGGTCCAACTCCCTTGGATATCTTTGACAATTCTGGCATAGGGGGAGATATTTTTTCTTGTTCTGCGGAAGCAGCATCTCCCACCCCAACATCTGTAGCGGTATCTTTAACCTGCTCGCCAGCAGGATTCCCAGCATCAAAATTTTTGGGCTCTTCTTCCGGAGCCACCTTCTCAATATTTTCCTGGACGATGGGGTCGGCATAAAAAACAAGAGTTTCTTGCCCCGCATCTCCCTCCTCAACATTCTCAGGCCTGAGCGGTGATGGTATAGCAGATGAGGTGGCCGGCGCAGCCTTCACCATTTTCTCTACAAAGCATATTAACAAATACCAAGTATAAGAGTCTTCGCAACTTTTTGACAGAAATGCACAACAAACTAAACGTACCAGGTGAGAACTTCTTTGCAAAGGCATCCAGATTGCCCTTCTTGCCAATGCGCGGGCGTGCAACTTTTGTTGGCGCATGAGTTTTAGTTTCCGCCTCCTTCCTCTTCTTAGAAGTGCGCTTCAATGCCACTTCCGGGCTAGAAGGTACTTCCAAGGGATCATCTGGGTTCGCAGAGTGGAGGTGTCAATGGGTTCTGGCTTCGGTTTCTTCAAACCTACAGGCGCAAGACCCTCCAGTGAGTCCGACACCATCACATAATTGCACCAAGAGTCAGATACGAGACGCGTACCTTTCTTACCCTCAGCCTTCGCAGCAGCTGATGGCTTGGTTTTTTGATCTAGGTTGGAAGGGGAGGCGCAGCAGCTGCAGCAGCAGTTGGTTCTTCTTCTTCTTCTTCTTCTTCTTCTTCTTCTTCTTCTTCTTCGAGTCAGGGCCTACGCCCAAGTTTAGCAAGTCACCTACATAATCAATCATATTGAGCAAGGGTTGCACCATTAGTTATATTGCAATATTACTTAGAAAATATGTTCAAGAGTAATATTGCAATATCAACTTAGGCTTTGTAAGAATTTAATTACCAGTTTTCGAAGATGGTTGCGCCTCCAGATCCTCCTTCTTGGGCAGCTCAAAGTTCCCCAAGATTTGTGAGAACCAAGGTGCCTCACCTTCAGCAATAGGCACGACGGCCATTTTCCCTCTCTCTCTCTTGAAAGAGACCAAGTAGAGCGGCGCAGCTACATAACAAACATTTTTGCATCAGTACATATATATTAAAAGATATTACTAGGAATTTAAACGGTTACGTACCGTTTCCATCTTCAGTATACACCGGTTTTTCCCGGCGTTCTTTCTTCCAAAAAATGCTCATCCCGGCAGCGATGAGGGCCCTCTTCGGCAAAACAATGTTTGGCACATCTTTAATATCTTGATACCATACCTCGTCGGCAGGTATGGGAAGGGTCTTCAGCTCGATCTCATCACCGGCTCGGAATGTCATCTTCATCGGGATCACCGCCACCTTTATGAAGAAGAACTTCTGCTTCCAGTCGTGGTAAGATTTGGGCGGTACCAACAGCAATAGTTTGGCCTACACACGCTGTTGGAACGAATAAAAACCCAACGAGCAGTGCAACTGATAGAAGACTCTAAATCTCTCAACCGTCGGTACGATCTGCATCGACCGGCAAACAAACTCAAAATGCCGGATCCTAACCATTCCCATCGGGCTCAACTGAGAAATATGAAGCTTGTAAAAATAAAGAATTTCCAACAAGAAATGGGTCACCGGAAGCCAGAAGTTCCCTTCGACAAAATAATCATAAAATAACGTAATGTAGCCGGTCGGCGCATCAGCCGCCGTGGCATTCGCCACCGGAAAAAACGCTTTCCAGGACGGAGCAAAAAGAAAGTTGGTGGCAAGATTATCGAAATATTTCTTCGATGACATCTCAGCAGAACTTGCACCGGTGGCCATTACTAAAACTTTGAAGAATACTTAGAAAACTTTGAAGATCGCCGGAAGATATGAACACAAGTTTCTCTCAAGATTTAATTTGGTAAGGAAGCAAATGGGTCGTTGATCCCTTTATATACTAATCGCAACTAATGCACGATATGACTACAGCGACTTTTGTGACAATCACATATCCCCAAGTAACCGCATGGGCGAGTGGGGAATAGTAACCGCCCCACGCGTGCGAGTGTTGCCGAAATAGCATTAAATACCGTGACACATGTACTGTTGACAGCCTGTCAACAGTACCACCACGTCTCAAGAACGTGCGTCGTCACCAACTACACCATCCGGATGAGTGACACGTGTCTAAGTATATTTGAAATTCAAATACTTTTTCAAAATTCACATACGACACGTCACCAAGATTCATAAAGCAACAAAAAGCTAGTCCTTACCTAGCGCAACACATTTATCTTAAGTCCAGTGCTCCACCTACTTTTTATTCTTACATAGGAGCAACACTGGACTGGGGGACTTGAAGGGGTATGGTCCCAAAAAACCTTGCGCCAACCAAGGAAACCATACCCATTAAAAACTTCTAAGAAAACTGCGCACACTTTTTTCCCAAAATAAGATTTATTAGAACTCTGCGCCAAATATCCAAGAGAGGAAAGGATCATATAACTACCTTGCGCGGGCTCGCGCAAGGTTCAAAGTTAAAAGCCTAAACATTCTCTTTGGATAATGCTTCATTTAACTACCTTGCGCGGGCTCGCGCAAGGTTCAAAGTTAACCTTGAACATTCTCGTTGATAATGCTTCATTTAACTACCTTGGCGGTCTCGCACAAGGTTCAAAGTTACCTTGAACATTCTCGTTTTATAATGCTTCATTAACTACCTTGCGCGGACTCGCGCAAGGTTTAAAGTTAACGTTGAACATTCTCATTGGATAATGCTTCATGCACGCGCAGATATTTATATCAAAGCTAGTATCCACTAAACGTTGCGCTAAGAAGCAAGGAGAAGAAGGAAGATCAGTTAACTAACCTGCGCTTCTCGCGCAAGGAAACAGTAAATCCTGAGAAACTTTCCCTTCAAAATCCTTGACTTGATGCAGAAGCAAGGGAATCTTTTCTGTTGTAACAGAATGTACACGTGGTGAATAATAGACGGGTAACAGCTGTGAAACCTTCTAGAAGCCATTAACACCCAATCGTGTAAGCATCTTTTCGGTGATAACCAATTGCCACATGGCAGAATCTGGATGGCCGAGGAAGATCACGGTGATGACATGCTCACATATATAAGATGTAGTGATCTCATGTTGACATGTGGCACCTCCCTAACCGCTGATGAGCTCACGATCCGTGTGCAATAACGGATTTCCAACAAACATTAACGGAATAGCAAAAGATTCCGTTAAAGTTAACAATCTCTCTTTTTGGCGTCAAAAAACCAGCTATAAATAAGTAACTTGGAGTTCAAGGAAAGGTATTCACTCTCAAGTACTCTCTCTCTTACAATACTTACTTCCGACTACCTGTACTTATTCTCACGTCGGAGGGTGGTCACGGAGGTGGTCACGGAGAGAACCCCCTTCTCCTCGTGGCGAGCTAACGGTGTTCTGTTTTGCAGGTTCAGCTGGAATATTGTTCTATTCATCATCCATCATGAAACCAAAAGGAGGGTTAACCCTTTTATGCAGAGCCCATTCCATAGATCTACTTAGATTCCGGTCTAGTTGATCTAGGGTTTCTTCATTGGCGCCCACCAATTTCAATTCTTTCTCATCTTTTGTTTCATTTCACTTAGATCTACAGCATCATGGCTGACGGATCATCTTTTCAAGGTCCTCGATCAGGGATTCGACGCGTTGTTGTCGGACCTTAGGTCGACGGACAAATAGTTGAGGATTCTTCCGGCGAAGCTAATGCTCAGTATGATCCTAATCATGCGAGTATTCCTGTAACGCCGGCGGCTCCTTAGGTTGATGTTGCGTGGATTTTACCACCTGGAGAGACTCCATTATCGTGGTTAATCAAATCTCAAGCGACTCTAAACGCTATGTGTGCTCAGTTATGTGCCCAAACCGGAACTCCAGCTTTTCAAGCTCCGGTTAACTCTCCTCAGGTCCGTGCTTCGCCGACACCTCGAGTTTTGAGTTATAATACTCAAAGTCATGCTCGTTCCCCTTCGCGCATGCCTAATGATGGAACAGAAATGTATTCTAAAACCAGGAATGATCCTGTTCATTCTGGTAATAGAAAGCAAGAAGACAACGTTCAGCATCGCGCATCAGTCCACTCTCGTTTGGGCCCGCGGTTTTCGCAGAAACGGGATACCGAACACGATGAGCTCGATAGAACCTATGAGGATGGGGATAGTGCAAGTATTTTCAATCGAATATCTGCAGATCATGCTAGTTATAGGCCAAAAGTACGTGCAGTATACAATCCAGAAGCCGAGCATGATTACAATTTGGTGCATCGCCGACCGAAGCAGCTGAACAATCAAAGTTTACCAGAGAGATAGCACTGGCTCCGTTGGAGCGAGCGAAATTACCATCCAACATTGGAAAGTTTAACGGTTTGACCGATCCTGATGATCACATACGCCTCTTTTCTAGTGCAGGGTTACTTGGGTGCTGGACATTGCCAATGTGGGGTCACCTATTTGTACAAACCCTTACCGGCGCTGCGCGCCTTTGGTTTGATATATTTGCCGGCATGTAAACTTTCCTCTTGGAATGACTTAAAAGGGAAATTTCTTACACACTTTAGTCAGCAATGGCGATACGTGCGCGATTCCACAGATGTAATGAACATCTGGCGGAGGGACAATGAAAGCCTCGAAGATTTTATAACGCGTTACAATAAAGAGGTGTTGGAGATTGGAGATATCCATGAAGACCTTATACGCACGCAGTTCAAGTACGCGGTAAGGTGTAACGAAATGATTAAAGTGTTGTCCAGTACAACTGCCTTCCAAAAAACTGGGATAAACTAATGGCGGCAGCCAAGGTCTACGCCCAGACTGAGCGCAACTTAAGTTCTAAAGGCCACCTCTACCTCAGAACCGTCCGCAAGACCTGAGTAGAGGTAGTCGCAAGAATAAGAGAAATTCGAAAGAGTCAAGTCAGAATTCGTATTCTCCTTATTCATCCGATTGCGCGAGGAACAATCAACAAGATAACAGCTCAAAAAGCGATTAAGCAAGAGAATAGGGAACGTTAGTGGACTCCCTTAACGAAATCGCCGGCTGAGGTTCTCAGCACTAAGAATTATCAGTTTGAACAGGGCAAGACCCAAATTTGTTCTGTGACTATCATAGAGACACAAGCCATACAACAGATAACTACATCAGTCTGCGCACGGAGATTAAAAAATCATTAAAGAGTGGGAAGCTTACACATCTAGTCCAGAATGTGCGAAAGAAATTAAACAGATTACGCGCGAGAACGAAGGGCCTAGCAACAAGAAAATGAAACAGCACGTTTCCATGATTCAAGGTGGCTCATCGCACAAGCGTAGCCTTCAACATTTTCAAACCAACACTTGGCGCCAACAGCAAGTCATTTTTCTTATCGTTCCAGGAGGTCCTCAAGAAGACCGGCCAGTAGTTATCACCGGTATCTTTGGGCACTACCAAACAGACTATATGTTTATAGATCCGGGTAGTTCCATGGATATTATGTATAAGCAGTGCTTTAAACAGCTATATCCTGAGGATAAGGCACGCTTGGAACCGGTTGATTTTCCATTAACTGGGTTCTGCAATGAGGCTGTCTTTCCTCTAGTACAAATCCTTTTTCTTGTTACTTTATCTGATGGGAGGTGTTCTCGAACGAGTAACGTCAACTTCATGGTGATGCCGGCAAATTCCCGTCACGATGTACTATTGGGACACCGCGCGCAACGTGATTTTAGTATGATTACTTCCGCTCCGCATGCTGCTTGTGGGTTTCCAACACCAAATGGTATAGCTATACTTTACGCGCGAAAAGAAATCATGTCAATTGATGAACCAGTTATGAAGGCTGTCAAGGCATTGCCAAGTAACGAACAAGAAAAATGGGTACTCAACAATAAGTATCCTGAGCAAACAATCTTATTAGGGCCTGTAGTCAGTATTGAAATTCGTGCAAAGCTTAAAATACTGTTGTTTCGCAACAAAGACATTTTCGCCTGGACACCTGCCGACATGGTCTGGTGTCCCGCGCGACGTTGCGGAACATTATCTGAATGTATTTCCGTCAGCAGAACCAGTTGTGCAGAAAAAGCGTAGCCTCGGGTCAAAAAAGACAGAGGCGATGAACGAACAAGTCACCGAGTTATTAAATGCTGGTATCCCGCGCGAAGTCAAATACCAGACCTGGGTGGCAAACCCAGTCATGGTAAAGAAACATAATGGCGGATGGCGGATGTGTGTAGATTTTAGCTTCCTTTCACTGGAAATGTTTTCTAGATTGTTATAAAGGTTATCATCAAGTCTTGATGAAAAAAGGGGACGAAGATAAAACCGCTTTTTGCATGGAGAAAGGCATTTTTGTTATACCAAGATGCCTTTTGGTCTCCACAATGCGGGAGCTACTTATCAAAGCTTCATGGATACAGTGTTTGGAGATGATATTGGGAAAACTGTGGAAGTCTACATTGATGATTTGGTCATTATGAGTAATTCAGAAGACACTATGTTAGACAACATCCAAAGAACTTTTGATTCTCTGCGAGAAGTAAATCTAAAGTTAAATCCCAGCAAATGCTCTTTCGGCATGGAGGAGGAAAATTTTTTGGGTTTCATCGTCACCAAAGACGGTATCAAAGTTAATCCTGAGAAGGTCGAGGCAATACAAAAAATGTATTCTCCTACTACCATCAAAGAGATGCAACGTTTGGCTGGAAGGTTAGCTGCGCTAAACCGCTTCCTTGCCAATCATGCTGCAAAGTCTAATCCATTTATTCGAACCTTGCGCAATTGTACGAAGAGCAAAGAGTTCGCATGGACACCTGAAGCTGATCAAGCTTTCCAGCAGATGAAAGATTGTTTAGTTCAACTTCCCACACTTACTGCTCCTCGTGAAAAAGAACCCATGGTCTTATATCTTGCTGCATCTGAGGTAGCAGTAGGTGCTGTCTTGTTGGTAAAACGCGAAGGGGTCCAGTCTCCAATTTATTATATCAGGAAGATGTTGAACGATCCAGAGACAAGGTATTCAATTATGGAGAAATTAGTTTTAGCATTGGTTCATGCTTCGCGCAGGCTGCGAAGATACTTTTTAGGACATGTTATTACAGTTTTAACAAATCTTCACATTGGCCAAGTCCTAGCCAAACCAGACGTTTCCAGACGACTTGAGAAATGGGCAATAGAATTGGGAGGTTATAACATCTGTTATAAACCTAGACCAACTATCAAAGGCCAACTTTTGGCAGATTTCATCGCTGAAATTCCCGCTGAAAAACTTGAAGAATGCCAAGCAATTCAAAACCCAGTCCCAGTCATAGACAATAGAGCCTGGACATTGTTTACAGATGGCGCATCAAACAGTGATGGGGCTGGAGCAGGTCTTTGATTAATGAGTCCAAAGGGAGCAGAATTCACATACGCAATTCGGTTGGATTTTAAAAGCACCAACAACGAGGCCGAATATGAAGCTTTCCTAGCATGCTTACGCCTCGCTATCAAAATGGATGCAACAAATTTAGAAGCCCATGTTGATTCATTACTAGTTGATGAGGAAGTAATTGGAACGTACGATGCAAAGGGAGATATCATGGCTTTATACTTGGCGCAAGCCAAGGCTCTTATAGCACAGTTTCAACAATTTAAAGTCACACACGTCAAGTGAAGCGAAAACAAACATGCTGATGCTTTAAGTAAACTCGCAGCAACTAGTTTCAAGCATTTGGCAAAAGAAGTTCGCATCAAGGTTTTAAGTAATCATCAGTCCCTCTCAGACAAGTGATAATGTCGAAGTAGGAGACCCATCATGGATGTCTCAAATAATGATGTATTTGTTACATGGTTCTTTACCAGAAGATAAAGCGCAAGCACATAAGTTACGATGCAAAGCCCTCAATTATGAAATAATTGACGGTATTCTGTACCGACGCTCTTACATGGGCCCTTCGCTCCGCTGTGTTACCAAATATGACGCACAATACCTGATCAAGGAGGTTCATGAGGGGCTATGTGGCATACATTCTGGGCCGCGCATGGTCGTAGCCAAAGTGAAAAGCGCAGGGTATTATTGGCCCGGAATGTACGTTGACGCGGTAGTGATCTTGCGCAAATGCATGTCCTGCCAAAGGCATGCCCCTAAAATGTTGCGCCCAAATAATCCTTTGGTACCCGTCACAACAGCTTGGCCATTTCAACAATGGGCCATTGATTTAGTTGGACCATTTCCGGATGCCCCCGGCGCAATAAAGTTTTTCATTGTTGCGGTCTATTACTTCACCAAATGGGTTGAAGCCAAACCTTTAGCTTCTATCATAGCGATGGTAATTCGCAAATTCATCTAGGAATACATTATTTGCCGTTTTGGTCTGCCCATGCGCATTATTACAGATAACGGTCCAAATTTAACGGCTGAAGAGTTGCAAACATGGATGACCGAAATGGGAATCCAACATGTTTTCGCTTCTGTTGCTCACTCACAAGCAAATGGTCAAGTTGAAAGTATAAAAAACAGTTGGTCGACGGTATCAAGGCCCGCCTTGGCACAGCACGACAGGGGTGGGTTGACGAATTGCCTAGCATCTTCTGGGCACACAGAACTATGCCCAAGACTTGCACTGGAGAAACTCCTTTTAGCCTTGTGTGCGGCACGGAAGCTGTGATTCCTCCTGAAATTGGATTACCATCTCCAAGAATGCTAGCTTAGGAAAAACAAGATAACGAAGAACAAAGGCGCATTGACCTAGACTTATTGGAAGAACGGCGAGAAAATGCAGCAATTCGCGAAGCTAAATACAAGTCCCAGCTTGAAAAGTATTACAACAAAAGGGTGCACATCTGTTCCTTTTTTCTGGTGACTTTGTTCTTCGCGATAATGAAGCGTTCGAATGCTGAAAAACTGGGGAAGTTAGCCCCACGATGGGAAGGTCCATACGTGATAAATGAAGTATTGGGAAAAGGCGCGTACACTCTGAGGCGTATGGACGGATCCAGCATTCCTTGAACCTGGAACGCCCAGCAACTACGCCGATGTTATATGTAATCTCAGTCCTCTAAGCAACTTTCGCGCGTTGCGTAAGGAGACTGCTTACTTTATTTTGTTATGTAATCTTAGTGGCAGCCATAGTTTTGCGCTTTATCAGTTTGAATAAAATACTCTGCCACTACTTACAGTCTTGTATATCTTCATTTACAAATGCATGCAATTACTTTGGATAAACAAAAAACACAAACTCATGAGCCACAAGCTAACTTAATACTTACGCTCACACATGAGAAAAGAAATTGTTCATTTGTCTATCCTACACAAGTAATTAGTCCCATGCAAACATTGTAAAGCTGAAATATATTATATTCACATCCACAATACTTGCGCAGCAGCGCAACGTTACAAGTTATCACAAAGTAAAAAATTGCAAATTTCCTATTATATGGATTTGGTTCCCGCCTGCTTCTCTGTTGAAGAAAAGATCTCCTTTAGTTTATCAACAAAGTCATCTTGCTGCAGCGCGGCATCCACAAGGTCCATAATCGGAATTTGCAATTGATAATATTTTTCTTTAGCAGCAGAATAAATGGCGGCAGTATTTAGCCCATGTGTGGCAGCACAGCTTGTATCCCATTCGGTCTTCAGCGCATGTGCCACGTGCAAAGTGCACTCTCTATAGCCCTTGGCATGCCCATCATTGCGCGCCGCCATCATCAATTCTGCCACTCTCTCATCCAACTCCGTAGAGTTAAGGATGGCATTTGCGATCTGTATACAAATACAATCAATATATGTTGTGACAATCAAACCGGACACGTATAAAGAAAAGGGAATATTACCTCCACAATCCCGTACTCTCGCAACCAGGTAAGCTGGTTCATGAGGGATTCGGATAGGCTTTCTGTTGTAGTCGAGCGACCTCCGTATCGTTAAGTTTTTGTTCACCTTCAGTTAAACGGCAGATCAACTCGACTTTCTCTGTGCTGTGAAGGTTGATATCTCTTTTCAAACTATCTACCTCATCTTGCAGCCGCGCCTGGTCAAATAGCATAGCAGTTAGATCATTGATTTCTTTATTCTTAAGAAAGAGAGTCATTTGGTTAATACCTCATTCTGCTCGCTCCTTTCTCTGTGTGAGCGCGCCTCTTCTGCTGCCGCAACTGCATCAGCTTTCATTTTTTAAGCTTCTCAATTTCATTGCGCAGAGATATCTTTTCTTTGTTATCACGATCACAAGCCTCCACAAAGCGCTTGCGCTCATCCGCATATTGCGCAGCTGAGGCCTCACACTTGCGTTTCCACGACAGCGCAACCCACTCTTCAGTTTTCTTTTCCTCCTCAAACTGGGCCTTTTCCCTCAAAATCAACAAGCATCTTTAACGTCTTCTCTTTCTCAAGTTTGGCCTTCGCCTTTTCAAGCTCAACCTCATCCCACTCTTTGTTCATGCTGCGCCATTCGCGCACAATCCTGTTTATTATGGAAGAGGCAAGGGCAGACTCTTGCAAATGACTCGTAAGTAGCCTCGTGGTCTTTTTCTTCCTGGCGCTTCACCTCCGTCGGCGGGAAGATGCCTTTATACGACTCCCTGCAGGAGTGCCAATCCGTAAAAACATCACCCTGTTTAACCTTCCACACGGGCTGATGAATCGCAGAGGCCCGCCTCTCAGAATAAGAACGATAATAATAGTCCCTAGGCGTCTCCTCTGGGCGAATGGACGACTCCTCCTTCGAATCCTCAACAAACACAAAGCCTTCGCTTTGTGTTGCAGGTCCAACTCCCTTGGATATCAACTTTGACGGTTCCGGCACAGGAGAAGATATTTTTTCTTGTTTTGCGGAAGCAGCATCTCTCACCCCAACATCTGTAGCTGTATCTTTAACCTGCTCGCCAGCAGGATTCTCAGCATCAAAATTTTTGGGCTCTTCTTCCGGAGCTACCTTCTCAATATTTTCCGGGACGATGGGGTCGGCATAAAAAACAAGAGTTTCTTGCCCCGCATCTCCTTCCTCAACGTTCTCAGGCCTGCGCGGTGATGGTATAGCAGATGAGGTGGCCGGCGCAGCCTTCACCATTTTCTCTGCAAAACATATTAACAAATACCAAGTATAAGAGTCTGCATAACTTTTTGATAGAAATGGGCAACAAACTAAACGTACCAGGTGAGAACTTCTTTGCAAAGGCATCCAGATTGCCCTTCTTGCCAATGCGCGGGCGCGAAACTTTTATTGGCGCAGGAGTTTTAGTTTCCGCCTCCTTCCTCTTCTTAGAAGTGCGCATCAACGCCACTTCCGGGCTAGAAGGTACTTCCAAGGGATCATCTGGGTTCGCAGCTGGAAGAGAGGAGGTGTCAATGGGTTCTGGCTTCGGTTTCTTCAAACCTACAGGCGCAAGACCCTCCAGTGAGTCCGACACCATCACATAATTGCACCAAGAGTCAGATACGAGACGCGTACCTTTCTTACCCTCAGCCTTCGCAGCAGCTGATGGCTTGGTTTTTTGATCTAGGTTGGAAGGGGGAGGCGCAGTAGCTGCAGCAGCAGTTGGTTTCTTCTTCTTCTTCGAGTCAGGACCTACGCCCAAGTTTAGCAAGTCACCTACATAATCAATCATATTGAGCAAGGGTTGCGCCATTAGTTATATTGCAATATTACTTAGAAAATATGTTCAGGAGTAATATTGCAATATCAACTTCGGCTTTGTAAGAATTTAATTACCAGTCTTCGAAGATGGTTGCGCCTCCAGATCTTCCTTCTTGGGCAGCTCAAAGTGCCCCAAGATTTGTGATAACCAAGGTTCCTCACCTTCAGCAATAGGCACGACGGCCATTTTCCCTCTCTCTTGAAAGAGACCAAGTAGAGCGGCGCAGCTACATAACAAATATTTTTGCATCAGTACATATCTATTAAAAGATATTACTAGGAAGTTAAAGGGTTACGTACCGTTTCCATCTTCAGTATACACCGGTTTTTCCCGGCGTTCTTTCTTCCAAAAAATGCTCATCCCGGCAGCGATGAGGGCCCTCTCCGGCAAAACAATGTTTGGCACATCTTTAATATCTTGATACCATACCTCGTCGGCAGGTATGGGAAGGGTCTCCATCTCGATCTCATCACCGGCTCGGAATGTCATCTTCATCGGGATCACCGCCGCCTTTATGAAGAAGAACTTCTGCTTCCAGTCGTGGTAAGATTTGGGCGGCACCAACAGCAATCGTTTGGCCTGCACACGCTGTTGGAATGAATAAAATCCCAACGAGCAGTGCAACTGATAGAAGACTCTAAATCTCTCAACCGTCAGTACGATCTGCATCGACCGGCAAACAAACTCAAAATGCCGGATCCTAGCCATTCCCATCGGGCTCAACTGAGAAATATGAAGCTTGTAAAAATAAAGAATTTCCAGCAAGAAATGGGTCACCGGAAGCCGGAAGTTCCCTTCGGGAAAATAATCATAAAATAACGTAATGTAGCCGGCCGGTGCATCAGCCGACGTGGCATTCACCACTGGAAAAAACGCTTTCCAGGACGGAACAAAAAGAAAGTTGGTGGCAAGATTATCGAATTCTTTCTTCGACCACTTTAACGGTGGCAAACTTGACGATGACATCTCAGCAAAACTTGCACCGGTGGCGATTACTCAAACTTTGAAGAATACTTAGAAAACTTTGAAGATCGCCGAAAGATATTAACACAAGTTTCTCTCAAGATTTAATTTGGTGAGGAAGCAAACGGATCGTTGATGCACGATTTGACTGCAGCGACTTTTGTGACAATCACGTATCCCCAAGTAACCGCAGGGGCGAGTGGGGAACAGTAACTGCCCCACACGCGCGAGTTTTGCCGAAATAGCATTAAATACCGTAAGACATGTACTGTTGACAACCTGTCAACAGTACCACCATGTCTCAAGAACGTGCGTCGTCACCAACTACACCATCCGGATGAGTGACACGTGTCTAAGTATATTTGAAATTAAATACTTTTTCAAAATTCACTTACGACACGTCACCAAGATGCATAAAGTAACAAAAAGCTAGTCCTTACCTAGCGCATCACATTTATCTTAAGTCCAGTGCTCCACCTACTTTTAATTCTTACATAGGAGCAACACTGGATTGGGGGGACTTGAAGGGGTATGGTCCCAAAAACCTTGCGCCAACCAAGGAAACCATACCCATTAAAAACTGCTAAGAAAACTCCGTGCAGACTTCTTTGCCAAAATAAGATTTATTAGAACTCTTCGTCAAATATCCAAGAGAGGAAAGGATCATATAACTACCTTGCGCGGGCTCGCGCAAGGTTCAAAGTTAAAAGCCTAAAAATTCTCTTTGGATAAATGCTTCATTTAACTACCTTGCGCGGGCTCGCGCAAGGTTCAAAGTTAACCTTGAACATTCTCGTTTGATAATGCTTCATTTAACTACCTTGCGAGGTCTCGAGCAAGGTTCAAAGTTAACCTTGAACATTCTCATTTGATAATGCTTCATTTAACTACCTTGCGCGGGCTCGCGCAAGGTTCAAAGTTAACCTTGAACATTCTCGTTGGATAATCTTCATGCACAAACCTTGCACAGATATTTATATCAAAGCAAGTATACACCAAACGTTGCGCTAAGAAGCAAGGAGAAGAAGGAAGATCAGTTAATTAACTTGCGCTTCTCGTGCAAGGAAACAGTAAATCCTGAGAAACTTTCCCTTAGCAAAATCCTTGACTTGGTGCAGAAGCAAGGGAATCTTTTCTGTTGTAACAGAATGTACACGTGGTGAATAATAGATGGGAAACAGCTGTGAAACCCTTCTAGAAGCCATTAACACCTTATCGTGCAAGCATCTTTTCGGTTAAACCAATTGGCACATGGCAGCATCTGGACGGCCGAGGAAAATCACGGTGATGGCATGCTCACATTTATAAGATGTAGTGATATCATGTTGACCCGTGGCACCTCCCTAACCGCTGATGAGCTCACGATCCGTGTGCACTAACGGATTGCCAACAAACATTAACGGAATAGCAAAAGATTCCGTTAAAGTTAACAATCTCTCTTTTTAGCGCCAAAAACCGGCTATAAATAAGTAACTTGGAGTTCAAGGAAAGGTATTCACTCTCAACTACTCTCTCTCTCTTACAATACTTACTTTCGACTACCTGTACTTATTCTCACGCCGGAGGGTGGTCACGGAGAGAACCCCCCTTCTCCCCGTGGCGAGCTAACGGTGTTCTGTTTTGCAGGTTCAACCGGAATATTATTCTATTCATCATCCATCGTAAAACCAAACGGAGGGTTAACCCTTTTATGCAGAGCCCATTCCATAGATCTACTTAGATTCCGGTCTAGTTGATCTAGGGTTTCTTCAGGATCTGTCTATCTTCATAGTTAGATTCTTGTAGGATATTTAAAGTACAGTCTTAAATCTTTCTATCTTCATAGTGAGATTTCTAAGAAGTGCTTTATACGCCGATGGTTATTGTTTATGTGTTGGGATTGTTGGTGATTTAGATAACGAAACTAGAGTAATACAATAGTACATGGTGGATACGCCGTTGGTACTACCTATATATAAGTGTGCTTATTGTATTACTATTCGTGGCATTATCCAAATCACCATTAGGATTTAGGACTTTGTGATTAAATGATTCAATGTGACCAAACCAAATCCTTATAATATCTATCTATCTTCATAGTTAGATTCTTGTGGGATGTTTAAAGTGCTAAATTGAAGTCCTTGATTAGATTCTTTGTGTACTTTAATGCGTGTGTACAAGTTATGTGTACAAAATGTAACATATAAATTACATCAAATGAGGCGTAAAACCAACCCTTTTTCAGTACTAATGTTGGAAAAAGCACGTTCTTTCTTTCTTTTGAATTTACATGACCAAATGAGCTTAAAAGAACAAAAGAAGAAAATAAACAGCCTAAACCAACATAAATACAAGAGGAAGGAGTAACGTGACACGTATGACCCCACAGTAGCACCCCAAATGCAAAACATGAAGACAGAAGCTGACCACAGGGTCGTGCCCAGTCAGGCATGGGCCGTGGTCAGACTTGGCTCCTGCAGACAAGACAAAAGGACGGTTCCACGCCCACCACAGGGACGTGCTCACAAACCAGGGCTGTGTTCAGAGTTTTAGATTCACAGAATCTTGATAGTACAGCGAAGAGTTGACCACGGGGCCGTGTTTAGAGGCCACGGGGGCGTGTGGGGCCCTCTGCTAACAACTGCAATTAATGAAGAAAGAGAAGGAGATGGCCATGGGCCGTGCCTAGTGGACACGAGGCCGTGGCTAGAGCACTATTATGACTATAAATAGGGGTGCTTGGTTCACTCCAAAGGCATCCTTTGGCAAACCACTTATCTCTCACTTTGCCATCATTCCACCACCACTACAACACCAACACCCACCACCATCATCCATCTATTATCTTTAGAGTGTGTATTAGTCTCGGGATTCAAGATTGATTGCAAGAGTTCTTGTCAAACAAAGGCCATGCTTGGCTAATCTCTTACATCACTTGGTGAAGACAAGTCTTTAATATATTACTTTGATTTTTAATCTTTCGGCACTTTTTAGTTGGGTATTTATTAATGACTTTAATAAATAGTTTCTTATGTTGAAAGTGAATTTTCCTAACCATTTCTTTATGATGTCATTCATTTGCTCATTCGTGTCTTTACGGTCTATATAAAACACGTTAACTACTTGGAAGGGGGTTAGAAGGGTGGTTTGGTAAACTTCTTGTCTCGTTCAGTGTGTAGATCCAGTGAAGACTTGGTTCAAGCTTACTAAGACCTCCTTCAATGCCCTATGGTATTGGATGTCGGGGTGCGAATAGTGACGTGTGCGTGTATATACATATTTTTTACAATAAATTTACACACGATTCGGTTTCTAAATTTATAAAAATGATTTATACTTCAATATTAAAACACACACGAAAGGGCAAGTGTACCCCGCCATATATGTAGTAAAGTATCGGTAAGAACCAAGTATCAATCCAAGGATGCGGGCAGAGACGATAATACTAAACCTTTGTCATTATTCTACCGGCAGAAAAGATAAGTGATAAGTTGTTTAGACTAGAAAATGACTAAAACATAATCTTTTTGTTTCTTTTTCTTTTTAAAAACATAATAGACTCCAAATATGAAAAATATAAATATAGCGTTGCTTTATGAGCAACCAGAATATGTTAATTAAGTCGGATATGTCACTAAGTCACTTGGTCAATTTTCCATTTTTCAAAGACAATTAGTATCCCTTTTGGGAATCCTAACATGACAAATCTCCGGAAAGTTAAAACGATAAACACAATTTAACCACCTAAAACTGTTCTTTAATGCCCTATTGATGAATGTCTATGAAAATCCCTTAAAAATAAGCTAGTCATCCCTTAGGAGTTTTCTAACCTCACTTAATCAAGGAAAGAGACATCGATAAACACAATGCAACCACCGAGATAAGCATAAACTAGATTAAATCACAACCGAGTTCATTTTAAAAATCTTGAACACAAATCCACCAAGAAAACAATTTTGGCCTAAATTACTAACAAAGTTACAACTTATGTCAAGAATCCGTAACAACACCATCTAACACGCTAAGGTCCTTCCATGAGGAAAACACTCTTGATTATTATTAATTACCCCTTATTAAACCAATACGCATTTCAAGTTTCATGGTGTAAACATTTTAACAAGTTAAAAGTCTAGTAATACATGATTAATTAAGCTTCTTCTTGCAAATATCCTAGCTAACCACATACTAATCATCCTAATAACTAACTATAATCAAGAATCCAATAACAATAAACAAGGTTGCAAACTAATCATGAATGATTAACATAGAAAGTTGTTAAGTGTCACTACAAACATGATTAACATACTAATGGTTGTTTATGAAGCAAGGATTACTAGTGTTTTTGCCCTTAGGCTACAATAATACCTAATACATCAACCAAATGCTTGATCATAATGAAAAACATGGAAAGATTCAAGAATCAAACCATAAACAAGCAATAGATTGAAGACCCAGATGGTAACGGAGCTTCTCGGCATTATAGGGGCTTGATTCCGAGCAAAAGACGGAGCTTCTCGGCACTATGGTAAGTCGCCTGAGTTGCTTATAGATTAGCGATCAGCTTGTGTTCTGTGGTTGTTATATAACTTTTTCATTTGGCACGGTCGTGCACTGTTCATCGTATCTTGTGACGTCATCAGGATCTGGGCAGATATTCAAACGGGCACGGCCGTGCCAAGTGTGGCATAGTCGTGCATCTCCGAGGTTCATGTTGCACTGCCAGTCGCACCGGCAGTGCTCTCCGGGAAACAGGCTTGGCACGCTCGTGCGCGCCGATGAAACCTGTGGCACTGACATTGGCACTGGTGGTGCAGTCTTGGTAGTCGCATTGGCACGGCAGTGCCAACCTCCGCACGGTCGTGCCGATTCATCTGCACTTCACAGAATCTTCTTATCTCTGCCGATTTGCCAAGAAGATCCAATTTTCGTCGTCTTCTTGGCCGCTGCGCTGTTTAAGGCCTGTAAATCAAAACATACCTGATTAAGTGCCAAAACTTCGATTTTATAGCCAAAAACACGTAAAACGGGGATAAAATGGGGGACTAAAGTATGTTTATTTTTACATATATCAAACCTTCCCACACTTGAACTTTGCTTGTCCTCAAGCAAACTAAAATAAAGATAGAATAAAAGAAAATTTCTAACGAGTTTAAGTAGTTTACAATCTACATAACTACTATGCATACATAACTGTAGCTGTTTTTTCGAAAGACATCATCAACGAATCCAAACCAAACAAGCGCATGTGAATATATGTAAAGATAACCAAAAAGCCATGATTCCACTTTCGATTGACCTAGCATGCAAATTTTCACACACCTCACAATGTTCACACACACTCGGCTATATTTGTGAAACATACATAAAATGTGTTGTGTAAACACTCGACGCCTAGACAATGAATCGTGTAATATCATAAGCTTGTCAAAAGATCTAGTCTCCAACAACTAACATGCGAAAGAGCATAAATCAAGAGGTCTTCATGGGTTGTAATGGTAGGATAGGGTGAAGGGTGTGGAATGGAAATTTACGAGTGACTAAACGGTTAAAACTCGGTAGTTACGCCTAGCAAGCATAAAATAAATACGAACTTTACATAGATAGCCTGTGAAAGACGATTTTCACGTTTTCGAGCTAATTGACGATTTCCTCTATTTTAGCACTAAAAATTGCTCGAATTTTGTCGTCTTCACCTTTGTTTTAGGGTGTTATATTTTCTGATTTTTTTACTCTAATACTTTTGTACAAGACGAATTAACTATCAAAGGTGCTAATTAAACATTAACTTTAACCGAGTTTTAACACTAAGGGTTAAAAATAAAAGGGCTAATTTTGGCTAAGTGGGCTAATTGGTAGGGTTAAAGAAAGTAAAACACGTGAAAAGGCTCAACGTGGTGAATCCTAGTGGTTGATGTAGGGTTTAAGGGGAACTAAATGAAAGAAGAAGGCTAGAAATAAAAGGTTTTCTAAGTGCCTCTATCACTTTTACACAATCTCACATGCTTATGGTCTCGACAAGTATGCTAGGGACAAGTTCTAAATTACACGAGACATTCGGCTCACTCCTAATCCGAAATGAACAAGCATCTAACAAATCTAAGGCTCAAAACATGCTCACATAACAGAAGGAAATGGGTAAAAGTGTGAAAATTAACATGTAAGTCGTTCTTTGTTTGTCATGTTTTTAGTTATCTTTTTGGAAATTTATTAGGCTTGTCGGTTTTTTATCTTATCTGATGCTTTCTAAAACGACAACTAGCCGGTTTAGTTGATTAAAAATAATTTTTTTCTTTTTTTAGAGGACAAACAAAGTCACAATGTTAACCCCCACACTTCAACTTCGCATTGTCCCCTATGCGAAACCCAAAAATATAGAAAAAGGAGAATAACACTCCCCTAAAGATGAACGTGGATAAACTGATAATCCGCCGGTTCGGCATTTTCTCTCGTGCCTAGTACGTGTTGCAAATACCTGCGTAAACGTCACCATACAAAACACAACACAAGACAACAAACTGATAGCTAAACAAACCAAATCATAGATAATAATAAAAGTACCATCCATATATAAAATAGATAAAATCAAAAAAATTGTCTGAAAACTAACAATACATATCCACGGGTGTTTGAAACAATAACCCAATATGAACACCCGATAAATAAAGACAAATAAACTAATAAAAGATAGATCGCAACACCAAATATCCCCACCCCCCGACTACTCATCGGCGTCGTCATCATGGTGAGTTCCAGATGAACCCGCCCCACCGCCAGTCTGGTTTCCGAATGGGAACTGTGGAAGGTCACCAAAGTAGTTCGGGTGGGCTTCATGGAGACCACCGAATATGTATGAAAATCCCGCATGCATCTCTTGTCGCATGAAATCCTGATTTACTTGCATCTGCTGAAACTGTTGATAGAACTCAGGATAAGACGGGATGCCCGGTGGCCAGTCTTGGTGCTGCGGCTGGTACTGGTGCTGAAGTTCTGGTGGTGGTTGGATGAAGCCTTCAACATGGTGCTCCTCGTGGTCATTCTCCATCTCAACATGCTCATCGTTATCTTGTTCCTCGTTCGGTAGTGGCGGGAGAGGATCCCAAATTTATCCATTCAATCCTTTCAACCTAGGGCCGTTGTCGGTATCCAGTCATACCCATAAACTTCAAAGCTCGAAGGCCTACTTCGAATCCCGCATGAACCAAGGTCAAACCGTTCTCCAGCTCATGAGTCATAACCCCAAGAGCATGGGCGAGCTGAGTTATATACTCCCCCCAATGGATTTCACTACTTGCCGTCTTACCTGCGCTATTTACGAAAAATTCTGCCATTCGCGCCGCAAGATTAACATTCACCCAGTTGACAATAAAATATAAGATGATTAAATCGGGTGTGGGACAATTCCCAAAACTTTCCATGCGTCCAGCAATAGTGTCACTAATAACCTGGTGGAGTACCCTTAGAAGCGGATACCTCAAACGTGATGCTTTGGCTTTTTTCGCTTCATAGGGTGGCCCAACCGCCACTGGGCCCAAAAGTCAGCCCGCTGCCGGTCACTCTCAAAATTATAAATGGAAGTGAAGAGTTCGGAGTCTAACTCCTCCTCGGTGTAGATGCCCAATTTCTTCCCAAGTCTCGCGACCGTCCAATGATGCCACCGACCTCCGAGTCTGAAATTGATTCTCTTTGTATGTCAGAAGTCAGGGTTGGCGCCCCCTCTTGGTTTTTCATAAGAGTATGAGGCGAGGAACTCCAAAGTGAGCTCCAAGTAAACGAGATGGCAGATGTTTAACAATCGAGACATGGGGTAAGAAATCATTTTCACAAGTCTTTCGGATTGGTTTAAGGCTTGCATCATTTTCCAGCTCAGCCTTCTTGGTGCACCAATTTTTCCTCTTTGATTCCACAAAGCTTGCATTTTGTTGATACACGGGCGATCCTTGATGTTTTCGGGGTTAAACTGGATGAAAGGATGGTCCATCTACATACAGGAACACAGTATTATAAGAATAACTTAAAAATTCAAGGTCCCGGCACCTGACCAGGGTTCGTGATTAGAACTTGTGATTTGTTGAAACAATCAAGAATTAGGGTTTATTTGTAGTTATGAAGAAAACCAAATGTTCTTGGATAAAAACCATAATCTATCTTAAAACAGGATTAAAAACAGAAAACATGAAGAAAATCCATACCTTGTCCGAGGAATTGAAGGGATTCTTGCAAAATATGGTGGGTTTTGAGAGAAGGAGAGTGCAGATTCGGCTGTTCGCGATTAGGGTTTCAGTTTTTTAGAGGTCTTTACTGAAAAGCCCTTTTTATACCCCTGCCTTTTTACTGTGCCTAAAAAGTCGCGCACGATCGTGCGGGATCTCGCACGGTCGTGTGGATCCGTGAGTGCGGCCGGCACGCACGGTCGTGCGGGCCGAGAACTGGACCCTGCACTGTTGTGCCTTGCAGATGCAGCATGTTGCACGACCGTGCAGAATATGTGCACGGTCGTGCACTATCTGGGCAGTTTGCAGACATAATGCACAGAATGCTCTCAACTCCATTTTTTCGACAGAATTCACCATTTTCGTAGAATATAATTTGTTTGAACAATATTTCTAGCTCGGAACATTATAAGGAATGGATTTAAACTATACAAACAATCGAAAAAACGACAAACACATCGAAAACACGAAAAAGCGTAAAATATGAAAATAAAACAATTTTACCCGTAAGCATGCAAAACACGAATGCTGCATTTTTAATCCTCGAGTCGATAGCATAGACTCTCCTCCCCATACTTGTTATGCGTGTGGGGTGTGGAGTTCGATTACCTCCACCGTCGAATCAACTAGTCCGCTAATGTAAAGTTTCAACCTATGATCGTTGACTTTAAAAGTCACCCCGCTTGGGTCCTCGATAACCATGGTTTCGTACGGAAATACTTCCTTAACCGTGTACGGCCCCATCCATCAGGATTTCAGTTTTTCTGGGGAACACACGCAGCCATGAGGTATACAACAAGACAAGATCTCCCACTTGAAAATCCTTATGTTCTTTCAAACGCTTGTCATGCAACCTTTTAACACGCTCCTTGTACAAGATGGAACTCTCATAGGCATGACTCCTCAACTCTTCAAGCTCGTGAATTTGCAAAAACGGGTCTCACTGTTGCTCTTTAGGTCCAAATTCGCCATCTTCAAAGCCCACAATGCCTTGTGCTCTAGCTCCACCGGTAGATGACATGCTTTTCCATAAACTAACCTAAACGGAGTAGTCCCGATAGGTGTCTTATATGCAGTCCAGAAAGCTCAAAGCGCATCATCTAATTTCTCCGACCAATCCTTGCGGTTTTGACTTACCGACCGCTCAAGGATTCTCTTCAAACCACGATTAGTAACCTCCACCTGCCCGCTTGTCTATGGATGGTATGGTGTAGATAGTTTATGATGAACACCATAGAGGGACAAGGCTCGCTCTAGCTACGCATTATAGAAGTGCGTCCCTCCCTCGATCGCTAATAAGTGCCCTCGGGGCACCAACCGGGCAAACAAGCTTTAAGAAACCTCACAACCACCCTAGCATCATTAGTGGGTAAGGCTTGCGCCTTGGCTCACTTCGATACGTAACCAACCGCCACTAGGATGTACTTATTTCTGCATGAGGATGGAAATGGGCCCATGAAGTCGATACCCCCTATATCGAACACTTCACAAACCTGAATCGAATTTTGAGGCATCTCATCGCGTACGGATATATTTATCTCCCTCTGGCAAGCATCGCACACTGTCACACAATTCTACGCATCACGAAATATGGTGGGCCAATAAAAACCAGAATCTAACACTTTCTTCGCGGTGTAGTTGGCTCTCTGATGACCTCCAGTGGGCACCTTGTGACATTGCCGCAAAATATCAACTGCCTCCTCTCCAGACACACATCTACGAATCACCTGATCCCGCCAACTCGAAACAAGAACGGATCATCCCAAATGTAATACTTAAGATCCATGAAGAATTTCCTCTTTTGCTGACGCGCCAGTCCTTTAACAAGGATCCCACACGCAAGGTAGTTCCCAAAATCAGCAAACCGAGGCGACTCATCATTCACTTCCACACTCATGAGGGACTCGTGAGTGAAGTTGTCACTTATCGGCTCCCAACGCGCGTCCTCAATTTCTCCGTGCTACAATCTAGAAAGATGGTCGGTCGCAACATTCAACGAACCATTCTTACTCTGTATCTCGAAGTCGAACTCCTGTAGCAACAAAATCCACCTGATGAGATGCGGCTTAGTATCTTGTTTGCTGAACAGGTATCAAATGGCGGCGTGATCGGTGTACACAATCATCTTTGACAGCACTAAATACGACCTGAATTTGTCAAATGCGAAAACTACCGCCAAACGCTCTTTCTCCTTAGTAGTGTAGTTCTCCTGTGCATCGTGCAGAGTCTTGCCGACGTAGTAGATCGGATGGAAATGCTTGTCCTTCTGTTGTCCCAACACGACCCTTATCGCATAATCACTCGCGTCGCACATAATCTTAAACGGCAATGTCCAGTCCGGTGCGACTAAGATGGGGGCCTCTACAAGCTTTGCTTAAGAAGGTCAAAGGCCTTCAATCACTCCTCACAAAAGATAAACGGAGCATCCTTCTCCAACAAACGGGTGATGGGTCTAGCGATTTTTGAGAAGTCTTTTATAAATCGCCTGTAGAATCTCGCATGACCAAGGAAACTCCGTATCACTCTAACCGAGGTGGGAGGTTGAAATCGAGAAATGATGTCAACTTTCGCTGGATCTACTTCTATACCTACTTGTGAAATCTTATGCCTAAGAACTATGCCCACTCTCACCATAAAGTGGCATTTCTCCCAGTTCAGCACAAGATTTGTCTCCTCACACCTTTTTAACATCTTTTTCAAATTTTCCAAACACTGATCGAAGGAGTCTCCAAAAAATGAGAAATCATCCATAAACACCTCCATGGAATCCTCGATCATATCATGGAATATCGCAACCATGCAGCGCTGGAAGGTAGCCGGTTCATTACACAACCCGAAAGGCATACGCCGGTAGGCGAATGTGCCAAAGGGACATGTGAAAGTAGTCTTCTCCTGATCCTCAGGAGCAATAGGAATCTGAAAGTATCCGGAAAACCCATCCAAGAAACAGTAATATGACTTCCCTTACAGACGTTCCAACATCTAGTCGATGAATGGAAGCGGGAAGTGGTCCTTGCGAGTGGCGTCATTGAGTTTGCGATAATCTATGCAAACACGCCATCTTGTGACCGTCCTGGTTGGAATAAGCTCATTCCTATCATTTGTAACTACCATCATGCCACCCTTTTTGGGCACTCCCTGTACGAGACTAACCCAAACCGAGTCGGAGATAGTATAGATCAAACCTGCATCTAACAACTTTATCACCTTCTTTTTTGAAATCTTCTTGCATGTTTGGGTTTAATCATCTCTATGGCTGCGCACACGACTTGTAATGGTCCTCCATGAGAATTTTACGAGTGCAGAAGGAAGGATTGATTTCTTTGATGTCCATTATCTTCCATGCCATGGCTTTCTTACGAAGTCGCAAAACACTAAGAAGTTTTCTCTTTTCCTCGTCTGGCAAAGATGATGAGATGATAATTGGAAGACGAGTCCTCGTCTAATAATGCATACTTAAGATGCGGCGGAAGCTCCTTAAGCTCTAAGGACGAAGGATCTTCAACTGAAGGCTTCGACTTCTCTTCAACCTCGCGATCAATCTCTGTAAATTGATCCGGACTCTGGGAACCATCATCACCAATCTGATAGACAGGCTGCTCAAAGTCGTGGCCCTCCTGCGTAATGCCATCTAGGTCCCCCACAGAACAGATGTGTATCTGAATCGATCTCCTCAATCGTGCCTCGGAAATGGGTGCTCACATAAGTGTCGACAATGCCAACATAATAGAGTGCATCATCCTGACTCTGTGGGTGCTGCATTGACCGCTTAATGTCAAAGGTCACATGCTTGTCATTCACTCGGAGTGTAATCTGGCCCGCGGTTAAATCTACAATCGTATGGGCAGTATTCAAGAATGGACGTCCGAGTATCAAAGGCACCCTAGAATCCTCATCCATATCCAAGATAACAAAATCCACAAGAAACACGAACTTATCAATCTTAACAAGCATATTCTCAACAAACCCGCGTGGATACTTGATTGAACGGTCAGCAAGTCTAATGCTCATCCTCGTAGGTGAAGGCTCACCTAGATCCAACTTGGCAAAAAACCTTATAAGGCATAAGGTTAATGCTCGCTCCCAAGTCAGCTAACGCATGACTGACAGACATGCTGCCAATAAGACAAGGCAATGTAAAGCTGCCTGGATCTCCCATCTTCATAGGCAGACGGTTTTGAAGGATAGCTCAGCAGCTCTAATTCATCCCAACACAGGACATATCCTCAAGTTTCTGCTTATTTGAGAGGATGTCCTTCAAGAACTTCGCGTACTTAGGCATTTTGGCATGCGTCGACAAATGGTATGTTTATGTGTAACTGTTTGAATAACTCAAGAAACTTACCATATTGTTCATTCTTCTGCTTCTTTAGCCTGTCTGGGTAAGGAACTGGAGGAGTATAATCTTTGACCGGCTTCTGGAGCTGTGCTGTACTTGCTGGTCCTCGCCTAACGTGCACCTCATTCGAAGCATCGGTCTAGACCGTCTCAGTGATCGGTGGTGAATCCGATATGTCAGGTCCCATGGTTTTACCACTCCTCGTCGTCACGACATTCACATGCTCTCGTGGGTTCCGCTCAGTATTGCCTGGGAGGCCACCCAGGGGTCTCTCAGACATCATCTTGGCCAACTGCCCTACCTGATTCTCAATATTTTGAATGGAGGCCTTAGAACTCCGCATATCTCCCTTGTGAGCTAAGAAACGTTGTTCATTTTGCTGGTAACGTTTCTCAGCTAACTGATTCGCACTAGTAGAGCTGCTCAGAAGTTGGGCCATCATCTCCTCCAGCTTGGAATTTTCCTGGAGGCTTCTTGCTGAGAGCTACTCTCAGCACACTGATTTTGGTACTAATATGGTCGGGGCTGGTATGATTGATTGTAGGGCTGGAATGACTGGCCTTGAGCCTGCTACGGTGTCGGAGTTTGTTGAGTAAATCCGAGAGGGTTTTGGTTACCCGTATTAGCTCTCCATCCAAAGTTCGGGTGATTCATCCATCCCGGATTATACGTGTTGCTTTAAGGATTATTTTGTGGCCTCGCTTGATTGCTAACGAAATCTACCTCCTCCTAGCCCGCAAACATAACTCCTTGGTCACATGCACCTAACTCGTGCGATACTCCGCATTGGTCACATCCCGAACTAGTCTGCGCTACTGTTTGGGACTGTGACTTATCAAACTTTGCCGACAATGCCGCGATCTGTGCAGTGATAGTTGTGTAATCGTCAACAACATGAACTCCTGCGCGTGAAGATGTCCGACTCGTCTCCACCATGACGTGACTCGACTTCAACGCAGCTCTCTCGATAATCGCGTAAGCTTCATTAGGCGTCTTCATCCCTAGATCGCCACCTGCATATACGGCTAAACACTCATGCGTGTCATAGTTGAGCCCCTCGTAGAAAGTTAAAACTAATTGCCTCTTGGAGTAACCGTGTTGCAGAACATCAAGTAACAAGTCTCTGAATTGCTCCCAGGCTGCATGTAAGGACTCTCCGTCATCCTGGCGAAATGTCATGATCCGGTTCCTCAGCTTCGTCGTCTTTTCTGGCGGAAAGTACTTTTGCATGAACAACTCCGCCATCTCGTCCCAAGTCCTAATGGACCCAGCAGGAAGTGACATAAGCCAAGATCTAGCTTTGTCTCGCAGAGAAAATGGAAAAAGTCGCAACCAAATCGCGTCATCCGAAACATCCCGTATCTTGAAAGTAGAGCACACCTCCAGAAATGCATCAATGTGTCAATTGGGATCCTCATTCTCTCATCTGTCAAACTGCACCGAATTTTTTACATTATACTAGATTTTATTTCAAAATTTGGCGCTACCACTGTCGGTCGGGCTATGCTCGGCTCCAAACCACCACCTCTGGGTTGGTTCGTCTTGTTTAACGGTCGGTCGTCGTCCGCCATGGCTATGCCTGCCACATCCTCTGAGCTCTCGGTCTCAGAGGGTACCATCGGCTCTCCCTAGCTGCCTCGATTTGCTACGCAACCGCGCGGGATCTCTCTCGAAGTTGCCACCTCAGAACACGTTCGGGTTCGTCAGATGGTTCAACAGCGTCAGGTGCGGGGGTTGAGGACATCAACCTTCAGATGAAAAACCGACAAATATGAATATTATATTATTATTATTTTTTTTGCTGCTGTAATAAAACGAATTTTCTGTTTTAAAGCATTAAAATTTTGCAAAAATTGGAGGTGGGACAAAAATTTGAATAAAAACAAAAACTCATAAAAACACTTGAACCGGTAATTAAAAAAAATGGTTTTTTCGGTTCCGAAAGTAGTTCGAATTCGAACAAAAAAATGAAATAAAAATTTAGCAAATATTTGAACAAATATAAAAACGAATAAATTTCATAAAAATATTAACAAATGAATAAATAAATAATAAAATGGAAATTATCACAAATATTTACAAGTATGTACACGGATAAAATATCGACTCGGGTCGTTCCTAAAACTCGCCACATCCCCGGCAACGGCGCCAAAAACTTGACATGTGCGTGTATATACATATTTTTTACAATGGATTTTACACACGATTCGGTTTTAAATTTATAAAAATGATTTATACTTCAACATTAAAACACACACGAAAGGGCAAGAGTACCCCGTCATATATGTAGTAAAGTATCGGTAAGAACCAAGTATCGATCCAAGGATACGAGCAGAGACGATAATACTAAACCTTTGTCATTATTCTACCGGCAGAAAAAATAAGTGATAAGTTGTTTAGACTAGAATATGACTAAAACATAATCTTTTTGTTTCTTTTTCTTTTTAAAAACATAATAGACTTCAAATATGAAAAATATAAATATTGCGTTGCTTTATGAGCAACCGGAATATGTTAAGTAGGATTTGTCACTAAGTCACTTGGTCAATTTTCCATTCTTCAAAGACAATTAGTATCCCTTTCGGGAATCCTAACATGACAAATCTCCAGAAAGTTAAAACGATAAACACAATTTAACCACCTAAAACTGTTCTTTAATGCCCTATTGATGAATGTCTATGAAAATCCCTTAAAAATAAGCTAGTCATCCCTTAGGAGTTTTCTAACCTCACTTAATCAAGGAAAGAGACATCGATAAACACAATGCAACCACCGAGATAAGCATAAACTAGATTAAATCACAACCGAGTTCATTTTAAAAATCTTGAACATAAATCCACCAAGAAAACAATTTTGGCCTAAATTACTAACAAAGTTACAACTTATGTCAAGAATCCGTAACAGCACCATCTAACACGCTAAGGTCTTTCCATGAGGAAAACACTCTTGATTAGTATTAATTACCCCTTATTAAACCAATACTCATTTCAAGTTTCATGGTGTAAACATTTTAACAAGTTAAAAGTCTAGTAATACATGATTAATTAAGCTTCTTCTTGCAAATATCCTAACTAACCACATACTAATCATCCTAATAATTAACTATAATCAAGAATCCAACAACAATAAACAAGGTTGCAAACTAATCATGAATGATTAACATAGAAAGTTGTTAAGTGTCACTACAAACATGATTAACATACTAATGGTTGTTTATGAAGCAAGGATTACTAGTGTTTTTGCCCTTAGGCTACAATAATACCTAATACATCAACCAACTGCTTGATCATAATGAAAAACAAGCAAAGATTCAAGAATCAAACCATAAACAAGCAAGAGATTGAAGACCCGGATGGTAACGGAGCTTCTCGACACTATGGGGGCTTGATTCCGAGCAAAAGACGGTGTCTCTAGAGCCCAGAAAATCGCCTGATTTGCTCCCAAAAATCCAGATTAGCGATCAGAATGTGTTCTGTGGTTGTTATATAACTTTTTCATTTGGCACGGTCGTGAGCATAAAGTGCACGGCCGTGCACTGTTCATCGTATCTTGTAACGTCATCAGGACCTGAGCATATATTCAAATGGCCATGGCCGTGCCAAGTGTGGCACGACCGTGCATCTCCGAGCTTCAGGCTGCACTGTTAGTCGCACTGGCAGTGCTCTCCGGGAAACAGGCTTGGCGCGGTCGTGCCAAGGCACGCACGGTCGTGCGCGCCGATGAAACCTGTGGCACTGGCATTGGCACTGGTGGTGTGTCTTGGTAGTCGCATTGGCACTGCCGTGCCAACATCCGCACGGTTGTGCCGATTCATCTTCACATCATAAAATCTTCGTAACTTTGCCGATTCGCCCAAAAAATCCAATTTTTCGTCTTCTTCTTGTCCGGTGCGCTGGTTACGCCTGTAAACCAAAATATACCTTATTAAGTGCCAAAACTTCGGTTTTATAGCCAAAAATGCGTAAAATGGGGATAAAACGGAGGACTAAAGTATGTGTATTTTTACATATATCAAATAGCTTGAACCCCTCATATGTAAACTACTATTAAAACATTAAACGACCTCTTGGGATTGTAACCCTGTTGACTCAAACGACTTGGCCGAGGGTAACGTCACCTTCAAAAGAGGGGCATATCGCTTTTCGCATTAATAACTTACTTAATTGTCTTTCAATATTCCGGCCTCTTGGGATTGTATCCTGCTGACTCAAACCACTTGACCGAGGGAACTTCACCTTCAAAAGAGGGGCATACTACTATAACTAAGAGAATCTCTTAAAAAGTCTGAAAGTACGAAAATCATCAACGGGTACATAAAAGAGGAGTTGGATCCAAGTGATTCTATCTTGTTTATTTGTATTTCATTTTATTTATCTTTTCATTGTTATGTATATTTTATATTTAAAACATTTTTCAACAAATTTTGTATCGATTAGACGTCGACGCTAAACCGGTATTAAAAGCTCTTGTGTCCTTGGACGACCTCGGTATCTTACCAACACTATACCTCGCTCGCGATTGGTGCACTTGCCCTAGTGTGTGTTTAGTGTTAGTACAATATCGTGTTTTATAAATGTAAAACTTGATTAATGCGTAAAATGGACTCAATATATTAATAAAATTATATCACGCTCGACAAGCACCAAGTTTTTGGCGCCGTTGCCGGGGACACAAGTATTTTAACAAAGTTTAAAATCAGCGGCCTAATTATTTTTAACTTTTTATTAGGATTTTTTTCAGTTTTTAGCAAATTTTGCACTTTCAGCAGGCTGCAGCACGGGGCCATGTCCATCCAACACGCCCCCGTGTCCAAAAACAGCAGCAACAAATCTGTTTTAAGTCAGACAATAGCTGACCACGGGGCCGTGTCATACGAACACGGGGCCGTGTCCAATCTCAGTTACTGAAAACAGGATCGTCAGATCCCAACGGTTGGTAATCTCTGACAAAAATATGAATGATATCGATTATTTTTGCTTTCGCCAGTCTTACAGTGAATGGTGTCACCTATGCGGTGGGTTTCATCAAGATTTAGAATGTTACATTCTAAATTTTGAGCCCCATTATCTAGGGGACCCATCATTATCTTGTAATGATCACCTTAAGATGGGCGAAAGTAAAAATGATCCTTATTTTTCTAACCGAATGCCCTCAACCTCCTCCTCCACACAACACCACCTCCCCCGAAATGTGTCAACTAGAGGAAAGGATTCTCCAAAAATTAAAAGAAATAGAACTTATGATGAAAATAACGTATTCATCACAAGACCAAAGCCAAGGAAATCGTTGAGTGCACATTCAGAATCAGTCAACATTGAAGCCATCAAAAGTACAGCAACCACTTGTAAAAGCATTAGCGATAGTCGTCCCTGTGTCGATTGTGTCGTGAAGGACTCTCCATCGGCCACCACCGATGCGCTCATAGATCTTAGCGATTCGACAAACACCTTCTTTAACAAGAGCCCGGGTAAGGGGAATAAAGGTTGGTATCGCCCCCGACAATTAGTTTAGGTTTTACTCTTTCCGATAACCTCTTGCGTTCTTGCATAATTCAAGGGCAATTAAGGTACCTTAGGCACTTCGGTGTTGTACCCTCCAGTAAGGAACCACCTGATCCGAATAAAATCCTTAAAAATGGTAAAGACATTACTTCATAAAAACCTAGCCACGGGGCCGTGCTCAGCCGGCACGCCCCGTGTCCACCTGACAGTTTCACCATGGGGCCTTGTTAACCCAACACGCCCCGTGCTCACAATTGGACAAAACTGTCTGACCCATATCTGACCACGGGGCTGTGTCCAGCCAACACAGGGCCATGGTCAGTGTGTTGTCACTTTCTATAAAGTCAGTCTTGGGGCAGCATGTTTGTTCCCAACCTAAAGACCAAGATCTGCTCTGATTTGCACATATACCAAAAAAGGTATATTCTTAAAAAGGTTTTACTCAAACTATCTTGTGTTTGCCACTTTTGTCAATTTCCTTCTTCTCCAAAGAGCTTCCACCTCCATTAAAGCTTGAAGCTTTATGATTTCAAGCTTTATTCAAGCAATTACAAGATTTTTACTCACAAACTCTTAATAAACATAAGATTTACAACATTGTTTTGAGTTATTTACGTTCAGAATTGTTTTAAACCAAAGAAAAATAATTTAAAACAACGAGTTTCTGGGTTCGAAAATCTTGCAGGCGTGTCAGCACGGGGCGTGCTCGCCGTGCTCGTGTTTTTCATCCTTGATTTTTGAAGTTTCCTTCGTATTCTTCTAGTATGGCGAGCCAAAACAGCGAGACTTCATCAACCAACTCCAGAAACATGCGAAGAGGGAGAAGGCCGTTAATCGAAGCAACCCTTGTCCGATATGTGTATGCTCTAAAGGAGGCTATCGACAAAATGACAACGGTGGAAGAAGTCCTCATCGACCGTATCAACTACTTGACGGCGGGGCTAGAAAATAGCTTCCAAGAAATCAACCTTTTGCACCGAAGGTTGAACATTCTTGCGATGCTCCATGGAATCGATCTTCCACAAGAAATTTGAACTCGCGCAAGAATCATTATCCCACAAGAAAGGGATGACCTTCTCCGAACATCCCTCTAGACATATTACACAAGGTTCTGGTGGCCGTGCACCTCCCACACCTCCCCCGTATGAGAATACGAAAGACGGGCCCTTCCTCTTGCTCCCTAGGGAGATTGAGGAAATTCTCAACGACTTTTGAGGGGTGCACCCTCTGCGATGAAGTTCTAAAAAGCCCTTATTTTCCAAAAGATCATTTTCGGGTTTTTGTTGTTTTAATATGTAACATCTAGGGTAGAGCTTCATTGTGGTTTAGATTTCTTGCATCTATCTAATTCTAGGCATTTTGTAACTCTTAGTTTTTAGGAACTATCTTACGACCGATTGTAACTTGCACTCTAATATATGATGGTTTAAGTAATTGTGGTGGTGTGTTAATCTTGTGGAATCACCTAACAAACTCTCGAAAAGATGAAAACTGCCAAAGGTACATAAAAACCGCACGCCATGCACGTAAACATTACCTTCCGACAAATTTTCCAACATTTTAGCATGTCCAGCACGGGGTCGTGCCCAACCCAACACGCCCCGTGCCCGGAGATCTGCAGAAAAACAATTTGGTCAGGTAACTGACCACCGGCCGTTCCCTGTGAACACGCCTCGTGGTCAACCTTCTGTTTAAATTTGTTACTATCAATCTGACCACGGGGCCGTGCCAGGACAAAACGGACCCATGGCAAGATGCCCAGTAACATAAAATCTTGTTTTTAAACCCGCATTTACACATTCGAATCAACCGAAAAACCCATTTTCGGACACACTGAGGACAATGTGTCATTTAAGTTGGGGGGAGCTAAAACCTTGAATCTTGCAAGTCCTAATAACAAGCCTTACACAAAACTCGTATTGGAACCGCTAATCACCCCAAATGTTTTTCATAAATTTTCTTTTTTTTCTTGTCTTGGTATAATTTGGGAATAACAAGTTCTAAAAATTTATGTTTATACAAATTTACAACCGATAGCGTTGTGATAAAAAGAATCGATTAAGAAAATTCTAGACAGGGTATGACAAATCCTTTTAAAAATTTGATTATATACACTTGTTCACACTATAAACCCATTCCCATAATAAGTGAGTTTTGAGCCTTTACCGAGCATACATGCATACATCTTTAAACTAAATGCTCACTTTTCGTATCTTGTGTGAATAGCCGTTCGGTTCTTACGACTCTAGAACTTGCCAAGACGATACATTCCGGTCCTTACCAACTTAACCCAAGTAAGTAAATGATGGAGGCATTAGGACTAACCCATTTTCATGCAAAACCATTATTTTTCCTCTTTTTACTCCCCTACCAAAAAAATCCCCTTAGCTAACCCCTTCGAGCCTAAACCTTTCCGTTTCAAAAACCCACAAAACAAACATCCATTGCCCACCAAAACCTTTTTCGTTCAAATCCATTTGTTTTAGTAAAAAGCTCGGTAATCTTGTGACATATATATATATATATATATATATATATAATAGATATAGTCCTTGCGATAACAAAACAAGTTCTTCAAAAATCTTGTTTGAATATGTTTAGTTCAAATAAATGTCACAAAAACAAATAGTTTTTACGACAACCGACGCTTTTTACGCTTTTCGCCATTTTACTAACCACCTACCCTTAGCCCAAGCCTAACCCTTCCCAAAGTCCTCTTGATATTCACAAAGGTTTATAGTTAAAAATGAGGGGTTTGATCGCTTGGCAAGCATATGGTAGAAGTAAGTTTGAGTGTTATCACAAAAATATATCTTCGGCCGAGTGTTGAGTGATCTCTTGTGAGGTATGTGAACTTGTATATAACTAAATAGAATTTTAATAGGGCATGTTATGCCTAATATAAATAATATTTTCTTAAAAATTGTTCTAAATAAATCATAACGAATATGATTGTAAATAAAATGAAAACAAAACTTCTTCTCTACTTATTCCATTTGGGTGTGTAAGTGACATTTAAAGAGTTTTGCTTGAGGACTAGCAAAGATTCAAGTGTGGGGGTATTTGATGTGTATAAAATGTAACATATAAATTACACCAAATGAGGCGTAAAACCAACCATTTTTAGTACTAATGTTGGAAAAACCACGTCTCTTTGTTCCTTTTGAATTTACAGGACCAAATGAGCTTAAAAGAACAAAAGAAGCAAATAAGCAGCCAAAATCATCATAAATACAAGAGGAAGGAGTAACGTGACATGCCCGACCCCTCAGCAGCACCCCAAAATGAAAAAACAAGAAGACAGAAGCTGACTACGAGGCCGTGCCCAGCCAGGCATGGGCCGTGGTCAGACCTGGCTCCTGCAGACAAGACAAAAGGAAGGTTCCACGCCTACCACGGGGTCGTGCTCACCAAACCAGGGCCATGGTCAGACTTTTAGATTCGCAGAATCTTGATAGTACAACGAAGAGTTGACCACGGGGCCGTGTCTAGAGGCCACAGGGGCGTGTGAGGCCCTCTACGAACAGCTGCAATTAATGTAGGAAGAGAAGGAGATGGCCACGGGACGTGCCTAGTGGACACGGGGCCGTGGCCGGGGTACTGATCTGACTATAAATAGGGGTGCTTGGTTCACTTCAAATGCATCCATTGGCAAACCACTTCTCTCTCACTTTGCCATCATTCCACCACCACTAGAACAACAACACCCACAACCATCATCCATCTATCATCTTTAGAGTGTGTAGTAGTCTCGTGATCGAAGATTGATTGTAAGAGTTCTTGTCAAACAAAGGCCATGCTTGGCTAATCTCTTAGATCACTTGGTGAAGACAAGTTTTAATGTATTACTTTTGATTTTTAATCTTTAGGCACTTTTTAATTGGGTATGTATTAATGACTTTAATAAATAGTTTCTTATGTTGAACGTGAATTTTGCTAACCATTTTTTCATAATGTCATTGATTTGCTCATTAGTGTCTTTACGGTCTATATAAAGTGCGTTAACTACTTGGAAGGGGGTTAGAAGGGTGGTTTGGTAAAGTTCTTGTCTCGTTCAGTGTATAGATCCTGTGAGGACTTGGTTCAAGCTTACTAGGACCTCCTTCAATTCCCTATGGTATTGGATGGTGGGGGTGCGAATAGCTTGAACCTCTCATATTTAAACTACTATTAAAACATTAAACTGACCTCATGGATTGTATCCCTGCTGACTCAAACCACTTGGCCGAGGGTAACGTCACCTTCAAAAGAGGGGCCTACCACTTTTCGCATTAATAACTTACTTAATTGTCGTTCAATATTCCGACCTTTTGAGATTGTATCCCTACTGACTCAAATCACTTGGCCGAGGGTAACGTCACCTTCAAACAAGGGGCCCACTACTGTAACTAAGAGAATCTCTTAAAAAGTCCCAAAGTGCGAAAATCATCAAAGGGTACATAAAAGAGGAGTTGGATCCAAGTGATGCTATCTTGTCTACTTGTGTTTCATTTTTATTTATCTTTTCATTTTTATGTTTTCAAAACTTTTATTAAAAAAATTTGTATCGATTAGACGTTGACACTAAATCGGTATTAAAAGCTCTTGTGTCATTGGACGACCTCGGTATCTTACCAACGCTATACTACACTCGCAATGGGTGCACTTGCCCTAGTGTGTGTTTAGTGTTAGTACAATATCGTGTTTTATAAATCTAAAACTTGACTAATGCGTAAAATGGACTTAATATATTAATAAAATTATATCATGCTCGACATGCACCAAGTTTTTGGCGCCGTTGTCGGGGACACAAGGATTTTAAGAAAGTTTAAAATCAGCGGCCTGATTATTTTTAACATTTTTAGGAATTTTTTTCAGTTTTTAGCAAATTTTGCACTTTCTGCAGGCTGCAGCACGGGGCCTTGTCCATCTAACACGCCCCCGTGTCCAAAAACAGCAGCAACAAATCTGTTTTAAGTCAGACAGTAGCTGACCACAGGGTCGTGTCATACGAACACGGGGCCGTGTCCAATCTCAGTTATTGAAAACAGGGCCGTCAGATCCCAGCGGTTGGTAATCTCTGACAAAAATATGAATGATATCGATTATTTTTGCTTTCGCCACTCTTACGGTGAATGGTGCCAACTATGCGGTGGGTTTCATCAAGATTTAGAATGTTACATTCTAAATTTTGAGCCCCACTACCTAGCGGACCCATCGTTTTCTTGTAATGATAACCTTAAGATAGGCGAAAGTAAAAACGATCCTTATTATCCAACCGAATGCCCTCAACCTCCTCCTCCACACAACACAACCTCCCCCAAATGTGTCAACTAGAGGAAAGGATTCTCCAAAAATTAAAAGAAATAGAACTTATGATGAAAATGAGGTATTCATCACAAGACCAAAGCAAGGAGAATCGTTGAGTGCACATTCGGAATCTATCAACGTTGAAGCCATCGAAAGTACCTCAACTTCATGTGTAATACCATAGGAACATGGTGGATACACCGCTGGTACTTCTTATATAAGTGTTCTTATTGTATTACTCTTGTAGCGTTATCGGAATCACTTTAAGGTTTTTGTGTTTAGTTGATTCAAATGTTCACTATCAGAATCCTTATAGAAACTTCCATATTTTTATATGTTAGATTCTTAGAAGGATATCCAAAGTATTATTATAAATCATTGATTTGATTTCCAATAGTACTCACAACAAGTTTATGACTAATTTCAATGTTTTAACAAAGACGAAAGTACAATTTTCAATGGCATAAAAATTACCTAGTAATAATCATATTGCCATATGCAAAACTATTTTGTCACAAGTTTCACAATCAAGATAATGTATTGCAATGCTAAACCTTTTTGCCATTCCTTGGCTTTAAAGAGCCCATTTTCAATTGACAACTCTTGTAGTTGTCAAAGTATTGCGACACTAAACCTTTTGCCAATAATTTGGCTAATATGTATTCACCAGCATTCTTTGTTGACGTCTTTTTCACATATGTTTCAGGTCTTGATTATTCAAGCATGCTACACATAGGAACACATCCAGGTCTTAGACTTCTTTAAACAAAAGACAATTTCATGTATTCTTTGTATTGTAAAACAATGTTAACAATAATGAAACGATTTAGTACCATTTTATGTGAGCAATGTGTAACGTGATCCCCGATATTTCCTCCGTGTATTGTTGTATTACGCGATTGGGGTGTTACACTGTTCACATATGTGAAAAGTTTCACCGGATGGAGATCGGCGACCATGCGGCCGTCGATTGGAGGTGGACGAGGCGGTGAGAGCCCGAGATTACATTGCACATGATACTACGTGGTCCATGTATACTATTTGTTACTCTGCTTTTATTTGTTTTGTATATAAAATGGATACTAACCACACTGTGTGACATGTTGTTCAAGCTAGCATACTTGTCGTCCTATCGGATGATGGTGTGCGAGTTCTTGGAATCCTTCGAGTTCGTTCCCAAGCCTGTTGGTTATGTAGAGGAGAATGAGGACCCCCTGGACTCGTGGGTCAAGGTTAGTTTTCGTTTAAGGGGCGAGTGGAATGATATGTCGCTGAGAGAGTTTGTTGTGCATACCGCTTGTATACAGTGTAGGAGACAGACACCCCTCTCTTCACTGAGGGCGTCCATGTGTTACCCTGTACGACACTTGCCAAGTTCTGGCAAGTGATTGGTAGGGGTCGCTTTGGCCGCTCGAAGTCGAGGGTTTCATATATGATAGACGCCCTATTCCGTTACCTGCACAGGCTTATTGCCACATATATTGCCCCATGCGAGCAGAGTCGCGAGTAGTGCAATCAGGGGGAACTATTTTATATGTATTGTCTTATATGGGGGGAGACGTGCGCCCTCCATCACTACCTAGCCCAGTGGTTCGAGGCGGCAGGACAGGTCTTTATTGTACGGGGGCGTACATCACGCACATTGCCATGTCGCTGGGCCTTGTTCCCCAGCAGGACCCACTACGGTTGAGGCGACTAGGTTGACATGGTAGACACTGATGTGCATGCACATTACATGTGACTTCCCTGGGCTCGAGCTTCGGTTTATAGAGGAGGACGGCCGGCTGTTTGTCCCCGCCGCCCTCCCAAAGGAGTTACAAGAGTTGCTTCCAGAGCCGGCATGTGGTGATGTCGACGATGACGACGCTGACGCCGCTGGTGACCAGGCTCACCCAACACCTCCGCCACCGCAGCTGTAGGGGGGCCTCAATACCCCTAACACGTTCTGTACGACCGGCTCCAGCTGTGGCGCTTGGGTTACAGCAAACGGAGGGCCGGCTGCCCATCATTCCCGTACTAAGGCCCTTCTGATGCAGGCGATCCAGGACGATATACAGGCGGCTATTTAGCGTGGTCATACCCCATTGCGATACCGACGTTGCCGCCTCGCCCTGGAGAGGATCCTGGGTCGTCAGGCGCGACTCAGGGGGTGGGGCCCTCTGGCACGATGCAGGATGCGGATCCAACGGTTTAGATTGTTGTACCTTTTATATTTTAACCGGTTATGTATTTTGGACGATGTCATGTTATATACAAACTTATTATTTAGTTAAATTTGCAGTTTCAGTTTATTTGTATTTGTGATTGTTTATTTTGACTGTTTAGATGGTATTGCTTGGTTACGTATAATATATAATGTTACAACATCAAACGTCGTGAAATACGTCAACATAAAAAGTTAAAAATGTGATATGATGTGCCACGATACGATACAAGGATGATACGATACGTAACGACACGATATGATACATGGATGATACGACATACGACACGTCACTATAAAATATTAAAAAGTTAAAAATGTGATACGATACGCTATAATATGATACATGACGATAAAAAAATAATAAAGATTTTACAACTCATTAAAAAAAAATAACTAACAATAAACACCAATAACCAAACCCAAAATACCAAACACAACACACCCAAATTCAAACCTCAAAAAATCAGGGCTCCAATATGAATCGTATAGGCCTATACGATTCTTATAAGCCAACCGCCAGACATCCCCTGAACTTGTCAGTCTGCGCATGTCTTAACTTTATGGAATACGGATCGTATAGGCCTTTTCGATCCGTATTGAAATGTCAAAGCGTGTAGATAGATCGGCCGGTGTGCCAATAGAATCCCCCTTTGATTAAACAAATAAATATAAACAAATGTTTTGTTCATTTATTTACGTTTATTTGTTTTTGTCTCTTCGTTTGAATTTTAAGACAAAAGTCCAATATATGTGTGGGAGAGAATATGTGATATTCTTTAATACAAAAGTTTATTTATATTGTTCATCTATGTCCAATAGTGTTGGTTTGTATCTGTTGTTATGTTCCTTTATGTTTATGAACTTTTTGTTTAGAATGTTAACGAACGAACATACATCGACAAGAACATGCCTCATTTTCTTATAACAAATATGAACAAGAAAATTTGTTCCTGTTTGTGTTCATCTTTTGTTAGGTTAAAGTTAAATAAACTATTATTATTATGATGATAAAACTTATGTGGTAAATACAATTAGCGTGACTTATCAACAGTAAAATATGTTCTTTATGAATGTTCACGAGTTTTTTGAAGAGCACAAGAAAAAAATTATAATAAGATGTTGAACATTCGTTTTTACTTTTAGTGTTTAGGCATGTAGAATGTATGTTATACATTTTTTTTAATATCTCGAATATATTAGTGACGGATGTAGAAATTTTTTTAAGGAGTTTTTCAATATCATACATTCGAACATAATAAAATATGGGTTGGTTCGACGGTTCGGATCGGGTAAGGTTCATCACACAATATAAATACGATACAATAATGAAGAAAACATCGTCATGATAAATTTAAAAATACATAACGTAAATAAGATGGTCTTTTCGAATTAAAAAAAAATAAGCATACCTACAGTTGTTCTCTATGAGGTTTCAACTTTTGAAAATGTTGTATTTCATTCTCGATCCAAACTTGTTGTAAGAACTCTCTTTCAATGTAAGAAATGAAGAATCGTTCATGTGTCCATCACCGATCCTATTGTGTAATTCCGTCTTTACATTGAAGACAAACCTTTCTAACGCTAGCCGTTGCAACCGGTAAAACTAGCGACAACTTCATTAATCGATTGACCAATTGATAATCAACGTGTTTTCTTGTTTCCACCATCATTTTGGCCAGATCACTTATTCCGTTCAGGTTGTTAAACTGACTATCTTTTTTCACATTACGAATGTAGTGGCTGAGTTATCAATAAGATCGTCTTTTTCATTAAGTAAAATCACGCAGATACATCTTGACCAACCTTAACATATTTAATTTATTAGAGGAACTAAAATTATGACAGGGGCTCAAGGAACTCATACACATAAGTAAGTCCGTGGTTACCTCATTAAAAACTTTTCCAAGCTCTTGAATTTGCATATCAAGAACCATGTTGAAATTATTAACCACATAATGGTGACGATTGATGATGTTGGTCTTTTTTCTTCTATTTTTCGGGTTAACATACTTGTCTTCCATATTAATCATCTCAATATCATACTTGCCACAAAAGCATGTGGCATCTTTCAAAAGTGTAGGAACCGTTCGCATATAAATAAAATAAAACAATTTTATTAAGTGATTACAATATAGAAAATTAAAGAAAGCAAGGAATTACAATTCAATTACAACTGAAATAAAGAAATACAAGAACTAAAAGAAGAGGAAAAACGTTTTGGCTGAGGGTTGTGTTTAACACAGGGCCCTTAAAACAAATTCCGAGTCTCCTAAGAGAACTCGTTTTGTTTCCCAGGGTACAACAATCAGAGCAGTAGTACTGCCAGAGTTGGCTCGAGGACCCGAGGAATACCTTGACACAGGTAAGAAAAAGATCAGAAGTCTGCAGAGAATTTGTGCATTAGCTGTTAGTGTTGCAAGTATCTTCGGAAATGGTGGTGATGCTGTATTTATACAGCATCCGAGATGAAACAAAAACGAATTAAATGAGATAATTAAATTTCATTAAAGGTCTTTAATGCACTTTAATTCGTCATTTAATTCTCAGTCAAAACCGTTGACTCGACTGCTTTAAATGTTGAAGTGAAACTGCTCTGTCATTAAAGTCTGAGAAGCTTCTACGCGCGCGCGTGTTAGACAGGCTGATGCGCCTGCACCATTTTGGCTCACTTTCATGCGCGAGCCTCCAAGTGCGCTACCCGTGCGCGCGCATGCCACGTCACCAGTGAACCTGTATGGTCACGGCACACAGTCGCGCCATCATGGCTCCCTTTGGTGCGCCCGTGCCAGCCACCAATGCACTCATCCAGAAGTCCGCGCGCGCTGACCTGGACACTCCCTGGCATGTGCCACCCTTCATGCCACGTCATCGGCCACCCTTCATACAAAGGAGGCTCTCAAGCGTTGCGAGCGTGCGAAGTGCAAAGTGAGCCACATTGCGCCCATCGCCCACGCCACAGCGCGCGCGTGTGCGAGTTAGGGTGTTTCGCACCGTTCACGAGTACACTAGTGTGTGCTACCATGAAACATTAAGGAAGTAGTGTCTCTACTTATATACCCCTTCAAGTTCATCTCTCCTCCTATGTAGGACAAGGTGCCACTCTCCCTTCTATTTCAGCATTCAATGTTCCAAAACCAATCTTTGAGCATCGATATCTCATTCATCTTAGCTCCGTTTTGGGTTCGTTGGGAAGCTTTTCAAACATAGAACATAAACCCATAAAGGAATATTTAAACTCTCCTCAATTTCTTATATTTATTTCTAGTCCAAATTTAGGAAAATTATATTTCCTATATATGTGAAAATTACTATTTTCACAAAATTTCCAACAAAAAGCGAGTCAAAGCCTTCAAGTCGATACCTTTGAAATTCTTCTTTTGTTGATCTAACCAGTTCAACTGCATTTATAATATATTGATTCTTTCTTTGAAGAGCGACGCAATAAGTTAGTAACTCGCAAGACATGCTTCATCAAATGTAAATAAAAGTCAAACTTATAACTTTTCATGTATAATTGATGTCCATATGCTTGCGTCTTGTGATTATCATCCCATGCCAAAGTTTCTATATATTCAAACACGTCAAGAAAGGATCTAAAGTAAGCAAATGAATAAGTGTTTTTTATGAGAACTCCAACGCGTATATCTTGCTATTACAACCTCTCTCTTAGAAAATCTATTCGTTTGTAAGATGCACCAACAACATTTGCCAAATATAATATTTCCTTAAAAAACCTAAAAATTTCAAGATGTTTATTTTGCAATTGCCACAACAACAAGTTGACGTTGATGAGCACAGCAATGAACAAAATATGCCGAATAATTTTCTTTCAAAATCAATGTTTTCAAACCATTAAATTCACCAGACATGTTGCTTGCGTCCTCATATTCTTGGCCTCTAACCCTACCCAAACTCAAATTATAGTGAGTAAATTCATCAATTGCAGATTTAAGAGATAAGGCAGTTGTTTCCTTAACATGAACAAAACCGATAAAAACGCTCCTTCACAAATCCTAATTTATCAACATACCTCAAAACCACAGCCATTTGTTCTTTTTTAGAAATATCTCTCAATTCATCAATTAATAGAAAAAAGACATCATCACCAAGTTTTTCAAATATCTTCTTTAACACTTCTTTTGCAAAACAATTACAAATATATTTTTGTATTAATGGAGTTGTCATTTGGTTATTACCAGAAGCATTATTTAATATGACCATACCAATTGCCTCATTTATTTGTAAGAACAATTTCAAAAACTCTATGAAATGTCTCTATATAACCCCGAAAAAGACAACCCACCATTCCACATTCATTGCAATCATAACTCAAGCACTTATTAGCGTTCTATATTATATATATATATATATATATATATATATATATATATATATATATTTGAAAGGAAAATTTCATTCCACACCAAAACTAGCGAGGAGCTAGAGCAAACAACAAAAACAAACAGAACATATTACATTAACTTTCCCGTTGATCCTTCTGAGAGTTAAGCCTTTCGCTCTACTCTTCAGCCACAAAAAAAACCCAAGACTTTAACCTCATCCACGATGCCTTGAAGATTCAACTTCTTGTCGTTAAGTGACGTTGTCCTTGCCTCCACAAGGCCCAACACGTGAAAAGCAATACCGATTGAACCGCTTTGACATAGGTCGAAGACCCATTGACCTCTTCATGAAAATACAGAGTATCGTAGACAGAGAAGGCCATGACATCAGGGATATTCATCCAACTGGAAATCTTAGTCCACACTTCATGAGCACAGCGACAAGCAGTAAATATGTATACTTTTCTTTCTTTCTCGGATTTTCTTTCCATATACACAAGTATAGATTGAACTTCTTTAAGTAAGTCTTGCCCTTTTTCAACGACTCTTTTGTGAAAGTATTATTGCCTTTACCAACATGTTCATTTATTTTTCTTCTTTCTTGTGCCAACATCGTACCCCTTCACTCACAAATGCATATTTTGTCCACTTTCATTAAACAAGTACACATATAAGCAATACACTTTATCTGTTTTGACACTATATTCCAACCAATTTTCATTCTTTTCTGTGTACCATTTCGGATTAAAACGCCTTAACTTATCACCACTACCGACTTGGGTTTGTGGAAAATCATCTTTTTTCCCTTGCGGCTGACATGGGCCTCTTAGCAAATATCTTCGTCAAATTACATCTTTTTTACGAGGGTGATAAGATGAAATTGGTTTCCTCTCGGAATGATCCCATGGAAGATCATCAAAGGTTTACTACTTGAGATGATGATTCAACATTTGATGGTTGTCTTTGGAAAAAAGCTAGAAATTCCCCTTTGCATACTACATAAATATCAAACATCAAGTTTCAAAAGATTACAAATTTCATCATCAATCGTCCAGTGATCCAATCATAATTTCAAATAGACTAAAGTTTGCATTTCTTCTGAGATAACGACTTGCAAACTAATAGAGATTACGAGTTGCAAACTAATAGAGAATTGCAAGTCATTATCTCAAAATCAATTTACCCAAAATCACTATGATAACAAAACTAATAGAGAATTGCAAACAAATAATGATAACATATAACACCACAAAATGCCTAAATGAGATTAATTCGTGTTATGAAAGTTATTAAAGCACATTAGTATGGCAAACATAACTAAGAGAAACTAACTTAGTTAAAACAATGGTAGAAATTAATATGCTCATGCACTGTTTGTGACAAAAGAAAATAAAGTTAATAACTTGAGGATTAGAAGTGAATTATGTGCAAAACTTCAAAAGAAATAAAAGTGCAGGATTGTGGTGGGTATGTATGGGTGTTCCAGACATAGAGCAAGAAGGAGAAACCCTTCTTCTTCTTCAAATACCAAATGAAATCCAACCTTTTAGATGTGAATTACGACTGAATTCATATGCATGTGATGAGTTTCTTAAACATATAAGTGTCATCTACATAAGGTATGTTGAAATTTGTGATTTGATGATCTTGTATGAAATGGGTTTCAATCAATCCACGAATTCATGTGAAATTGGTGTGACTATGAGTTAGAAACACCACATAGAACTTAAAGTATGCTTGAATTTGGCTATCTTGATGATTAAAAGTGAAAACCCACTTGAAATAGGAGTATGGTAAGTTAATGATGAATTATGTGCAAATTTGTGCGATGTTAATGTATGTAACTACATGTTGAGTATTTGTTAAGTGAATTAGATGTAGAATGAAAGACATATGAGTTTAGTTGTTTTTTTAATGATACATGACATGAACTAGTAAGAACATGCATAGAATGCTTGTACAATATGCTTTGTTAGTAGTACGCACACCAAAATGTCTAGGCGAAGTTAAAAGGTGTTGTTGTATGCAAAAACATGGTAATTATGTATAGAATGTGATAATAATGAAATAAAAAGCTTATATGAGGAAGGTGTGTTTGAATTAATCTATGAGAAGGTTTTTGTTTGAGTTCAAGATTGGTAGAAGTATGTATTAGTGACTTGCACTACATACTTGAATGGTGGTGCATACCATGTGACGGACTAGTTACTTAATGATAATTTAGAAATAGAAGGGTAATAAACGAATAGCTTGTGGACTTACTAGTAAATGATGATGTTGAAAGAGTGTTGTAGAAAATATTTTAGTGGATAATTTGATATGAAACATAAGATACATGATTATGATGATGATTTGTGAAGATTGAATGAATATGTTAATCCATGGATGAACTAGCAAGAATGTGCTTTATCTACTTATACATTATGCTTAATTGGTGGTACGCATACAACATGTTTGATGAAATGCCTTGATTTGATGTAGTTGTGTTTTGACAACAATGCTTGTAAATTGATGAATTAGGACGATAATAGAAGTATGTATGGATGATTAAGATCGTAATAAATAAGGAAGTATGTATATGATATGAATTATATGAAAGCTAAAATGTGAAGTTGTGATCGTATAGGAGCAAAGAAGGAAGAAGGCACGAGCCACGCCAAGGCGCAAGTAACGCACGTTCACAGTAAGTTCATATAAACTTCGTTTAATCTTAATGTAGTTTATGGTATTGGCGTCATGTTATTGTTACTATAAGTTTAGTTTCAAAGTACGGTATACGTGATGTATTAAACATGGAAGTATTTATGAGGTATGTATGATGACCCGTCATGAACGGGTCAAAACGGATGAATAGTAAGAACTAAGTATGGATATGTAACGACTCGTTGTAAACGGGTCAAACGGATGAAGTTTCTAGATGACGAAACGGTTATGAATTTACCCGTTCCGAACGGGTCGGATGGATTAAAGATGTTCATTATGAAGGAATGGTAAAAGCAAATGTCCGTTTCTAATCGGAATTGCTAGTATGAAAGGAATGAATGATGAATGCATGAATTATTATTTTGACCTTGGTAATGGGTCAATATATGATGTAATGGTAGATGTAAACGTTAAGATTAAAGAATTTTACTAATAAATATTTGTGTATTGTATGATAGGAAAATCTCATCTTTGAAGATGACGAGCTTGGATCGAACACACTACACCGCCCTTTTTTACGCTTCCGGTTCATGTTTATTTCAAACGGGTCAAAAATCTCTTGGTTTTAATATTAACTAAATATTTAGGATTTTCGTATGTAAGTTTAGGGACTTGTATTTTTCTAAGGTAGTTCGGGTCAACACTCGTGATGAACTTTTGATGGTTGTGTTTACTCGAACTAGACATGGGCATTTTGGTAAAAATATGAATGATGAAAAAGAAAGTTTTAAATCTTGACGTTTTTATATGTTTTTTTGCCCGTACAAAATTCTGGACGTTTCATAACATATGATATCAATGGTGACTACGACTTGCAAGATAATTCAATTTACCCAAAATCACCAATAAACATCATAAAACTTTTAGAGAAAGGGGTATAAACGAACATTAAAGATAAAAGCTGAAGAGAGTGATTGAGGGAAGGCTGAAGGGGCTGCGGCTGCTGGCTGCGTGACTGCTCCAGCGAGTGAGTGGTTGGAGAGTGGAGACGGTGGATGAATGGTGACGATAATGGTGGATGAGTGGTAGCGATGTTCTGTTCTGCTATGTGTTTTGTTTTGAGAGTAAAAAGGAAAGGGGAAAAAGGCTACTAATGAACTAAACCCTAAGTCCCTGATTCATTTTTCACGTAAAAAAGAAAAAAAAAACGCCAAAAAAGGGTTTTAATAAGACTCGACACGTGATATCAAGTTAATCAGCGCAGACACTAACCAGTGAACCACTCTAAACATTTGTTTATAAAGTTCCTCTACAAAATATTAAGGGGTTCTTTCAGAATATTCTATATACGTTAACACTATAAATTACGGATCGAACGGATTCCCGGGAACGCCTAAATGAATGTAAATCCACCACTCAATATGATATTTTCAAATGGAATATGGGCCATCTATCACATACGTCACATGTGGTATGTAGATGGTGACTTACCTTGGTTGTAGGTCCAATTTGTTAAGGGGTTCCTTCGGAATATTCTATATACATTAACACTATTAATTACAGATCAAATGGATTCCCGAGAACGCCCTAACTGAATGTAAATCTGCCACTGAATATGATATTTTCAAAGGGTAAATGGGCCATCTATCACGAATGTCACATGTGGTATGTGGTGGTGACTTACCTTTGTTGTAGGTCCAATTTGTTTATGTGATACTACGATATAGTCTATGACTCCATGTTCTTCAAGATGGCAGAAGAGAAATGTCAACTGACAAATGCTAAACGTATAAAGGCTCCATGATCTCTATGATAATGTGATCTACAAGGAGAAGGGGAAGCGCCAAGACATCCATAATCAATTTGCATACATACGAACATAACTCTGTAACTTTTAACTTATGAATAAATCTTGAGCCATCGATAATACATTTTCTTTCAAGTACAAACATATGAAGAGAATGGAAATTACGCGCTCTTGACTTGTGACGTCTCGATAGGGTGAAGGGATTTTGATTATTAACTGGCACCATCTGACCATCATGACTCGTGAACACTAAGCCGTCTCCAAGGGTCCAAGGTTTGTCTCTTTCGGTATTAAGCACTTTCACATTGATGCATCCTACTTGCCTCGACCCTAATGTGTAGGGTTTGCAAAAAAACAAAAAACAAAAACAAAAAAATCGAACATAGCGAAAATGGCTCGAAAGCCGAAAGATTCAAGATAGGTATTCAGGTATACGAGACTGCATATGAGATTGATAAAAAAATCGCAGGTTCGAGTACAAGTATGGTTTTAAGTGGTAACCGGTTCGATTACTCAAAACAATATACCTGAACCAAATTCCCACAAAATTGTATTTATTTTTCTCTTGACCGTTATTTTTCCCTTACACATTTGTTTAATTTTTGTTTACATTACTTGCAGTTTAGTTGGTTGACTTTTCTTTCATTTCTTTAACCGATTTACACTACAACATTTGAACTTTACTAAAGTTGTCATTTTGAGTTTTTAACGAATTTTCTATTACATGATTTTATATAGGTTTCGGTTGCTATAACAACGCTCCACGCGAGTTAATTTACCGCCTCGTGAATTTCGTAACGTCGTTTTTAAACCGATCGATTGTTTTAAATGTTTTTTTGAAACCGTTCGGTTTTTTAAATTAGCCGGCACTCATTTTCAAATACACCATTGCGATGTGTGTTTTATGTTGATTTATCTTAGACTAGTGAAATGACACAACGTCGTGGCTTTGTTTATTCATCTTGACCCATCATTATTGAAGTCTCTTTGCGGCATGAAGCAAGCACCACGAGCTTGGTTTTCCATGTCATCTTCTGCATTTCTTACTAGTGGCTTTTAACAGTGCATTTCAGATTCCACACTTATTGTTTACAGAAGGGAGTCTATTTTTTGTTATGTGGATGATATCATTATTACAGGGAGTTCCTCTGTGTTTGTTATGTAGTTTATTGGGTGATTACACGCTTAGTTTGCACTCAAGGAATTAGGTACTCTCCCTTATTTCTTAGGTGTTAATGCTATATTTTCTGATGATACTTTACATCTTTCCCAGCAATATCAATACTTTACATCTTTCTCAGCAGCGATATTTGCTTGAGTTACTAAAGCACACAGGTCTTGCCAAGTGTAGTTCTTTATCTACACATGTGTCCTCTGGTCGGCAACTTTCTCGTCACATTGGTAGTCCCTTGGCAAATCCCACTTTGTATGAGGGTATAATTGGTGCTTTGATGTATTTAGCTTTTGTTTGATTATGAAAACTAGACGCAACTAAGATTAGACTAAAACAATATATGAGAAAGATGACCGATCTCTAGGTTCAGGTGTGGACAATAAGATTTTTGACCTAGTTTCACCTAGCACAAAATGACATAAACATGATTATGTTGGTTTATTCGACTTATGTGATAGTTATAGGATATATGTAAATGGTCTGTTCTCAAACTACCAAATTTACTTTGCTAAACAAACCCCAACTCCAAATCACTTCCGATGTAAAGAAACTAAGAATTGATGAGTATTCGATCAAAGATTATAACAAAACCAAACCTTTAACGAAATCAAATAACAACTGAAGCCTAAATAACCTAAGATGCTAACAAAATTGAATCCCAAACTAAGTAAAAACCAAAGTCAAAAGTTACCCGCACAAACCCTATACGCGAAGAAGATCATGAATATCTTCCTGCGTTGATTTCCACAGCAGCCAAGGCTGCTCTCCTTGCCGCTCTCTACGACTTGCGAACTCCCCAAATAATTGTTCGTCCCCAATTCCTTTTAATTCCTACACGGACAATAATAGCTCTCAATTTACTAGCCCAAATTCTTTTGTCATGATCATGACCCAATTACCCAAATAAATAATTGCACTGATCAATTTAGAATTATTAGTCTAACTGAATAGAAGCAATCGTTGCCATTTTAAAAAAAATATATATGGCATTTACTTCCCAGCCATATTAATTAACCTAATTAAGCTCAATCGTTCCATGTGATGTAAATAGGGGGTAAGCTTGGGCTGAACTAACCGAGCTGGCTCGGCTCAGCTCGAATTTGAAACCAAGCTGAAAATTTAAGCTCGAGCTCGGCTCGCTTGGTTGGTTGGGCTTGGATTTAAAAAAAACACATAGCTTTCAAACTCAATAGTAAATTATCATATAACAGTATAGAAGAACATATCCAAAAGAAGTTCAACAAGGCAAAATCATTCATATTATATAGTTCTGAATGGCATGGAATTAGTTTCAGTAACAAAGATTACTCTAAATACAGAAACAATGGATGTGATTCTTTAATTAAAGAAGTTACTTTTATTTGTAACAAGCATCAAAGAGAAGTGTTGCATATGAACGCTCCATATACTTATGTTCGGTATCAGCCTCGTAAAAAGGATCTTCAATTTACATTTGAACATTATTTCCATATAGATCTATTTTCATCACATTGGATAAATAGATACATGAGTTTAATAGTGGATTCAATGAGCACACGATTGAGTTGTTATCTGTTAGTTCTAGTTTAGTTTCAAAAGAGATTAAAGTTGATCATATTTGTCTTCTAGTTGAGAAGTTTTATCCTGAAGATTCTACGGAGCAAGAGAGGAGCAAGAGAGGACAGGGTTACGAACTCAGTTAAAGATTTTTAACATTGAATTGTCAGAGCACATCAGGCAAAGTAGTGTATCAAATCTTTCTTGTAACAACCCGACTTTTCTCGGTGTTCCGTACTATGTTATCTCCCTTTTGTAACCGTTGTAATCCGGGGTTCGAAATATAATGGTTAATCTATTTTTAATTCATTTTTATATCGCTTATTTAAACGCATTAATCGCTTAATACTCGCAACGGTCTCGCTCGCTTTATCTCACTGTTTTAATTTTATTTAATTATTTATTTATTTATTTATTTGCGCAATGCTTAACATCCCACTGCAACGTTTAACGAACTTAACCAAAAAAAATTCGTACAAAAATGGAAGTTTTCGTGCGAATATCATGGTTTTGGTGTGAAAATGACATATTTCATGTGAAAATGGCATTTTTCATGCGAAAATGGCATATTTCATGCGAAAATGGGAATTTCCGCATGAAAATAGACATTTTCGCATGGAAATTTCACCAAACCACCTCCACTCCTCTCCGCTTATAAATACAAAACTCTGCTTTTAGTTCAACTTGCTGTCTTTCTGCACCAAAAACGCTCTCTAGCTCGTTTTCTCTGTTTCAAGTAAGAAGACTACGTTTTTTTCACAAGAATCACAATGATTTCTACAACGAATTTACACTAGATTATCTCTGATTTCATCTAAACTTCTCTGTTTACGAAAAACTTCATCTTTTTCATAAAACTTTCTGACTTTTCAACTTGGATTCACACGTAACCGAGTATATTTGAGTTAGATTTGGCTTCTCAATGTAGAAACCTCGTTGTTCAGACTCACCAAGTGTTTATCTTAACCAAACTATTTTCTAAATCGATTTTTACACAAAAACGGAAAACAATCGACTAAGGTTTCGTTCACTGATTAGTGGGACGAAGCATTTTCGAAACCATCACAAAATGGACTCGAAAATAAATCCGTTTCAGACGAAATCTCAGTCCTGAACGCACCGAGACGCAAGAACAGTCACTTGTGCGATCTGGACTGGCTCGCGTGAACCATACTTGGTTCACACGGTCCAGTCCGAGTTCATACAAGAGACTCACTCGCTCAAAAGACCTCTCCGATGCTAGGTTGATTAGTAACCTAAGGTTGGAGGGATGAACACTCGATTTCCCGAAGACAGACACGAAACCACTCGATTTTGGACACAAAAACATGCCTTTCCGCACGAAAATTTTTGCATGAAAATTCCCGCTCGTACGAAAATTTTTGCACGAATTTCCATTTTCTTGCGAAATAGTCTGTTCCCACACGACTCTCCGTACCGACTGTTTTAACACTCTAGAAGACTGATGCACTTCTGTTTCTACGCGCATGCTGACCCGACACTGTCCTCACTCCATCTCTCTCAGTTTTTGCTGTATGCACCCACTGTATATACTTGAACCCTTTTTCGCTTAAACACACTTTTGGGTGTTACATACGTTCTCTATATCAAAACAACCTACACACAACGCTAAACCTTTTAAACACTAACCGCTCTCGCATGTTGTACGTGAACCGCTGAATGTTTGTTTGCTATGTGTAAATGATGAGGACTTGCAGACCACCCTTAGCAACGATAGTACTATAGTTTGGACTCAGCACCCGATTGGTTCGGGGGTTGTTAAGGCTTGCATATTAACTTTACGTGCGTGTTCGCTGTTGTGAACATGTATCGCGCATACTCCATCTCGCAGTCGGGTTGGTTAGCTTGTATCATTATTGTTAGCTTACTTAAATTCACTTTCTCTACGTGTTACATGCTGGTTATGCCTAAACGCTTTATCGCTATTATATGCTATTAAACCTGTGTACTGACTTTACTTTATGTATTGACTTTTATTTTAACGTATGTGATAGGTTGATGGTTCTATGCAGCAATAGATTTAGGGCTCTATCCTTAGAAACTCGTAATAAAATTTTAGGTTGTCGGATTTTGATTGTTTAAGAGATATGTAATTCGTGATGACTGTTATGAAATATTGTTTAATTGTATGGGAAGTTATACTTTTAAATATTGTCATTTAAATAGTTGCTGTGGATTCTCTTGAGCAATCTGATTCGCCTAGTGCCACGCCCCGATGATTCCGCCATCGGTTGGGGTGTGACATTTCTAATCTATGCAAAACTCTTGTGGAAACTACAAAACATGAGGACTACTATTTGATTGATAGAGTGGTTTGACTAATCTTGAAACTTCCAGTTTCTACTACAATAATAGAGCATGGATTTTTAGCAATGAAAATATTCAACAATCGCCTTCATAATAATATAACAGATGATGAATCCTAACATACGTTCCAAGACTCCTAACATCTATTATACAGACTCAGTTACAATATTGACATCTATCTGCAGAGCCTGTGTTTGTTGATACTAAACATCTATTTAGGCCTCAACAGATTTTTAGTCAACTTCATCAACACTTTATCTTCAACAGAGCTTTATTCTTAGTTAACGGAACTTTGTCTTCATTATCAGATCTTTAGTCTCTTCAACACTTCTTTGAATTCTTCAAACAGATGTTCTTTTAATACTCAAGATTCACTATCTTTGGGAGGAGTTGATCTTCATGACTTGCCTTATTCTTGATTAGAATAGTATATTTTAGCTTTTGCAATAATATGTATTAGCTTTGAGCAAAGTCAATCCATGGCTAATCTTATCAGATTTCCATTTTAGAAATTTGGAGTTGTCAGGATTTGTTGGGGCAAAAGTTATTTTAGATAATTTGGGTGAAGGTGGCCTACCCAAAGTTTTACCAATGAGACCAACAGGGGTTGTATCTGGTGACCATCCATCACATTTCAATCCTCCTTCTGTAAGATCTTGATATATCTTCATATCTCCTCAGACATCTCTTTGTCTTCAAGTAGCTTCTTACAGCTGAGGATATGTTTTTGCCAGAGGGAAATTCTATTGGATCAACTAGAGTTTTGATGGGTAGTCTACTTGATCATATATAGGCTTTCTTGGAATGGCTGGATCTTTTTCTGAGCTTCTAACTTTTTGTAGTTTTCAGCAATAGTTGACTCATCCCATCTTCCCATTGATCTCAGTCCTGCAGCAACCATTTCCTCTTTCATTCTCTTTAGTTGCAGGGCCTGTTTGTCATTTGGCTTTTGCTAGCCTTCTAGTTTGGAAGTGTAGGTTTAAGAAAAGGGCCAAGAAGCAACTTTTCTTTCCTTAAATTTCATCTAATAAGGCTTTAATTGTCCACCCTGAGAATTGAGATCTGGGTGTTTTGTATGGTTTGTTCTTCATAATGTGATTCAAGTAGTCTTCTCTCAAAGTTTATTTTAAGATCAGAATCTGTAATTAGTGCATGAGAGAGTTTGTTGCAGACATCTTTAGCATAATCTTCAAGAGCATTCACTTTCTTGAATTCTTCAAATAAGATCAGATGTGCATGTTTATCATCCTTTCCTTTGCTTCCCCCAACAACTATCCTTTCAGCCTATTTTACTTTAATTCCAAAATATTCTTTGACATTTGTAGGCTTTGGTAGGTTGTGTAGAGATGGAAAGGTGAGTTTACTTGAATCATCAGTGGTGTAAAAATAATGTATTTCTAAACATGCAGATGATATTTCTAGGGGATGTGCAACGGTGATTAAGGCAGTGGTAGTTGTGGAGTAGATGTTGGCAAAGAAGTTGGATTGAATTTGGAAGTGGTGGTGGTGAGTTGTTTTATGGTTGGTGGAAGTGATGATGTGGCGGTGGTGATCTGCTTTGTGGTTTTGATGGGAGTGGCATGAGGAGTTTCTTCATCATCATCTTATCTTGGATGATAAGTTTTTGTCTCCTCCCCATGGTATAAGGATTAGGTGCTTTTGATGGTGGAGAGGGAATGTGAATTAGTGAATTTCTTTTAGAACACTTGAAGGAGTTCTTTGAACGATGGGTTTAACTGGTTCAAAAATGATGACAAGAGTTGTTGTGACTTCAACACTTGTTTCACTTTTTAGTGCCACAATGGTTTAAGTGAAGACATAGTTGTTTAAAGAGGTAACGATGTTTGAATGGGAGTGGGAACAGTGTTTGAAACTGCAGTGGTTTGAGGAATTGATGTAATAGTGTTTTTTTACTTGTCTTGCAGGTTGTTTTCTTGTAGGCGCCTATGTTAAAGTACCCAAGTTTTGTTCAATTCTCTACTTTTCAAGTTTTTCTTACACTGCTAGGGCATCTTTGGCATCTTTTGTATCGTTTCTCCTCTCTTTCTCTAAGGCATCCTCTTTTGCATTTTTGCTTGTAGACTGATCAGGCCTCTTTTAGGCCTCTTTTGAGCTCTTTTGGCTTGAGGAGGTAATTTTCTCATTCCTTCTTCATGCTCCCCCCCTTTTTGGCATCATTGGGAAACCAAGGGCGAGCAGAACCTATTGCCTAGAGAAGATGATCTTTAATGGCTTTTATCTCAACTTGAGTATCTTTGTACCTAGCTTCAACCATGTTTTTTATAAGTTCCATATGAATGTTGTGGGTGGCATCGGCATATTGTTTTTGAAGATGAAGGAAATGGTTGAACAAATGACCATAAGTCTTTGACAAGATCTGCATTTAATGGTGGAGGTTGTGAGTATTTACTTCATCAATTGAAGATTCTATGTTGGTGACTATCCCCCATCAATTCCTAATATCTTAATCCATCTCATATATTAATAGGATCATCTGAATTCCCACCAGAGGTGGTTATATCTGGTTTTAGACTAGATGCACATTGGTCTTGGTTTTGGGAACTTCCAACTGTTAATGAGTGTATGATTCTAGACTCAACAATTGTTGCTTTTAAGGAAGTCTTAATGATGTAACCATTATCCATTTGTGGGAAAATTGTCCCTATATTTGTAGTAGCTGCTTCACTTGAAAAACCTACAAGAGTCACTTGTGACTCAAAAGTTGTACCCTCCTCTGCTTGTGGGCTAGTAATGATCTCTGGACTTGAACTAGTCACTTGTAGGTGCATACTTTCAGTGATAAGTGATTAAGAAGAACTAGATTTGTTTAAGTCAGAGGCATCAACTGCGTCAAGTGATGGTTTAAATGGATTGGAATATTGTTGGTGGTGGAGATGAAGGAGAATCAGCCCCGGAAAAAGAACTTGAGTATAAATATTCAATGAATCATAAAACTCATTGTTTGGTTCCCTTATGCTTACAACACTCTCATTTTGTGAGGATAAGTGAGGAGTTGAAGGGTAGAGATATTAGCATCTACTGAGAGGAAGTATTAATCAAATGGTATAGGCTGCATTTATGTTACAACGAGTCTCTCTTGTATCACATCCTCCAGGGAGACCATTTTGGTGTATTTGGCTTTTAGAATGGGAATGGTCTATGTGGAGATTTCTGATGTGGGTTGCATAGTGTTGTGTTGAACACTGTGGTCTTCAGGGGTAGTGGACAAGCAACAGATGTTGTGTTAACAGTTGTTGCCTCATTTTCTAAAACATTTCCTTTCGCAACATTTTCTTTACCTTTGGCGGTCATCATGAGAGTGAAGATTTCATTTGAAAGACTTTTCATTTGAAGGGTTTCAGCATGTTCAAAAAAATTTTGAGCCAAAATCTTTTGAAGATAAAAGCTTAGAATCCTTGGATACATGAGAAAGGTTTTGGCAGAACCTTTCTTTATGGCTTTCAGACATCCTACCAAATCCATGAACAAAGTCTGGGATAACTTGTAGTTAAAATTGGTTAAAAGCATATCCCAAGTACCAAGTTTTTAATGGTATTTTACTAAAGAAAGTGGTTTTGCTGAAGGACATATCAACAGGGTATGGTAAAAAATTTCATTGGTGGTGGGAAGTTTGGTTTAAAAATTGTGGCTCCCACCATTTTGCATCATACCCTCTTTCTATGAATTCAATGTGAAGATCGTGTTTTGAGAAAGATTTCAGACCTGACTCGTCGTTTAGGTTGAATATAGTGGAAAACATATAAGGGGTGATTTGGATGCCAACTCCATCAATTTTAGAGATAATAGTGAAGGCCTATTTATCCCGAAGTAAGAAACTTGACTTTTGGATGATGTAAGAAGGTCAATGATGGAGTGAAACTCAAGATTGGTGAAGAGTTTGACCAGATATGGAAGATAGTTGTGCGGTGATTTGAGGACGAGATCCATGGTGATTGATTGAAGATGATGGAATAATGAAGAGAAATTAGTTCTGAGAATTTGTGGGTCTGTGATTTTGAAAGTAATGAGTGAAAACCCTAATGAATGAGGGTTTTTATTGGGTTTTGAAAAAAGTGATGCTAATGTGGCTTGAAATTTGTTTTTAATAGCTAACGTTCGTGCATCTGTTGATATTTTTTAAAGGTTTGTTTACCAAAGTCTGTCCGACTTAGTAAACCTTTGTTTTAGGTATCAAAACCACTGTTTGATATGAACAGTGGTTTTAAATGGAAAGCAGTGGGTGAAATATTTGTTGACTAGTCAATAGATGAAAGAATCAGATGATAAAGAAACAGAGGTTGCTTGTGTAATAGGTAGAGTTTGGCCAAACGGACTTTAGAATCACTAAAACAGTGGTTTTGCTCTTTTTTTTAATGGCTAAAACTTGCACATCATGGAAATTGAACTCATGACCTCCTACTATCTAAAACTTTATTTAATTCACTAACACCACTAGGTTATACCTAAATAGAGTTTTTGTTTTTAATATCAAAACAACATTTTAATGTGTTTATGAAAAAGTTTTGATATTTTCTAAACAATATGTTAATGTTTTGTTCTGATGGACTAAAGATTTTAAAATTAGGACTTTGCATCCTGTCATGTGCTTGGAGCCTCCATTGTTCACATACTTCAGGCAATCAAGGCATGTAGAAGCCCCTTTAATATCAACCATTATTGCACAAACAGAATTACATTCAGTGGTTTGATTGTATCATGGTCTCTTATAGATTCTACATCAACCTTTTCACAAACATTTGTTTGAACTAGGTTGACTGCCTTCTCAACATCATCAGTTAGATCTTTAGTATCGCTCATTTCTTCCTTGAATTCATTTTCTTCTGCAATAGATTCAAGTGCCAATAAACTAAAGGTCACAAGTTCATAGACAGGTTTTGCTACAAGGGAAAAATTTTCATCTGAAAGATCCTTAGGCAAAGTACTCCAGTCAATAAAGCCTTTAGTTAAGAAACTTTCTTGTTTGGCCTCTGTAGGTGCAAGGGCTTGAGGTGCTTGAACTTGTGAAACTATTACTTGAACATATTGGACTTGAGGAACAATGACTTTAACATATTGCACAGGGACATGGTTTAAGGATTGTGCAAAATGTGCAGTGTTTTGAACACTAGGTCCAGGGGTATATTAGGAATTTTGATAAAAGTGTTGTTGATTGCTAGATGGAGGTCTTTGATTTGGATAGGTTATCATGGGTGTAGAATTACTTGACTGACTTCTACACTCCCTAGCAAAATGACCTAATCCATTACACTTATAACATTTTATCTTGGATTTGTCCAACCGTACCCTTGACCTACAATGTAACCTGGATACTTCCTACCAGTTCTTTTGTAGAAATTGTTAGTTCTAATACTGAGTAGGACTAATTGATGCCACATCTCCATTTCCTCTAAGTCAGTGGGATCAATATGCTGTAGACCATCAAGTATAAATGTCGGGTCATGAGGACTTTGACCATCACCATTTGCGATAAGAGCAAAGTTTCGAGAGTTTTGATCAGAGTTAATCCCAGTGGATATGTCCATGCAATGATCATAACCCTAATCATTTACTATTCTAGATGATTATTCTTCTATACTCAAAAGGTGTTGTGTTGCCAATAACATAGTCATTAGACACTTTCCAGTTTCATGGAGTTTCTTCTTTAGGATAAGTTCTTTTTCAAAGGTTAAGAGCTTACCATGAAGTTGAGTCAAGGTCATGTCATTGAATCCTGGTGTGGTTCTCATCAAAATAGCAATAATATCCCACTTTTCAGGTACTGACCAGGAAACCTATTACTTCAAAGTGGAATTGGAAATTCATTTTTTACCAATTTTAGTTCACTAATAAAAAAGGTGAATATCTCAAATTGTTTGGATAAGGTCTCTCCCTGAACATGACTAAAGGTCTCATACTGATAGTTGAGAATTTCACGGATGTTTTCAATTATATCCTCTATTCCACCGAATTCTTCTTTTAAAGCATCCCATAATTCCATTTCACTATTACATTGTAATAGTCCAACATAGATTTTGTTTGGTAGAGCCATAGCAACAATACTTAATGCTTTTGCATCTAACTCAAGCTTTTGAAAATTCTACTCGTAATAGTTTTCTGGTTTCTTTGGCTCTTGAACTTTTGGATCTTCGGTACTAGGTACCATTGGAACATGTGGTCCGGATATAACCGACTTCCAACATCCAGGGTTCTCTTGAGTAAGAACATGGGCCATTAGATGTTGCCAAATATTGTATTCTGATCTGACAAGCATTAGAAGCTTGTTACTGACACTAGTATTGTGGGGATTGTGATTGTTTTGAGACATCCTTCTGATTTTATGAAAAATGTGTGTTCAAAAATTTTTGTGAATTTGATACTTTACTTAGTAACTCTGATTCAACGGACAGTTGGTTATCAAATTTATGAGCCGATCTTCTTGTATTAAATTGATTGTTAAATCAAAATTAATGTGACCAAACTCTGATACTAATTATTAGCATCCGAATTTCTATTTGTGTGTGTTTTTTAATGTAATAGTGAAGTCTTTGATATAAATGGAAATAAATGATTTGTAGCAGAATTAAACACAAACACAAATTTGAAAAGTTGTCATACTATTTTCAATTACAATCAGAATAGTATATTTTGGCAAATCACGACTTGCCTTATTCTTGATCAGAGTAATATATATGGCTTTTGCAATTATGTGTTCTTTTTCAGGTTCAATAGTTACAAAAGTGAAAGTACTGGTACTGTTTTGTCAATTTTTAAACTAATAGACTGTAATGATTATTTTCAACAAATCAAAAGGACGAAACACGTAATTAACTTTTCATTTTATGTTTTTAAATTGTACATATATACAACTTTTCTTAAACAATATATATATGTAATATATATATATATATGTGTGTGTATGTATAGACTGTAAGGTCGTTTTTTCATTTAGATTTCAATGTGTAGAATTGAACCTCGCAATCAACATGACACGTGTGATATCATTTTGACAATATTACGATTTTATTTCTTTGGTTTTCTAATTCAGGTTGATCCAGCATGTGTTGGTACCGCATTGAACCGCATCGATACTGATGGAATTCTAGCCGCGTCCTCACCGAAACGCACGGGTTGATACTCCTAGTTTACATTTACATTCAAGTAATTGAAAGCATCATTGTATTGTAATTTAATTACATGCGTTCATTCTTATCACCATAATTTATGTGATCTCATTTAAACTCGTCCACAAAGGCTATCTCTTAAGAATCCCAAAAAATATCTCAGGTCATGGGTGAGTGCAAAAAAATATAGCTTAAAATATAAACTCAATAATTTATATATACAAGATCAATAATATAAAGATAATTGTGATAACAATAAACAAAACAAAGTATTTTACCAAAACAATATAATTTACCTATTAAAACGAAACATTAGGTTTCTATCGTATTTTTGAATCAAAGTTGTCAATCAACCGTTTATAGTCCATACTCTCTAACAGGACTTAAAAAATCTTTACAGCAAATGTTAAACTAGATAATAAATTTGCAATATAATAAATTAATAAATACTAAAATGAAAAAGTGATAAGTTAACGAAGTAATAAAGTTATTATATCTGCCGGTATTTACTTTTCCCTCAAAGAGGTTTGCTTACTATTTAAATAGTTATCTTGATGATTATATAAATATTGTATAAATATAATTAAATTAGATATAATTGTCATAACAAAAGATAAATATATAAGGGTGGAATGAGTGCTCAAACACTTCCTATTTTCACTGTCCAATAATCTCATGCTATGTTAACTCATCTCTTCACTCCTTATTTTACATTCAATCACTAGCAATGCCTCAAACACATAGAGAGAGTGGTAAACAATTTAAAGAAAAAATTATGATTGGTTAAATAAGGATAAGGCCCACCATTAACCCCTCTCTCTCCTTTCTCTCTCTTCTTCACTATTCGGTGAATACTCACCGAATAAACCACTCCACATTCACCACTCAAACACCGGCAATGCCTCTCCACTCGGCAAACTCACTCCTCACTCTAACTCCCTGATGGCACTCCCTCCACCCTAAGCAATTTGAATAATTTATCATGTCTTTTGTTTTACTTTTAGATAGATGTATCATACTAAATAAAATATTTTTTTTGAATGGCAAGTTGGATCTCGAGAAGACATTATAAATACTCTAATATTTTTAATTAAATATTTATAAATATAATTTTATTTGGATTAAACGACTTATTAAATGTCAAGTGAGGCTAGCTTACTTGTTAGAGACTCTTACCTCTTAGTAGGAGGTTCTGACAGGCAAGAGTGATTTATTTATAAATATAAAAGTTTGAAGAGAGTAACAATAGACATTCAAAAAAATGATTTATTAAATAAACAGCCATATATAATAAGCAATTTTAAACACTCTAGATGATAAATAGTAAAAATTATAAATAAAAATCATCAACTTCAATAGTTTAAATAATGTAGAGATAATTAAGTTCGCATGTCCCCAATTTTGACCATTCACAGGTTTGATCAAATGGAGAACAATCCCCACCTTTGCATTTAGGACTCTAATCTAAGAACCTATTATCAAAACACATATCAAGATTTCAAAATTCAAAAAACAATTATTCTCAAGCTATTACGTTCATCTAAACTAAACGACAATCTATAAAAATCACCGCTAATTACAATTTAAACTTTACCAAAGCATAGCACTTTACTTTTTCTATTAAAATACCATACTATCTTTAATATTCTTCAATGTTTCAAAAAAATCTGAATATCTTCAAAACAGCGTCATACTTGCACCTACGAATGAAGTTATAGAGGAAGTAAATGCTTGGTTGCTTTCATTGGTTCCTGGGAAAGAAAAAGAATACCTAAATTATGTAAATTATTGTATGTATAAAAATAGTTCGCTTGTGTATATTTGTGTAGACATTATATAGTTACATGATATCTATCTTTAAATCCTTATAAACTAACGATAAACTAAATAATAAAAAACTAATTACATTAATAAATATGTTTGTCATTTTCAGAATACAATGAATTCATAAATTAAAAACGTTAAATATACTCTTGTTATCTTGTGCCCGTTGGATATAGAAACAAATGTAATTGAAGGGAGATGTTAAACTCTTAAATTTAGTCTTGTTATCTTGTGCCTAGGGCCAGTCCTGCCACCCATGTAAAAGTGTATATAAGTAATCAATAGTGAATATTGTGTGTATTTGCATGGAGTGACTATTACGGTGTATGCATAATTATGTTGAATACATGTTAGGGGTGTGCATGAGTCGGTTTTGACTCAAAACCGTAATCTTAACCAATTATTTAAGTCGAATTGACCGATCAGCTACTTTATCCAGTAGTGAATACAATAAAGTCGTATTAAACAAAACCAATAGGTTAAGGTGGTTTTGGTTATTTCGAGAGATTTTATGTATCAAATATAAGAAGGGTGAAATAAAAATGGATGTTACAGTTGAACCTTTAACTTGAAACAACAATGCGCGAAAACTGAGATTACAAAGATCGTAAATATCTTCTTTTACTTGAATGAAAGACTAATATGTTTATATAAAGAAATACTAGCGTAAACTTAATAGTGGGACAGTGGGGTGGTAGTGGGGAGTATTGATACTACCACTACTTAACTAAGTGAATAACTTAGGGTGCATTTGTAACATCCGTTGAAAAACGGGTTTCCAAAACACGCTTCGTTTATTAATCGAATATCCAGTTATAATTTTTCGTTGCATATTTATTGCTCAAACGAATTTTAAACGATACATAATTAATAACTATATTGAAATTTAAAAACTATAATTTATAAGTAATCTTAAATTGTGAGAAAAAAATAAAATGGGGACGCCGGGTTTCGAACCCGGGTCGCCCACAAACTCAAACACACAACACACCGCTCTGCCACACACTGAAGTTATGATAAACATGGAAACAAATAACATATATACTAAAACTAGAAAATCAAAATCCGGACCTCAGCGCGGCAGAACTCGCAATCACCGGAAAATCCGTCAATCCGCGAGTTTAGCCATTTTCCTTTTGACCAAAACACTATAACCGACTTCGACATCGGTTATAACCGACGTCTAACAGTCAATTGCGGTCATAACCGCCGGAGAAACTTTGACCGTGAATGAAGACCCAAAATCGGACCCAATTCACTCAGTTCTTTCCTATAAATACCCACTCAATCTTCCGGAAATCCTTTCGCTCAGAACCGCTCACTTTTTCGAAGCTCTAGCTCGTCGCCGGAGATATTCTGCATTCACCGGACTTTCAACGGAAAACCGAGACTTACTTCAAATCGGTAAAATTCTCGACTCTTTTGTTTGCAATCCATTATTAGGCAAGTATTAACATAAATCTTTCAACCAGAATCTGTCTCAGACAACGTTGCCGGGAATTCCTGCACTCGCCGGAAAATCACTAGAAATTCCGAAGTCTCACTGTCAATCGGTACAATCATCTAAACCCCCTGATATCCCTTGTTTAGTAACTTAATTGCACAACTCATTGATCAAAACTGTTAATTGATTCACTCAGACGGAAGTCACCAATCAGAGCCGACGACTCTTGCCGGAAATCTGAGAAAAACATTCTGTTCGGTACATTTTACTCCGTAACCCTCTTTATCCATTTCATTCCAATCAATTATATGTTCGATGACCGATTAAACAAGAACAGTCGGACATCATTGTTCTGTGTCTTTGTAAACGAAGAAGACGAAGTTGAATATGTGTATAAGTATAATTAAAAACGGATATTTGAACGGGTTAGACACACAGTCCAGCAGTGGACTGTGTGCACAAACAAAGCACACGTCCCGGGTTCGAATCGTATACGTTACCGAATTTCAGAATTAAAACCAACATTTTTACAACTGAATCGGATCAGGTCACCGAATGTTAATAAGTATAATTTAATCCATAAGTTAAACAGATATGACACACAGCTTAACTAGTTGGGCTATGCGCACTCGAACCAAAGGACCCGAGTTCGAATCCGGGTCCCTGCAACCGGTTCGGCCATATAAATCGTTTTTAATAAAAACCCAAATAAGTTAAAAGTTAATTAGTGTATAAATATAATTAAAACAGAGAATATTTCGGGTTAGACACGTAGCTCAGTTGGTAGAGCTGCGTGCACGCATACGAGAGGTCCCGAGTTCGAACCTCACTCAGCGCATATAATTAACACAATCCGACCGGTTAACGGTCAACGGTCAGAGTCAAAAAGTCAACATTTTTTTATTATTTTTATTTATTTTTTTATTTATTTAATCAGAAAATTATTTAAAAATACTTAAAAATAATATTTTTAAAGTTAGAAAATGTCCTTAAACTCACAAAATAAATCTAAAAATCCTATTAAGATTATGAATTAAAAGTATTAATCTCAAATAAAATCCATTTATTTACCGAACCATTTCGTTATTATTTTAGGTTAGTTTTCCTCGTCGATCAAATCCCAAAACTAGTGCGCATTCAACGTCATCAAAGAACGCACCCAATGTGAGTGAATCTCTACCAATTCCCCGTTTTAATCACATTTTGGGGTGTATCATGTGTCGTTTAATTCCTTATTATATTTAAACACTTGTGCATCCATCATATCCGTGATCAAATGTGTATCAAATGTGTATCAATTGTTGTGTGAACTATGTTTAGATTGAAGTTATCATTTTCAGTGCATGCATTTCATTAGGCCCGTCAGCTCCCCGTGGGATACGGGTTGAGTATCAGGTGCCTCATTCGATCGGCTCCGTTTGATTGAGCCTTGATCTCATATACATCATCATTCATGTCTTTTTACTCATCCAATGTGGTTTGTGTTTTTTGTTATATATATATGTTTGCTCACATGTGATTATTGCACAAATTTTCAATATTAAATACAACAAGAAATTAATAACAATGTTTTCTCAAGGTTCACTCGCCAACTTTGTTGACCCAAAATATCCCCCGTTTTACACATGATACAGGTGATCCAGTTGAGACAAGAAACACATAGGAAGACCTAGAAGAATAAATCAGTTTAAGCTTGGGATTGTTTTACTTAGTTTCATTTCCTTTTAATTGTATGGATTTGATTTGAATATTTAAGTTGTAAATTTGAATTTAATAAATATGAAACATTTTAGTAAACATCATGAGCTTTGGTGATAACCCAATTATGCCCCGACTCTTATTCCGCTGCGGGTCGGGGTGTGACAACATTCACGGCAAAACGAAGGGTGCCAATCCATGTCACCACTTACTGAATTTACCAAATTAGGAGATATGATTTTGCTTCACTTACAGATCTTACCGATTATGGCACCAAATGGGTTTGGTTTCCTTTGTAACCTTCGGTATGAAAGGTTAAGTGCTTAGACCTCCTTATCTATTCAAAAGTCAAACAAGCATACTGGCTCATGCCGCCCAGGACCAGATTCAGTTCCAAATTGGTTTTACCAACCATACCGTGCACTTTTATTGTTATTAATTAGGAAACCTTCGAACTACGGTTTGTCTTCTTTTTTTAGATTGGTTCACCCACCACGTATTTAATTAAAACAATAGAGTATGAATGGTGTCGCATATAAGGTTAGACACCTAACAACATCAGTAACAAATAATTATGTTTTTGGACATGGAAAACTTAGCTTGATTTTCTTATTGAAGTTTAGCATGGTCAAGGGGTCTATTAGTCTTTCAATCTTCGAATTCCGGTGTTCCTTGGTTCCGTTTACATTTATCCAAATGATGATTAAATTCATACAAAATAAAAAAAATGGATTTTTTTTGGTGATCCATAAATATGTACGTGGGGTCAAGTACCATGGTTTAAGGTTCTCTTCACAAAGTGCACTTAAATAGTTACAAAATATGAGATTGGATGAAGCATTTACAAAGGATTGGATATTATTTCATGTGATGCGTATACATAAAGAAGGTTTGCGTATCATTTCAGCTTCCAAGCCATATTTGGCTTTAATTAGTTTCCACCACTTTCTCCTAGGGCGCCAGCACCGGCTCCTGCAGCAGAACCATATCTACCACCTATTCTTCCTCCTGCTCCTCCACCACTACCGGGGCCTCCTCCAATGTCTCCACCGCCTGTACTCCACCACCTCCTTCATCACCAAATTCGCCTCGTACTCCACCACCACCTTGTTGGGTAATCTTGATGTTGCGGGTTATTTACGGTCAGTACGGTTGAGTTGGTTGACTGTTTTGTTTAAATGGGTCACCAAAAATAAGGCGGGTCATCGGAGCATGATTACAGGTTGCGGGTTTGAATGGATCAGGTCCAACTAAAGGTCAAGAGATGTGTGGATCTGAGTCATGGTGGACGTTGAGGATATGACCGAGTCTTTGGAAACGCACGTTTTGAAGAAGTTACAAGATGAACGTGGAGTAGTGGAGGATATTATTAGGATTAGTTTGTTTATGTTTTTCATTATAAATAGTACGTAGAATTAATCTCTCTTGTACTCTCATTTTTATTTTAAGCAAGAATTAAAGTAGTAAAGTTTGTGTGTTTGATCTTGGGCTGATAACCAACACACCTCTCAAACCTACAACACTACCTATACCCGCACCATGCTCACTAGTTGTCTTCTTTTCTTCTTCAGAAAGATTTCTACCACCAGCCATGTTAGTGGTGCAAATTACAAAGCCAATGAACATAAAGAGAAAAAGCCTAGAACCCATCATATGATGACTTGCAAGGAAACGTGTGAAGAAGCGTAACAAGATAACTGGTATATATAAGGGTTCGAATGGACACCGTTTCAACGAGAAAGTTGAGATAAAATTTAATTAAGAAATCTTTTGTCTAAAAGGTATAGACATATAAGAGCATCTTTAACACTAGACATCTCAAACACTACGTCAGCTTTAACATTAGTTTAATCCCTAATATTTACAAATACCCATTTCTCCTCCCACACCAAAAATTTTCAAGTATTCTTTTCAAAAAATATTTATATACATATATGCCCTACAAACCTCTGTTTATTGCTTTTAAATTTTCGAACGTCCAATCAAGACACCACTAATGATGATTACAATGGGGATATCTAAAATTTTAGTGCCACCTTGGATTCCAAAGGCCTCACAAATGAGGCGTTAAAGAAGCTCTAGTTAATGTTATGTGCTCTCCAATCTCTATGCTTTAACAAAACATACAGAAAGAAGTTCTTTTTTCTTTGCCATATACAATCAAATCACTATACAAGTTGTGAAAACTTAGAGAACTTGGTATTACAAACGGTTTTTTCAAAAAAAATTATTTTTACCAAAAATCAAAAAAAAAATATCAACTTTTCCCAAGAAAAAAAAACTTGTTTTTTTTATTTACGACAACCGTAAATGCTGTAAAAAATATGTCATGCTTATGTTATCACATTTTTACAGCTGATCTAAGGGGCCGAAAAACGCCACTTCGAAATTTTTTTATTTTTTATTTTTACGGTAGGCTTTCTAAACATTTTCATCTAGGGTTGTAAAAAAATGGGGGCAAAACTCGCACAGGAATATCGAGTTCTCTAAATTTTCACTCTTAACGAGAAAAACTAAGAAATGTCAAATTTGTAAATTTGGTTTTATTTTATTAACAAATTTGACATGATTAAAGGTAACGGTTTCGTTTTCCATGATTTAAATAAAGAAACCACCTCATAAAAATCTACTATAATCAAATCTCAAAAAAAAAAATCCCCAAGTTTCATTTCTCATTAGAGATAATGAATCACGATTTAAAATTCAAATTGTTTTATAAAGTAATGAATCAACCGTCTTCTTCATTGTGTTTTAATGGAGGTTCTAGGAAGTTCGCTTGATTCAAGTCATGATTTTTAAACATCTGGAAATATTGTAACGTGTTTAAAATTATAGTGTTTTAACATTTAAAAGGAATGTATTTTACAATTCAAATTATGGTGTTTTAACATCTGGAATAATAGCACAATCATTTCCAGATGGAGTTAAAACACTATACCAATACGGACATTCAAGATGTTAAAACACAATGACTGTAGTACGATCAAGTGGTGGTGTTTTTGAAATTTGTATGGTGTTTTATACCTGCAAAATAGCAAAAATAATTATCAATGTTAAAACACCGTGACTGTATTACGATTCAAGTCGTTGTGTTTTTTTTTAATTCATATGGTATTTTATACCTGCGAAATAATTAAAAAAAGTTAATACGAATTTTTGGATTAATAAATACAGTATACCAAATTTATAATAATTAAGTATATAGAATATATGGTTTCCTAAAATCCCTCAAAAAATGGTTTGGAAATATCTGGTTAATTAAGTTGAATTTTATTTTAAAATTCTCTATTACACTTAATTCTAATTTTAATTAAAAACACATGTTCTCATCATATTCTACTTACACTTTTCACACAAACCACCCTTTATATAGGAACCTTAACCCCCCCCCCCCCCCCCCTCTATCTGTCTATATATATATATAAGATTAGGATCAAGGGAAAATCCTTACAAGATGTTAGAACTTAGAGAACTCGACTTTCCCGTGCGAGTTTCGACCCAATTTTTTCACACCCCAGATATTAAAATTTTAGAAAAGACTGACGTAAAAAAAACATTTCGAAGTGGTGTTTTTCGGCCCCTAACGACAACTGTAAAAAGGTGATGACATAACTCTTTACAGCATTTACGGCTACCGTAAATGAAAAAAAAACAAGTTTTTTTATTGTGGGAAAAGTTGTTTTTTTAGGATTTTTGGTAAGAATTAAAAAAAATCCTTTTGTAAGGCCGAGTTCTCTAAGTTCTCACAACTCGTATGGGTTTTTATTTTACCATAACCATATATATATATATATATATATATATATATATATATATATATATATATATGTATATATATATACATATGGGGGAAACCATATAATTGAGAAAACTATGGAAACTTAGATTGTGTGGTCTTGATTAATCCATCTAACATAATACATGCACCTGTTTAAAGGGTATATATGTCATTTTATACACTTGTACCACATCACCTTTCACTAACTTTTTGCCCTCTTCCCCATGTAACCTCGGTTACCACCCCACCAACCTTCATCTTCTTCAAGATCAAAAGTACAGATCATATCTTCTTATTCATCCCCACCAACCTTCACTTTTATTTTTATCATTTCTTCATTTCACACAACTCAAACCTGCAACTTCCATTTTCTCCGTGTTTCATGGGCAACCCACATGATTTCGTAGATGATCTTGTTGCTTACTCTCCACAAGATCTGAAGATTGAAGACGAAGCCACCAGATCTGAAGATCGAAGATATGAAGATTGAAGATTGAAGCCACCAGATCTCTAAAGATCGAAGATCGAAGCCACCATGTGTTCTTGTACTCATCCCTTTCTTTTGAAGCCACCAGTTCTGAAGATCGAAGCCACCATCGAAACTCTCAAAGAAAAGTAGTAAGGTGTTGCTCTCATTACATAAGGTGTTGCTCTCATCAAATCTTTGTTTCTATTTTTAGAGAGAGAAAACTAAATTTTTGCTAAATTTTTTGAGAGAGAAACTACAATCTTCATCTTGTTCATCTTGACACCAAGAACACACGCACAAGTGTGTGAGAGAGAAACAAGTTTAAAGATCTTACTTTTGTTAGTTATGTATTTTGTTTAGATTTTTTTACTTTTTATGATTTTTGATAGATTTAAAATCAAAGCTTAGTTTATTTATTTTAATTTTTTTAAATCAACACCAGGAAGAAATTTTTGTGTGCTTGATTTCTCTCTTCAAAGTATATTGATATTTCTTTTACAAAGATTAATGTTTAATTTTTAAAATGTTTGTTCATCGATTTGGAGTTGATGGTTGTCTTTAGTTGGATTTTTTTGGCTTAGGGGATATACTTTTTATGATCTCGTTTATTTTACAAATAAAAAGCCATGTTTTTTGCTGGCATAATGAGCTACACATGTTACATTTCTGCCAGTTGCATTCTAAACTGTTTGTCCTATATATTGTAACATGTGTTACACTTCGGGGTAATATTAGCTACATATGTTACAATTTGTTTCCAGCTACATATGCTACATTTTGACAGATACATATTTTACCTTTTTTGACAGCTACATATGCAACAACCCTTTGTTAAATATGTAACAACCAACTAGGTGACATCTTTGTTTTCGATGTTACACACCTGGACATAAGGAATGATCTGACCAACTTTTTATCAGGTAAATATGTTACTTCTATGATAGGTTACACTTGCTTAGAATGAACACCATTTAAATATGTTAATCAAAACAAAAGTCACTTGCCATGGTGTACATTCTACATTTGTTTCATGTGTTACATCAGAGCTAAGTTGCATATGTTACACATCTAAGCAGTCTTTGGTAACAAAGCAGTTGTACATGTGTTACACAAGAGGGTAACATATGTACAACCACTTTTAAGATGAGTATACATGTTAAACGTGTTACATTGCTAAAAACAACTCTAGCTACATGTTTAACTAGCACAATGCTACCTACATACGCTCTGAACTTGATTAATTTGTCTCTCCTTCTCCTCAGACTCGTAGGTGATTAAAGAACAAACAATAAAGTAGCAATCGTTCAACAATCATCATTATATATTTTGGACAAGTCCTTTCATTGTTAATGCCCATTTTTGGATGAAGACGGATGTTGTTGTGAAGGCCATTTTTAGAAGCATTACAACTATTGATACAAAATTCATTTTTATTTTCATTGTTAGTATGCCCATATTTTTTTGAAGACAGAAGTTGTTGTGAAGGCAATTTTTTTGGATGTAACAACTATATGTAACATGTGTAACATGGCTATACATATGTTAACCTATAGTGTAACACGTGTTATGAACATGTGTTACATATGTGCAACCCTTTTGGTGTTAATTTAAACTTAGTAAAATTACATATGTAGCAACATTAGTAAACAAGTAATATATGTAACTAGAAGTATATGAGACATGTGTTCATAATTTATTCGGAATATCTTGTTAATTTTACAAATAAAAAGTCATGTTTTTTTGTTGGATAATTAGCTACATATGTATAACAACGTTACACAATTTACTTATAGTTACCCCAGCCCTTTTTGGACACAAAGGGGGCTGCACATATGTAACACATGTTTGTAACATGTGTTACACTATTGAGGTAACACATGTATAGCCATGTTACATGTGTTAAATATGTAACGACCAGCTAGGTGACACTTGTTACATTCAACACCATTTAAATATGTTAATCAAAACAAAAGTCACTTGTTGTCATGGTGTAATACATTCTACATTTGTTTCATGTGTTACATCAGAACTAAGTTGCATATGTTACACATCTAAGCATTCTTTGGTAACAGAGTAGTTGTACATATGTATCACATGTTTGTAACATGTGTTACATAAGAGGGTAACATATGTACAACCACTTTTAACATGAGTATACATGTCAAATGTGTTATATTGCTAAAAAAAACTCTAGCTACACATGTCACTAGCACAATGTTACTGGGATATTTTGTTCCACACAACCTTTTTCAGACAAGTACTTCCATTTCGGACAAGTCCTCCAATGTTGTTATTGCCATGTATAAGACTTATAGCGACCAGGCTGGTTTCAATGTAAAAAATATATGTTAATTAATGTAGTTTTTAATCTACTTGTAACATTGTTAATAACAATTCCAGGTACATATGTAACTAGCAAAATGCTACGTATATAAAGGAAACATGTTTGTAACATGTGTTACACTCAGGGTAACATATGTACAGACACTTTACACATGTTACATATAGTTGTTACATGTGTTACAACATCAAATGTACACATGAATATACATGTTAAATGTGTTACATTGCTAAAAACAACTATAGTTACACATGTAACTAGCACAATGTTACCTAAATTAATTTGATTTACTTGTGTGGATAAATGATGTCTATTGTCTAGGTCTTGGATCGAGTCTGTGTGATTAGGGCTTGTAAATGTTAGAATTTGGCAATATTTATGTTGTAAAGACACAAGTTCAGCCGAAGTTATCCTTAGGCAGGACAAGTTCACCCGAACTTGTCCTGGCCATGACACACTTCGAGCGAACTTAGTGGTCTATATATACGTCTTGGGTCTTTGTCATTTGTAATTTTGCATTATAGGCGGCGAAGCTCTGTCCGTTTGGAGATTACATTGTAACATCTTTGGACATTAATAAACCAATCTTTAAACAATAAATCTTGTGTATTCGATTAACAATTCACGTAATTTCCGCTTACGATGACTTTAGATACAAATTAGGTTCCTATGCAATGAAGGAGCGATCCTAACAAGTGGTATCAGAGCCATGGATACCTAATTTGCTGAGATCTACACAAGACACTCTCTATTTCTACCCATTCCTTTCATTTTTTACACTTTTTCACAAAAATGATGAACCTACGGTTAAAAATGATCTAAATTTTGAATATGTCACATAAAATCACCTAAGTACAAACCCCTGAAAGTTTCATAGCTAAATTCAAACGATTTCATGTCCAAAATGTCAAAAAACCATGTTTCATAACCTCACTTCGCTCGAACTTGGACCACAAGTTCGCCCGAAGTTGGCTTAAAATCATCATTTTTGCTGATTTTGAACAACTTCGCGCGAAGTTGTTAAGTTTTTCAAAGGATTTTGATTAAGTTCGCCCGAACTTGTCAAATTTTGTTGAAAATTATCACAAGTTCGCCTGAACTTGGTAAAGGTTGGAAACTTTTTTTCTGAAATCATTACAAGTTCGCCCGAACTTGTTATCATGGAAAATTTCTGAAATTCTTACACAAGTTCGCCTGAACTTGTCAAAACTGAATCTGAAATTGTTTCTCTGCACAAGTTCGCCCGAACTTGTCTATTTGTTCTCAATCTTCAAGTGTTTTTGAACTGTTTCAGTCATAATCGTCTGATTTTCGAGATGGATGATTTTCACAATGCTTTTGCTACGGAGCAGCTCAGGCCTCGACTTCAAAGGCAAATGCAGTAAATCAAATGAATCTAGACAACAAAATGGGACTTCTGTGAAGCCGCCCAAGTTGATGAGCATGGATGAGTTTGAAGGCTGGAAAGAAAAATTCGTGAACTGGGTTCAGCGAATCACTTCTACAGTTGGTTGCTGTTTAAACCGGATATACGTGGCCAAAAGATGAACGTAATCAAGATCTTGCATTGGTAAAATTTACGCCAGAACTTAAAGATGCAATGTGGAGAGAAAAAGATGATAAGTCTAATACAACAATCAATGAAAGAAGACATCTTGATCTTGCTACCTGAATGCAAGACGTCACAGATGTTGTGGAATGCATTATGTGTAAAATATCTGGGAAGTGCTGAGATGATTAAAAGCAAGAAGGCTTTAATCAAGAAAGAGTTTGATATTTTCACGATGATTAAAGGTGAAACCATGAAGCAGATGATCGATAGATACTGTCATTTAATGGTTCAGATGGGAAGACACGATATTCATAAAACTGAAGAAGAGACGATTGATAAATTGGCTGATGCACTTCCTGAGGGGGAGTGGACAACACACTTAATGGTATTGAAGAATGGTCTGAGTTGGATGCATTACAAGCTATCAGATTTCATTGACAAGTTGGAGGGACATGAGATGGAGATGCTAAAAATGGCCAAATCAAAGAATGCAAATGTTGTGCAAAACGTTGGTCTGTACTACAAAGGAGGTGTTCAGGAAATTTCAGTCCGAAAATTCAAACGAAGTGTAGCGAATATGAATTCTTCGAATCATTCGTTCCAAAGTCAACCGAACACTCAATCATACCCGAGTTATGATCAGAGTCCTTTCCGAACGCATCATATTCGAGTGCTAACTCAAATTCTCCGTTTCAGAATCAAACTATCAGACAATCAGACTAATCATTCTAGTTTTGATCGAACGTATTTCATTGCAACATTGCGGTCAATCTGAAGAACGTTTTCCCTGAGCAAATAGCCAAACAGCACATGGCACTTCTTGCAACTGTGCTTGAATCATATGAAAGTTTAGTTGCGGGAAAGATCGGGAATCCAGAGATGACTGCTGAGGATTACGATCAGGTTGATGAAGAGGAGTTAGAATTGATGGATATCAAGTAGAGCTTAGCATCGATTATCAGAAGAGTCACAAAGTTTGTCGTGCTTACTAGAAGAGACATTGGAAATTCGAGCAATAATCTTGGATTCTATAAATAGAAAGTAACGTGCTTCAAATGCAGACAAAAGGGCATTTCAAACGCGAGTGCACAAATCAAGAAGCAAGCGGCAATCAAAGTCCCTTTTGGCAACAACAATGCCTATTACAAGAAAGCGTTGCAGTACAAGCCATATCCAAAGAGAACTCAAGTTGAAGTACAAGACGATTGGCAAAGACAAATGAAAAGGCTTTAGTTGTTGCACATGAGGATGAAGGGTTTGATTGGAATAAATATATTTCCAAGAAAACTGGTGTCGCCTTGATGGCCGAGATTGTGGAAGAGCCAGAATCAACAGTTGATGATGCAGCTCTTGAGAATGCAATTTTAGAAGAGTATTTGCAAAGAACAGAAGAAGAGGAGATGATCTATAACGAGACAAAGATGAAGAACATTATTCCTCCTAACCTTCAATCTAGTTTTGCAGGTTGCTTTGATGCTGTGACTCAGGAGCAGGTGTTTGAAGAAAAGAAATCAGAGATCGAAGAAATCATTGATGTGAAAAAGGAGATGAATGAAGAAAACCTCACAAAGATTGCTGACAAAGCAATGATGGCCAATTTGAAAGAGGTAGGTCAAGAGGTAAAGGTGATTGAGAAAGAAGTTGTGAAAGTGCAAATTGTGGAGGTTGAAAAATCTTGCATAAAGTGCACGAAAGGTTGTGAACAATGTGCTAAGAAATCCCTAATCATAAGCGACTTGGTTGTGCATAATGAACATTTTAGATACGATTATCGCACAATGAAGGAAGCTTATGATAAGATGAAAGGCACTTTTTGCAACATTGAAAAATCTAACTTAGAACAAGGTGCCACAATAAGAATGTTAAAAGCAACGGTAATTGAAAAACAAGACGCAATTAATATGTACATTAACACCATTGCTGAAATAAAACATGAGCTTCAAGAAATTAAAATTGAAACTGAACGAGTAAGGCAGTTGTTGCTTAGTTACACAAAGAACGCTTATGTCATCGACCATATTCTTCCAACAATTCCGTCAGAAGAAAATGATGTGAAACCAAAGGTAAGAAGCGTGGAGATTATAGCAATGTTCCACCTCCATTGTGCGCAAGTTACTGCCGCAAGAAGTGGAAGGGATTGAGAAGGCACTTAATGTAACACTTTTATCAGAAATAAATGATAAGTTGCCTGAGAACATTGATGTAATCTACACGGCATCTAATGATGACAGTGAATCAGTAGTGAACAACGTGGTTGAAAATGTTTTGGGAAAGGATTCCGATGATGGCAGCTTTGAAAGCGCCGACTCGAGTTTAGATAGTTCTGAATCACAAGCTGAAAATGAAGATACTTCATCGAAAATAGCCTAAGTGATGATCCTAACATTGTAATGTACAAAGTTAAGGACTCTGTTAGACTATATTTTGATGATAGTTTTCTGATTCGGAATGTGAAAGAAGATCAGATTGATAAACTATTCAAACTTGTTGAAGTGTCGTCAGATGATCTAGAGAAGAATGAAAAGAAATTTTACTCAAAATCCAAGAAAAATGTTGGTGATTTTCACGAGATTGGGAGAGCGGGTTTGGGTTTAGTGGTAGAAGACGAACCGAAAAGAAACAATCACTATTTCACGAATATGAAACGAAAAACATGAAATTCGTGTTTGGGACAAATACGGTTCAGAAGAGGATTCGATTGGAAAGCAATCGAAAAAGAAACAATCACTATTTCAAGAAGGAAAAAGACCTTCGTGATAAGGTTAAACCCACAAGTGGAGTAAAACCCACGAGTGGACATTCTGCTGATACTCGGACTTGTTTCAAATGCAATGAAGTTGGTCACATTGCACGCAAGTGTCCGAAATCAAAGCCTATGTATCAACAAAGAAAGAAAACTTCAGATGATGAGAAACTTAAGCACCCATAGATAGTAACGTCAATAACGATCTTAAAACAAAATAATGAATCTAACATTGAGGTGAAACCTAAAAGTGAATCGAAAATTGAAAAATCAAATTTTGAAAAGGGTGAAACTTCTAAATCAAATGAGAACAAAGATTCAAAATTTTACATCAAGAAAGCTCGGATGAAATCTCAATCATAGGTTGCAAAGAAACCACCATCATCATATGAAGGTACAAAGACAACTACTACATCAGTCAAAACTGACAATGTTAATGAAACCAAGACTGATCAGAAGTTTCCGTGTGTTGATTTGAAAATTCCTACTTATGATATCCCGATCCCACTCAAGACCGGAAAGCCTGGGGTTTCCCTCTTTAAATAGTTTCTTTTGCATGTGCAGGGGCTCCCAAGATCCATCTTGTCAAAGTGGATTATGGATAGCTGAGCTTCACGTCACATGACTGGGATGCGTGTATTACTTTTCGATATTAAAGCAATTAATGGAGGGTACGTGGGATTCGCGGGTAATCAAGGAGGTCGTATCATTGCAGAAGGAAAGTTATCTAATGGTGTGGGGTCGTTTGATTAGGTCAACTATATCGCCGAGCTGGAGAACGATCTTCTTATTATTTCTCAGATCTGTGATAAGCAGTTTACCACCCACTTCAAAGACAAGGAGTGCATGATTATTAAACCGGGTTTCAAGATTCCAGAGGAATGGATTCTCATGCGTGCTCCTCGAGAGAATGATCTTTATGTACTTGATATGAGTATTGCTACAACACATCGAAGTCGGTACAGTGGTTTGTCTCGAAGGCCACAGAAAAAGAGTCGATACTTTGGCACAGAAAGATGGGTCATATTCACTTGAGAAAAATGAATCATCTGGTTCATAACAATCTCGTGGAAGGAGTGAATCTTAAAAGCTTTCACATGAATGACAGTTGTGTGAGTTGCATGAAAGGAAAGCAAGTTAAAAGTCTCATCCAAGAAAGATTCTTAACTCCATCAAGCTGCCGCTCGAAAGACTGCATATGGATCTCTTCGATCCAGTGAATGTACAAAGTATATCGGGAGATCTGTATTGCCTGGTAGTAACTGATGATTACTCGAGATTTTCATGGGTGTTCTTCCAAGAAAGCAAAGATGAAACGTTTGATTATCTAATGATACTTTTTAGGAAGCTTGAAAATATGTACCACCTTCCTATTAGACGAATGCGAAGCGACAATTGTACATAATTCAAGAACAAGCGTATTCAAGGTTTTGTAATGATAAAGGAGTTCTACATGAATTCAGTGCTCCGTATACTCCACAGCAGAACGGGGTCATGAACGAAAGAATCGAACGCTGATAGAGACAACTCGAACTATGCTTGCAGATTCAAAACTACCCGTGAGTTTCTGGAGTGAAGCAGTGGCTTCAGCATGTTATACGTTGAACATGGTGTTAACTGTCAAACCAACCAAGAAGACGTGTTTTGAACTTCTTAATCACAGAAAGCCTAATCTGGAGTATCTGGAACCGTTTGGATCTCCCTGCATTGTCATTGATCTAGATGGTAAATTTGGTGCAAGGTCTTTAGAAGGTTTCTTTGTCGGATACGCTAGTCCACTCAGATGAGTTTATCTTCCAAGTATGAAGCAAGTGGTTCTCGTTCAACACGTCGACTCCGAAGGTACACAATGCCTACACAAAAGGTAGGTGATGCTTGGATGTTCAACTATGACAGTTTGTGGAAATCTTTCGATCTTCCAGAAGAGTCCGTCAGACGAAGAAATAGCTGCTTTTTATTATTTGCATCAGTCTGTTAATCAAGAGAAATCTCAAGGACAATAGTGGTTAATCAACCATCTGTTGGTACATCTTCTTCTTCTTCTTCTGGTGAAGGTCAAAGTAATGTTCAAGCTGAGCCAGTTACACCTGTCACAGAACCAGTGAATACTACTACATAACCTAATCTTTTTCAAGCGCATGATTCTGATTCTGTGAGGCTCCGACTTACGATCAAGCTGGCGAATCCACTTCTGATGCGGAATCCGAGTAGATCACTAGCATGTTAAATCAATCTGCTGGCCCGAAGTTCTAGAAATGAAGCATCTTCAAGAATCCTCCTGTTGAATTAGTGGTTGATCTGAATATTACCAATCAGGAGAGTACTATTGATGTTCCAAGTAAGGTGATACCGAGATCTTACTCATACCACCCATCGGATTCCATAATTGGAGAATTGCAAGCTGGTGTAAGAATGAGAGGCCAGATCAACAAAGCTTTGAGTTGTTTTACACTAAAATAGCTCCAGTTCAAGATTATTGTACTTATTAGTGTTTCATACCCCAGATTGAGCGAAGAATGTTTCCGAGGCTTTAGGAGATGAGAATTGAGTGCTTGCGATGCAAGAAGAATTATTACAGTTCGAAAATCTGGGGCTATGGAAACTTGTTGATCCCCTGAGAATCAAAAGGAGATAGATACTAAATGGTCTTCAAGTGTAAGCGACGATGATCGTGGAGTGATAGTGCGAAACAAAGCTCGGCTCGTTGTCAAAGGTTTCCATTAACAAGAGGGAATTGATTATACAGAGATATATGCCCAGTAGCATTATTGGAGTCTATCCGCATTTTTCTTGCATTTGCGCTTGGAAAGGTTTTAAAGTGTATCAACTAGATGTGAAATCCTCTTTTCTGTAAGGTAAGCTACGAGAGCAAGTGCACGTCGGCCAACCACCGGGGTTTGTCGATCCGCTTTAACAAAAGAAAGCCTATCTTCTGGATAAAGCACTATATGGTTTGCATCAGGCCCCGAGAGCCTAGTATGAGACGCTATCTCAACATCTTGTTGGCAACGGCTCTATTAGAGGAACAGTGGATAGTACTGCTATTTACCAGAAAAGTTGGAAGTCATCTGATTATCGTACAAATTTATGTGGATGACATCATCTTTGGTTCGACTAATGACGATCTTTGCAAAGAGTTTGAAGCTATCATGAAGAAGAAATTCTAGAGGAGCTCTATGGGTGAAATGAAATTCTTCCTCGGATTGCAAGTTGATCAGTTTCCAGCGATATTTTTATCCACCAAACCAAGTATGTTCATGATATCTTGAAGAAGTTTGAGATGGATAGCACGAAGCCGTTATCTACTCCCCTGGCACTCAATCATGGAATTTGCATTGATGAAACCGGAACCAAGTTGATGATACTCTTTACAGGTCGATGATAGGATCACTCATGTATCTGACGGCATCTCGCCCGGATATAATGTATCCTACCTGCCTCTGTGCAGTTATCAGTCCAGTCCCAGAATATCTCACATGCAGATCGTGAAGCGAATTTTCAGATACTTGTAGGGATGTCCAAGCACTGGCTTGTGGTATCCAAAGAATGACAACTTTGATCTGATAGGATATGCTGATTCTGATTTCGGTGTTGACAGATTGAACGAAAAGTCTAAGACGGTCGGTGCCAGTTCTTCGGAACTCAACTAGTAAATTGGCAGTGCAAGAAACAAACCACGGTCGCTCTCTCTACTTGTGAGGCTGAGTATATCTCGGCTTCCAGCTGTTGTTCACAACTTTTGTGGATTCAACAGTAGATGAGAGACTATTGATTGCAATTTCTTGACACTCCCCTTATATGTAGACAATAAGGCAGCAATCAACATAACTAAAAATCCAGTTCATCACTCTCGAACAAAACATATCGAGATTCGTTACCACTTTATTCGTGATTGCTACGAAAACGATTGGTACAAAATGAGAAAATCCACACCGATGAACAAAAAGCTGATTTTTATACCAAACCTTTCAGTCTTTCACGGTTTAAATACTTAATGAGACTTAATGGTATAAAAAATTTGTTAATAGGTGCGGAAACAGAAGTTGAATATGGATCGGACAAGGAGTTCTCGTGATCCTCATTGGTTTGTTACCTTTTAGGATTAGAATTTCTTAAAAACTAAAATCCAAAAATATGTTTTTGATTTTATGGGGAGAAATGAAAGTAGAAAATACAAAAACATATGAAAAACCAAAAAGTACAAAAACATGAAAAAGATAAAAAGAATTTTGTATCAAAAAGGAAATGATAGTACATCAGTGGACTATCACAGTATGCTAAGGATTTATAAAGTTTAAAAAGTTTAAACAAGTCTTACTGGGGATGTGTCGATAGGCTTTACACGTTCAGTAGATTATTTCCGGGATATAAACTAAATTTAACAACTACTTCAAATTGTGGATTAACATCTCTCGGATATATGGACTTAGTACTCTGAAATTTCATTTGAGAGATTGCCTGATTCTGAGATACGAGGTCTTTATAGATGATGATATCTGGGGTATTATACAAGTTCTTCTGATTTTGCGAAAACAATGGCCTAGAACTTCTATAATGCTTTTGCTAAAATCCCCTAAACTGCAACAAAATTGAAAAAATGAAAGATCTAATCAATTGCAGTCAAAAGCTTCCATTTTTGGAACACACCTTAAAGTCGAGCCTTCATCTCTTTGTCGATACGGTGGTATTAACCTGATCTCTCAAGGCTTCGCATAACCCAGATACAGATATCAATTACGCTAGGGAATCTTGATACGGGAGTATATACTGCGATGGTAACCATAGTTGAGTCAAGTTTCATAATTCTAACTAAGATATCTTGGAACAATTGAGAAATGTGTTGAAGTTTAAGTGGACAAACATATCGACAATCTAGGTAAACAAGTTTGGGAAACTTAAAGTCATCAAAGGTCAACGGTACTGGTGATACGTCTCAATCAACTGATATGATCCTTAGATACTAATTCACAAAAATATGTCTGTAAATATGTTTGTACAAAGTTTATTTGATTTCAAATTTAAAGCTAAAAAGATTTTTAGTGCGTTTTAGCTTTAAGCTTTCGAAAATCAAAAAGATTTTGTTTCTACATTGTTTTCAACAGCCAATGATGGAAAGCGGATCTTCGAAGTTCGGAATGGTGCAAGTTGTTGGAAATCTTGATGACAATGGTTGGGAGGTAATCTGTAAAATCAAAATACACGAAAAACGATGAAAAGTTCATTAAATTGAAACTTTAATTTGAAAAAAACATCAGTTTGTTCATAACCGATCTAACCGGGATCATTAACTTGGACTCGGCAGACAAATCGGTTAACCAAGGTCATTAACTTGGACTTGGTCAACTGAGTGGATTTTCATAACTAGTAAACATGTTAAAGTTTAGGGTCTAAAGTGTAAAAAGTTAAAAAAAATTCAAATTGATCTTGAACAAGTTCGACCGAAGTTGTTGTTCATATATTGTAAACAATATTTGACAACTACGGGCGAAGTTGTATGTTGGAAATTGTTGTTTGGGAATTCAAGTTCGTCCGAAGTTACCTGAAGTATAAATAGGCAACTTCGCTGCAATCATTCATTTTATCTGTGACTTACAACTTCGAGCGAACTTGAGGAATTCGAGAGATTTGTGATTTTGCAAGTTTAGTACCGTTATACTGTCCAATTTTCGTGTTGATTAAGGTGATTTGCACACCTTCTTCCATGGCAGAGGTACAAATCTTTGATCAATCCATGATTTGACGAGTTTTGAATATTTTGGACCGAACATGATAAAATCAAGTAGATCTAGGGTTATTTTAATAAATTGAATGGTGAAAGATGTTTATAAACATGTTAATAACAGAATCGAATAAAAAATTTGAACATTGCACTGTGTTTGTTATATTGCAGGTTAAGTTGGGGAAGATGACAAGTTCCCCCGAAACTTGTTGAAGCTGATTTACATCAACTTCGGGCGAAGTTGTCCAAATCCTGAATAAAAACTGAAAATACAATAAGTTCGGCCGAACTTGTTGTAAATCTTTCAAAATTTGTATTCATAACAAGTTCGCCCGAACTTGTTTAAATTCAAAATAAAATTGTGTAAATGACATGGTCGAGCGAAGTTGTTGAAAATTTTAATGTTTTTGGTATATCAAGTTCGCCCAAACTTGATGTATTATGTTGAAAAATTGTGAAAATTTTCTGAGTGCTTGATTTTTCATGTCCGCAGAACATTCAGCTGTCTTTTCGAAGTTCCACAATACATGCGTCTCTCTGGATGAGAAAATATATCCTTCGCTGGCTGCTTTTTCTGATATTCTTGAATTTATGGGAAGGATTCCAATCTCGAAGGCGATCGTAGACAAGCACGTAGTTTATCGATCACATGTATACTTTTTCTGGAATTCAGCAACATTTAATGAAGAAACAAATGTTATTACTCCTGCTCTTCGGGTTAGAAACGAAGATATGGAGATTAAGGTTTCTGAAGCTGATATTCAAAGGGTTTTGGAATTCAACGACAATGCAGATGATCTGATTAGTTTCGAAGAAAGAATGGTCAAAGGTTGTTTCTTTCAAATGGGATATAAAGGGCATGCGAATGAGCCTACATTGAAGAAAGGCAGTGTTCCTCTTCCGTATAAGTTCCTTATTCACGCTATTATTCACGCTTTCAGCCACAGGAAAGCCGGTTTAGATGATATTCAAGATTATATGGATTGCATGGTGACAGCGTTGGTGCTCAACAAGAAGTTTAACTTTTCTAAAGTGATTTTCAAGTTTATGTCAAAGAATATGGGCAGAGACAGATTGGTGATGTATCCAAGGTTTGTCCAGATGCTGATAGATGAAAAATTCAAAGATATTGCAAAAGATCCGAATGATATTCTGTATTTGAGCCACATGGACGAGACAACTCTGAAGAAGCTTAAGACGTTTCAAAGACAAGATTCTGCTCTGATTGCAAACCAGTATTTGGTGCCATAGTTAAAGCAGATTATATGTCACCACCTGACGATAAGTGGAGAAAGGATGGTAGCGGAGATGATAGGGACGAAGTTGATCTGTTAAAGACAATCAAGGAAAAAAAGGTGATTGGTATGTAAAAAAGGTTGTTGTCGTTGAGAAGCCGAAACGAAAAAGGGCTTCAAAGAAAGTTGAAACTATGTTAATAGACGAGCCTGATGTTGATCAAGAGAATCCTCAGAATGTTGAAGGATCAAGTGCTGCAGTTAATGTTGAAAGTCAAGAAGTTGAAACTGTTATTGCGGGTGGTGAACGTGATGATGTTATTTCAGCTATTTGACAAATGTGATCTTCTGAAGATTCTGTTGATATTCGACAGAGAGAAGCTGAGAAAGAAAAGGAAGAAGAACATTTGAAAAAGCATGGTGAAGATCTATATGAACCTGGATCTGATGAAGGTTATGAGGAGGAAAGACCAAAAAGAAATCAAAGCGCGTGAAATCAAAAGCTGGAGATACACATAGGTCTAAAAGGTTCTCCTAGTACTCAAGGAAAGAAAAAGCCTCAGAGTCGCAGATATTTGAGCCAGAAAAAGAAGAAAGGAGTACACAAGAACCTCCTATTTCTGATTTGCAAGAAATACCAATTGTTGAAACACAAGAGCCACCGACGACTGCAATTCAAGAACCACCATTTGTTACTGTACAAGATGAATCAATGGTTAACATTACTATGAAGTATCGGTTCAGAGTACACCTCAAACAATGCCAAAATCTGCTACAAAGGGTACTCCTAAAGTTACTCCGAGATCGAAGCCATCTACTCCACAAAGTGTCAGAGCTAAAGAGTTTAAAGATCTTTTGGCGATATTCCAGATAATGTTACTCATCCTGTCACAGCTGAAGATCTTCAAAATTGGTTTGAAGATACTCCAATAGATGTGGTAGAGAAAAGGATCAAAGCTCTGGAAGATAAACTTAAACAGAATGAAGTCGAGAAAGAAGCTCTGGAGAAAAAAGTAAAGCAAAGTGTGGTTGAAAAAGAAATTCTGCAAGATAAAGTTAAATTTCTCGAAGATGTCCGAGGTTATATAAAAGCAATGGTTGATAGTCTGAGTGCTGCAAATGAACAATTGGATAAAGAGATCGCTAACTTAGATTTGAACGAATCAAAATGATAGAAGGTTTGCCAGGCTACAGATAGTTTTGACTAATAGCTTGGGTATTGATTTCAGAGCAGAATATGAAAGACTCGATCTACAAGAAGCTAAAGAGAAAGCTGAAAAAGAATTAGCAGATCAGGGAAAGGGTAAAGGGATTGTTGATGGTGTTCCTAAACCAACAGAGGAGCCTGTGATTGAAAAGTATTTTTGAAACAGAAAAGCTCCTAAATCTGAGATTGTTCCTGAAGTTATTGAATCTCAAGAAGCTGAAATGATTAATGAATCTGTCAAAACTTCTGAGTTAGAGAAAGAAATAGAAGAGAAAGATGACGATGATGAAGATGATAATAAAGAATGACCCTCAGGTGATGATACGAAAGATGATTCAGATCACAATGATGGTGGTGATGATGATTAGGGTGGTGTTGGTCTAAAGATTGATTCTGCTAAGGTTCACACTGATTTTGATTTTAAATCCTTGATAAATGATGAAGTGAACATGGAGGATGATCAGAGTAAGGGGGAGCACACAGAGCAAACAGGGCCTCAAGATGATGATGTTTCTGATGCAATAGTTGCTATGCCTGTTGCTGCTATTCATGATAAACCTCTGATGATTATGTTGGATCCGAGTATTGAAGAAGGTGAATTTGTACACAACTATACAAAAGAAGAGTTGGCCAAGATGTTTGAAGTTGATCTGATTCTTTCGAGTTTGATTTTGAAGAAGAGTTGGTGAATACGAGCACTTTTGAACCAAAGGATTATGTATACAAGCGTGTACCAGAGGCAAATGATTATGATCCTGTTATCTTTGAAGAGTCTTCTAACGATGAAGCTGAAAAGTATTCTGGTGTCAATACTGATACATTTCCAACGATCGAAGAAGTCATGAATCAGATTGATGTAGAGCTGTTAAAACAAAAGATTGACGAAGTGGTGAAAGAAGGAAATATCCCTAAAAGTTATACTAAAGAACAATTGTGAAGCCAAGAAGTCATGGTTTAAAGAGATGCCTAAAGAAAGAAAGTTCAAACGACCACTGGCATTCTTTACTCGAGATAAATACAAGTCTCTTGGTGATATTCTGAGCTGGGGATGGATTAGAGAACTTGATGTTTATGCTATCAAGAGAGAGTTCGGGGTAAAATACTTCAGACATCTTACTGACATAAAGACATTACCATTTTGGGATGTTGAAGAATTGGTGCAAACGAGAAACATTAGTCTTCAAATGAAATTTGACGAATAACGGCTATGGAGAGTTATAAAGTTTGAAGCTTCAAGAGGTTTTGAATTATGGAAGCCGTTTATTCCAAACCAAAGAGTTAAGATCGATAAGAAAATGGGTGTTAAGATGTTACGCTGGTAATGAAAAGGCCAAGGGCTATGAAGAATATGCCGTTGAAACCTATTGAACAAGATTTTCATCCATACTTCCTGTGGTGGTAAACAATCCTGAAACAAGTGAAGCAGTGATAGTGTTACGATCTGATGAAACGTGGGATATCACTAAAGAGAAACATCATAATGCATCAAAAGACAAGAATATGGGGATTGTGGCGAACTATACGTATATAGACCCGATGTGGCTAGTCAATTGTTCAAAAGAAGATGTGAAGTGTTTATTCTTCAACAAGATTTGTTTGATAAACGTGAAGAAATTCAAGCCAAACAACACCAAGGTGTGATCAATGTATGCTATGCACATAGTATTAACTCCGGGCATATGTGGGAGTCAAGGTGGCGAGAATTGGAAAGGGAGAGTTTTTGAAAGAGGAAAAGCGTCTCGAGAAGATACATGAAAGGGGTAGAGAGGCAAGGCTCAGATGATTTCAGTTCATGAAGTGGGCACCTCCTATTGACCAAACGCCTATTCCTAAACAAGAACGAAGACGAAAGCCCTACAAGAACTTCTTTGGAAGAGGTTGAAGATTTTGAAGACTGATTTAAGACTACGACAATATCCAAGGGGGAGTCTGTGATACATGATGTCTACTGTCTAGGTCTTGGATCGAGTCTGTGTGATTAGGGCTTGTAAATGTTAGAATTTCGGCAATATTTATGTTGTAAAGACACAAGTTCGCCGAAGTTATCCTTAGGCAGGACAAGTTCGCCCGAACTTGTCCTGGCCATGACACACTTCGAGCGAACTTGGTGGTCTATATATGTACGTCTTGGGTCTTTGTCATTTGTAACTTTGCATTGTCGACGGCGAAGCTCTGTCGGTTTGGAGATTACATTGTAAATCTTTGGACATTAATAAACCGATCTTTAAACAGTAAATCTTGTGTGTTCGATTAACAATTCACGTAATTTCCGCTTACGATGACTTTAGATACAAATTAGGTTCCTATGCATTGATGGAGCGATCCTAACAACTTTTGTCTCCTTATCCTCAAAGTCTAGATGATTGAAGAACAAAGCCTAAAGTAGCAATCGTTCAACATTCATCGATGTATATTCGGACAAGTCCTTCCATTTTGTTCTTGCCATGTATAAGACTATGATGACCAAGTGGGTTCAATTTAAAAATATATGTTAATGTAGTTTTTTTATCTACAAGTAACATTTTTAATAACAACTCTAGGTACATATGTAAGTAGCGAAATGTTACCTATATAGAATCTAAATATATGATGAAGGAATTGGTGTGTTAAAGATGATGATAATTATCAAGAAATGAACATAATTTGCTTTTAGGTCTGAATATGTAATCGGGTTTTGTGGTTTTTTTATTTAACATATGTCACAACATATTTCACCTTTTTAACTAGTATATTTGTTGTATATACTACAAGGGTTCTCCTATGCTACAAATAATTTTACGGTGTATAAATTGTCACAGTTTGCTTCACCCTACTGGTTATTATTCCCACCATTATTTTTATCAATTTCCATGTTTTGCATTTGTTACTCCAAAGTGGATAACACATGTACAATCAGGTTACACATGTTACATAGTGTAGTTACATGATCTACACCAAAGGCCAACACTTGTATAGCCAGGTTACACATGTTACTTTTATGTGTAACACACGTTACATCGATGGTAACATATTTTAGATAACATGTGTTGACATGTGTTACATGAGTATTTGCATGTTCTACACCAAAGGCCAGCACTTGTATAGCCAGCTTACACATGTTACCTTTATGTGTAACACTGTAACATATTTTACATATGTTAGAGAAAACATGATGTAGTATGTGTTACATATGTTACATAGGGTAGTTGCGTGTTCACACCAGAAGCCAACACATGTATACCCAGGTTACATATTTAGAGAAAACAACATGTAGCATATGTTACAAATGTATTACTATGCATAAGTTGTTACAGTTCATGTGCAACAAAATCCGTACACAATATATCCATCACACGTACACTATTTCCTAAATTAAGTTACACAAAAAAGGATACTAAATTTCTAACACACACAACAAATGAAGATTTTTAGTTTTGTTCTGACAACGTAAATTACACTTTTGTTAGGTTTCTTCCCAGTTCCAGTCCTGCCCAACAAATGAAAAACAAAAATATTAGTAGTCAGCAAAAGAGTACTTGCTAAGATGAGGATACAACAATTACCATTCACCATTTCAATATCCACCCATATCACAACAAATGTGTAAGACCATGTATGCAACATATATTGCCCTGAAGTGTAACATATGTACAACATACACGACAAACAGATTAGAATGTAACTAGCAGAAATGTAGCGGCAGAAATGTAACATACGTAACCAGTTATCCCATCAAAAAATTTGAAACATTTAACACTACTTATAAAAAAAACAACTTAACCAGCAAAATTTTGAAACCTTTTCTGTAATATCTACCAATAATTGGGATGCCCAATTTAAACAACAAATAGAAAACAAAATAAAGCAAATCCAATGCATAAAACCTAAAACCAACCCAACTCATAAATTATTGGCCAACAAACTGAAATATCAAAAAACTAAAAATGATTTTAACATAAAAACAAAAACCTGCAAAATACATGAACAAACCCCATTTTAGAACACTTTGAGCACACAAAAAGTTATTAACAACCATTTTAACAAAAATCAAGTGTGTTCTTGTTGTTAGTAGAACACTTACCGGATCTAGAACCGTCCGATGAACACGATGAAGATCTTCAAACATATTCTCTCACATACACTTGTGCGTGTGTTCTTTGTTCTAGATGAACATGATGAAGATTTGTACCACCGTACTGTGTGTTCTTATCCGACAGCGGTCGTACCATCATTTACTTTCCGGCGAATGCCTTTGAACCCTATTTCCTTCTTCACTAGTTAGAGAGATCGAATGGGGGTGATGATGGTTTGATATTTAGAATTTTGAAGGTTAAAGAGAGAGAATTAGAGATCTGGATGAATGAATCTTAAAAGAGAGAGATATAGATATGGCATATCATGTACCTACAATGCATGTCAAATCCATTAATATTATAATAATATCATATACCAGAATTATGGTTTTTACATAAATAACCTTCAAGTACTCTCATTAACGTCATCAATGTATTTAATTTAAATCAATAAAGCTTAAAATTCCTTGATCCTTGATGATCTAGATCAATGGTTATAAATAGGGTTTCTTAGGTTTTCTTACAACAAATAAGTCTTCTATATATCCTTTTACATATATATATATATATTATAAGTATTTTGAGATATATATGTTTGGGAGATTGGGAAACGATGGAAAGTGCGAAAATGGTGAGAACGCCCCTCATCCGTTGGATCAAAACAATCTATGGATTAGAATGGCGCGGTGGCGTTTTCGTAAATAACATCAACTTATTACTTGGGTGTGCTTCATTAAGGGTAAAAGGGTCTTTCTACTGTTGTTACGCAAAACGCCACATTAATGACAAAACGCCATCCATTACACATCGCTCCCTTGCATATGAAACGACATATGTATTTAAAATGCCATTGATACAAAATCAAACACTTAATGATAAAACGCGTTGCAGATGTTTGTTTTGAACAAAAAAATGTAACTGAAAGTTAATTATTAACATTTATTACAAAAAGTTCCCCCCTAAATTACGCGCCAAACCATCATTATATAAACCACGTTACAATAACTTCAAAAAAATTAAATCATACTAAAACGCCATCTTTAACCAAACGCCAAACTCTGATAGGAAGAAAAATGGCAACCATCGTTTCATGGAGATACACACTCGGAACCAGAAGATTCGTGATCCGTTTTGACAACATAAGAAGAGTGTTTGTTAAAACAATCAGAGCAGTCTTGAACTTGGGGGAAGAAGCACAAAGGGGGATCTTAGCACTTGGCATCCTTCTAGATAACCACTGTGATAAAACACATACGGTTATAAGAAGAGTAACAAGAAAATTTGGACCAAACAACACAAATGCAACAATGGACCCAGTCATCAGATCATGGCGTTTTGATGATGACACTGACATGGTCACCGTTATATGTGACAATGGGGAGCAGGAAGACTATATGGTTGAAAACATCATGACAAGCAGGGGCTGTCACACCCAACCGATGACGGAAACATCGAGATGAGACGAACAAATTGCTCAAAACGTCATAATACTACTTGTGATATTTGTGCCTTATCAAGCATCAAACAATACCAAACAATTTCGAATCCAATGAAATATTGCATTTCATTCCCATAAGTTGTAAAATTACATGTGACATCCACACATTTAAGTTCATGTACAATTTCGACACTTCAAAGCTTTTTCTGGAAGATATACGTAAACTGTTAGGCAAACGTAACCAGTTTAATACAACGTATATTCCGGAATAGTGACATAAGCTAAACATACCCTAAATATCCTTTACATAACTTAGAAATAAGTTTTGAAGGGTTTGGTATGTCAAAAACAAGCTTATTCGATCACAGGACTATTTATGACAAACAACGAAAGTCTGTCGATTCTCATGGCGATGCACACTCCGGAACAAGATCATAAGCTAAATATACCTTAAATAACCTTTACATAACTTAGAAATAAGTTTTGAAGGGTTCGGTATGGAAAAAACACGCTTTTGTAACTTCAGGGGCTATTTTGCAAATTTTGCGAAACTATGACGATTTGCATATTTCTTAATCCAGGAAATGTACGCACATCCAAAAAAATTTTGTAATCATTAAAATCTTATATATAATGATTGGAATGCAAAAATATCATTCGTTACGCGTTTACGGTCATGCACGCGATCGTTACGATTTAGTCGTAATTAACCGAAAACCGCAACCGTACGACCAAACGAACTGACACCCGAAACATTTTGAGTCACATTTCAAGTTCCCTATACTTTATTGTCCTTATAACGCTTAAAAATGAGGTTAACGGATGTTAGAAGTGCCACAACAGCGACAAAATAGGTGCAGGGGACTGTTCTGCCAATTTTCCAAAGTTTTCGCCAGCTAAGGGTCTTACAGACCGTAAGACCAAAGTCCCATACACGGTCCGTAAGGGTCCCCCAGCTCATCAGAAACTTGGCAGCAGCTGGTTAATTCCCTTGTTGACTAAGCAAACGAACTTGCCACCATTCTCTCTGCATCTAACACGTGTTATGACACTAATCCAACTCTGTGATGACTCAAGGACACATGTAATGCTCTTATAACTTCAATTCAACTATAAAATAGCATGGGGATTTAGCCATTTGTACTTTTCAACCTTCTTCCTTGTTCTCATCTGCCATAATCTGAAGTTGCAACCATTTTTGGGGCTTTCCTCTGTGATTCCTTGGCTACTTTGGGTTGTAGGTATTCTATTCATGTTTTGATTCAATTCTTTTAGCATATTTGAGCTAAAAAATCAAACAGTTTGACTTCTGTTTGACTTTCAATTCTGACCATGAATTGGTCAAATCAAAGTGCCAATTGAACTTTGCAACATGATCGTGATCTGATGGTTATGACCTTTAGTGATCATGCCTACTGATTACCACGTTTACTAGTTGTAGTGACGAGTCAAGTTTTGGTCAATAATGCGTAAAATGCGCATTATAGGACAAAATTATTTTCGGGTATCAAAACACTTTGTGTTGATACCAAATCAGTTTTATAAACTTAGTTAGACATGTTTAAATTGTCTAACTCGTCACTTTTAGTATAGTGCTTGTTTAGGATCGTTTGTTGAACGGTTTTGACCACCGCTTTGACTTTCGAATCCGACCTGTTTGGTTGATCTTTGAACCCAACCAAATACAGATTTGTAACCATAGTTGAATAGGAATAACCCTCTGAGGTTATACCTTATGGTCACGTCGTTTGGTTAGTGTTATGCTATGTCGCTAGTTACGCATTTATAAATGACCGAAATGCTCTTTTTGCGCATTAATGAACTTTAAGCATATGTAATCAACATTTTGACTTATACACTGATGTTATAACATAATCAATCATGTTTTGGCATATAGGACTTATCATAACACATATCTAACCATCCGATCACGCGTTTACGCTAATGATCCGTCAAAGTAGCGTAACCTACCTTAACGAGTCATAACAGGTCAAAAGCACTTAGGAACCCTTCCAAATCAGAATGTTAACTTTATTAAACCATTTCATATTCATTTGGTTTATAAAGTCTCATTTTATCCGATTCTTCCATTTTTGTTCCGACTTATTTACATGTTATCCAACTCATTAGGAGACACTTGATTCCTCGATCTTTGGGCTTTGTTCACACATTCACACAAGGCTTATCCGCAAATCCCAGGCGAGTACATTGTTCCCCTATTTTATGTTTTGTAAATATTTCGGGGTGATTCATATGTGCTAAGTTGTTTTCAATGTACAAATACTATGGTTTATATAACAATATGGTTTCAATAATGTGATACAACTTGTTGGTGTGTTATCCGTGATACCAATGACATTCATTAACATTGATATGCCGCCCAGTAGTAAGTTATGGTACCATAGGATTGACAATCCCGTTACTAGGCTATTAACTGGATTTGGTGGGTAGTTTTGGGGAACGACAGAAACTGTTTATGAATAACAAATCATTCGTTGATTTGCTAGTCTTGTTAAAGAGAGCTTTTAGGATCTATTAAAGATACCCTTGGGGTATAGTCAAGTCAACAAAGGCTTGAATGTATTCATTAAAGAACAACCAAAAGTTTTCACAATTAGAAACAAGGAAAATGGACAATGGTTTATAACAAGGACAATGAACAATGTTTTATGACAAGTACAATGAACAATTGGTTTATAACACGAACAATGGTCAAATGGTTATTTTTGAACAAGGTTACACAATAATTTTTATTTAAAGATATAAACCATACATAGTTTACTTACAAGATGATCTACAACTCAAATTTAGGAAACAAATGTTTCCAGTCAAGATTCATGGCTACAAGGTTTTGATTTACTTATATTAGCTTGTAAAGTTGAGATATTATATTGCAATATCAAACACTTTTTGATTTCAAGATTTATACTTGTCGACTCTCGAAGTTGGACGACGTATTACAATATAGTTCTAAAGCCATGAATTTGACACTCACAAAACCTATGTTCTCGCCGGCATTTTTATGCTGACAATGTTTTCACATATGTTTTAGGATTTGTTATATGACGATTGTTGCTGCATACTTCACCTAGGACGGACGCGGACCTTAGTGCCTTAAAACAAGAAAGAGAAATAATATACTTGTTTTGTTTATTTTAAATTCCGAGGACAATGCAATCGTGCTAATATACAATAAAACATAATTTTAAATACCATGTCTTATGTAACAATTTGTAACGTGACTCCCCAATGTGTTTCTGCCGCGTGTTGTTTTACGCGATTTGGGGTGTTACACTACTTTCCGATAATATTTAGTAATTCAAAATTCCATTGATGCTAAATTTGTAATACAATGGTTCGAAATGGAAAGTACAACAAGTTTCAAAAAACAATACAACATAGAACATAATACATAAAATCAAAACTAGGTGTGTATCTAATCCACCCTAATATGTTTCTTCATCAGCATCGACTTAGTTTCCTACAACATGTATTAAAAGAATATATATCAACAAAAATTTGGCGAGCATACAAGTTTGATACATAGCATAATAACGAAATAGCTTGTCTCATATCCAACATGGCAACATTGTATATAATTGTTATAACATAATAAACTTGTTTTCTTATATGTTAATCCATAGTCTAACGTAATTGTGATTACCCAACATCGTCATAAAATGGGTGTTTAATAGTTTACTTAACAATACCACAAGTATACTGGCGGGCGTTGCTCCTATAGCGCTATATTTGTTAAGGTTGGCTAGCAACGTTAATGATCATATATCACAAGTCTAATATAGCATGCATTATTCAAGTATATTAACAAGTATCATGTTATAATGGATAGAGTAAGTTTGTAAGCAAGTTTCATGGTGTTTGTACATGTTGCACACAAAATGTTAAAATAGAAAACGGGATCAAGTATACTCATGGTTTTGCAAGCTAAATCCGACTTGAATCCCAAGAGTGTGATTGGTTGATTATCTTGGAGCACCTTGTCCTTCTACAAGAAGTAACAAAGGTGTATGAGTGTTGGGAGTTGACGGAGATTATAGATTCGGAGTTAAAATAACGTGAAAAAAAGTATTATGAGAATAACCATCTTGTACTCATAACACTTGTTCTTTACACTATATAAACCTCAAGGGTTTGGTGTGTTTTCATGGACTCAAGATCCCTTAGAATCGTAAAAAGTGTATGGTCTTTAGATGATCTAGCGAGTTTCTTAACAAGTAACTATTGAGTTATTATTAAGTCTTTGTCACATATATACATATACTTAGATAAGATACTTTAAATCATAAATCAAGCATTAGGTAGGAGATAAATGTCTCCATTTAGGCACCTCAAATGTTCACCACTACACTTGTGTGATACACACAAGGAGGGTCATGAACTTACAAGATTACTAATAATAAGAAATGAAATACATGGTTATCACCATTCCAAATGGCCTAGTAAGTTACAACCCGGAGAGCCGACGTCGACACAAGTCGTAGGCTAGACGGGGTTGTGTTACTTTCAACTAGCAAACCAAATTGGAATAGTGATGAGAAACCATCAAGTAGTGAGTGGATTCTTATTTAGGATAGCCCAAGCTAGTCCCCACATCACACATTCATCAAGATTGATTTTGAATACTACTTGTGGGTGTAAACCCTACTTGAAAACAAAATATTTGTGAGGTGTTATCCTCTGATTTAACATGTCTCAACCTTGTTTTTAAGCTTAACTAACCATAGATGTGGTTAAAAGCATTAGGACATAGGTTTGAGATGAGAAAAGTCAAGTTTGAACAAGTTTAAACAAGTTTAGATAAAATTAGAAACAAACAGTCCACTTTGGATCCTTTTTCTGGACATTCCAGAGCCTGGTTTTCCATGGAAAACCAATGGAAATGTGCACAAGGTCAATCCAAGCAAGTGGGAAAAAGAATGGAAGGATTTCGTAAAGAATTGAGTGAGTTATGCTCACTTTTGTGAAAGATGAACTTTCTGCTCGAACTTGCAAGTAGCAGCTGATTATGGAGGATTAGAGAGTGATTTGGATGATTGCAAAGTGTAAAAAGGTGTGGAAATGAGTTGGTATTTATAGGGGAGAGTTAGGTTAAGTTTGGTGGAGGTTTAATGAAGGTTTATGGTGATTAGGGGTGAAGAAAAGAGTGGGATTCGTGCAAACCTGCTGCCCGCCAGACCCCATGCGGACCGTATGGGTCAGGCCATGCGGTCCGCAAAGCCTGGCGGTAGCAACATATATTTTTTTTATTTTATTAAATGGTAACACATGTATATGTTAAGTATTGCTAGTTATGAATAAATAAGGGTTCTAAGGCACATTATCATATGTCATAAGTTTCACAAGTATATTTAGAATAAAATCGGGTATGAATGTCGTGTATAATTTGTATGCAAGTCGTGTAAGTCATACATCACAAGTATTTCAAACGTTTTCGTGTATAGAGGATCAAATAGCACATAAGTAGAATAAAATTGAGTTAAACATGGTAAAAAAATAGAATACGTTTCCATTACGAATCAAGTTTCGAAAAGTGATTACAATAGAATGATAAATACAACGATTACAAAGGTTTCCAAAAACAGAATACGACAAGGGCTTTCTAAATGTAGAAAGTGTGAAACGTTGGGCGTTACACTCTCCCCTCCTTTAGGAAATTTTGTCCTGAAATTTAGGAAGATGTAACAAAGAGATGCGGATACTTGGTCTTGATATCACTTTCGAGTTCCCAAGTAAATTTGGTGCATGTTTTCCTTCCCATCTAACATTGACGATAGGAATTCGACTGCGCCTCAGTTGCTTGACTCCTTGGTCCATGATTTTGACCGGTTTTTCCACTAAGTGTAAAGTATCGTTGATTTGAAGATCTTCGAGCGGAACTTGAAGTCCTTCTTCAGCTAAACACTTTTTGAGGTTCGAAACATGAAAGATAGAGTGAATGTTGTTGAGTTCTTCAGGCAGGTCCAGTCAATACGCAACCTTGCCAATCCTTTCGAGAATTTTGAAAGGACCTACGTAGCGAGGTGCGAGCTTACCTTTCTTGCCAAACGAACTACACCCTTCCAGGGGGATACCTTGAGAAGTACTTGATCACCACTGTTGAATTCCAAGGGTTTGCGTCTTTTGTCAGCGTAGCACTTTTGGCGACTTCGAGCTTTGAGTAGGTTATCATGTATTTGTAAGATCTTGTCTGTTGTTTCTTGTATGAGTTCAGGACCGATGAGTTGAGCTTCACCAATCTCGTGCCAACAGATAGGTGATCGGCATTCTAACCATATAATGCTTCAAATGGAGCCATTTGAATATTGGCGTGATAATTGTTGTTGTATGAGAATTCTACCAATGGTAAATGTGAATCCTAATTGCCACCAAAATTGATTACACAACAACGAAGCATATGTTCCAGAGTTTGAATAGTATGCTTGGTTTGGCCATCGGATTGAGGATGAAAGGCAGTACTAAGATTGAGGTGAGTACCGAGAGTTTTTGGAAGGTTTACCAAAGACGCAAAGTGAAACGACCATCACGGTCCGAAATGATGTCAATGGGGATACCATGACGACAAATGATTTCATCCGTGTAGATACGAGACAATTTCTCGACTTTATAATCTTCACGAATAGGGAGAAAATGAGCGGATTTGGTTAAACGGTCAATGATGACCCAGATGCTGTCATAACCAGAGGACGTATGAGGAAGTTTGGTAATGAAGTCCAAAGCGATACTCTCCCATTTCCAGACGGGAATCTCGGGTTATTCGAGTAACCCAGAGGGACGTTGATGTTCAGCCTTCACTTTGGAACACGTGAGACATTTCGAGACGTAGAGTGTGATGTCTTTCTTCATGCCAGGCCATCAATAAGACGTACGCAAGTCTTGGTACATCTTGTTGGCACCAGGATGAATAGTGATCGAGATTTGTGAGCTTCCTTCATCAAGAAGTCACGAAGGTTGTCACGATTCAGGATCCAGACTCGATTGAGATAGTATAACATACCATCAGCTTTGGACGAAAGTGGATCTTCGGCACCACACTTCATCTTGTTGTATAGGTTGTTCTCGTTGATGGATGAGTGTTGTGCCTTACGAATTCGGTCCTGAAGATTACTTAAGATCTGGAAACAGTGGATACTCTTTGCATGAGGTTGATGACTTAGAGCGTCGGCTACAACATTCGCTTTACCAGTGTGATTGTGAATCTCGCAATCGTAGTCGTTTAATAATTCCACGCAACGACATTGACGCATGTTGAGTTCCTTTTGATTGAATATGTACTGAAGGCTCTTATGGTTGGTGAAGACCACACACTTGGTACCATAAAGGTAGTGTCGCCATATCTTCAACTCAAAAACAACTGCACCAAGTTCAAGGTCATCCGTAGTGTAGTTTTTCTCATGAATCTTTAGTTGTCTTGAAGCGTAAGCGATAACCTTGTCCGTTGCATAAGAACGCAACCAAGGCCTCGGTTTGAAGCATCGCAATGCACGACAAAATCATCGTTTCCATCAGAAGAGCAAAAATAGGAGCATTACAAAGCATGTCCTTGAGTGTTTGAAAGAATCCTCTTTTTTCGGGACCCCAAACAAAAGGTCTTTCTTTTTTAGTAAAAGACGTGAGAGGAACGACGACTTTTGAGAAGTTCGAAATGAAGCGACAATAATAACTCCTAGACCCAGGAAAGAATGAATTTCAGAAGGAGCTTTGGGAGCGATCCAATTCTTTACGGCTTTGATTTTTGCGGGATCAACGTGATTGCCTTTCTTGTTCACAACATGACTGAGAAACTATACTTCGTTTAGCCAAAATTCACACTTGGAGAATTTGGCGTATAGTTTTTTCACGTTGAAGGAGTTCAAGGATAAGACGAAAGTGTCGCTCGTGTTCGTCTTGAGTCTTGGAATAGATGATAATATCGTCTATGAAAACGATCACAAAGCGATCCAAGTATAACTTACACACCCGATTCATTAAGTCCATGAAGACCGCGGGTGTATACGTTAAACCGAATGGCATAACTACAAATTTGTAGTGACCGTACCTAGTATGAAAGGCGGTTTTAGAGATAACTTCTTCGAGGACCCGAAGTTGATGGTAACCGGAATGAAGATCGATCTTGGAGAAGCAGGTTGCGCCTTGAAGTTGATCGAAAAGGTCATCGATGCGAGGAAGGGGATAACGGTTTTTTACGGTGAGTTTATCGAGCTCACGAAAATCGATACACATCCAAAACGAACGATCTTTCTTCTTGACGAATAAGACGGGAGCACCCCAAGGAGATGTACTAGGGTGTATAAAGCCTTTATCAAGAAGTTCTTGAAGTTGGCTCGATAGCTCTTGCATTTCCGAGGGTGCTAGACGGTAAGGAGATTTTGCGACAGGCGTAACGCCAGGAATGAGGTCAATACGGAAGTCAACTGAACGAGGAGGAGGAGGACTGGGAAGGTCTTCAGGGAAAACGTTAGGAAAATTACACACCACTGGAACATCACTTACGTCTTTTCCCTTGCCCTTTTCTTCCACAATGTGGGCTAAAAAGGCAAAGTACTCCTTACGTAAGTACTTGTTCGCTTGGGTGCATGACATGAGGTTGAGACCTTTTTAGGCTCTTTCTCCATAGACGTGCAAAGTGTCACCGGACGTAGAGGCAATCGAACGAACTTTTCGTGACAAGCGATTTCAGCATGGTTCTTATGAAGCCAATCCATACCTACTATGATATCGAAGCTACCTAATTGCATAGATATGAGATCAATCGAGAAGACATGATTATTAAGGGTGAGAAAACAATCGCCAAGAAAAAAGTCAACAGTGATGGACTTGCCATTGGCAACTTCGATGGTGAAAGATTTTGGAAGCTTAGAACGTACACAGTTTAACATTGGTTCAAATTCTATGGATACAAAACTTTTGTCCGCACCAGTATCAAATAGTAAAGAAGCATATAAGCCATTGACAAGGAATGTACCGTTCACGACTTCATTGTCGTGTTGCGCTTGATTCGCGTTGATGTTGAAAGTGCGACCACGAGGAGCTTGTTGTTGTTGCTCTTGGTTGATCTGGGGACATTGGGGGCAAAGTTTATTTGGATCACTGCACTTGAAGCAAGCTCGGACGTTGTTGGCAGGAGCATGACGGTTTTGGTTTTGGGGAGGTTGCTGGTTTTGGTTGCCTTGTGGTGCTGGACGACTTTGGCAATCGGCGGTTATATACCCAAACCGATTGCAATTGGTGCAATGGCGGCATGCGATGTTGGCCAGGTGATGGTGGTGGCATATGGTACACTTGGGATGATTCCCAACGTATGGTTTCTAGCGGGTTCTTGTGGGAAATTTGGGTTTGCGGCTGGCCTAATCGCGTTGCAACTTTGGTTTTGAAACTTTTGTTTCTTGCCATTATTGTTTCGTGATTGGGACTTGGGTCCACTAGGTTCGATGGTAGCTTGGTTGGCAGATTTGGTGGAGTTGGGTTTCTTATCGCGCACACGGTTATCGTTGGTTTTAGCATCTAGGCGATAACATAACTCGATGTTATCAGGTCTCGAGGCTTGAATAGTGTCACGTATGGCAGGAGGAAAGCCGTTGAGGTATTTCCTAATGGCACGCGCAGGCGTGTTCACGAGATGGGGAACGATGATGCTTAATTGTTTGAAACGAGTGGTGTAACCAAGGTTATCGTCACCCGCTTGCTTGAGGTACCATTGGAATGTTTCGGGTAGAGAAACGTCGACTATTCCAAAGTGGGTCGAAAATCCTTTCGAGTTAGGGAAACATGCTTTGGCCTAATAGGTAGAATACTCTCATCGAGAAACATTGGAATGTTTGGGGTCGAGACACGCCGACTATTCCAAAGTGGGTTGAAAATCCTTTCGAGTTAGGGAAACATGCTTTGGCCTAATAGGTAGAATCCTCTCATCGAGAAGCGACTAACGGTATTCACCCTTCCAGTTACTACATGCCCTAGTCGATCGAAAATTCGAGACTTTGGCGAGACTGAAAATCGAGGAATGAGACTAGTTAACAAGGTGCGGGTTTCACCCCTAACTTGATAACATCGTACCCTAAATGTGGTTGGTACTTACTAAACGAGAAGCAAATTCTGACTCTTTTGGTAAGGGTCCACTAGAGTTTGAAATGGAAGTTTCCATCAAGATGTGGATATCACTCCTAGCTTGATGGCGTTACTTCGTGTAAAAATCATAATCGCGGAGTGAGGGATTTAACCAAAAATTGCGGGCCATTAGGCCTATCTTGGTGCAAATCGTCTCGTTGATGTAATAAGGGTGTCATCAAGTGTGTAATTTGTGTAAGATGTCTTAGGAAAGACACATTGTATGTTAAGAAAAAAAGAAGAGGTAGAAGCAAAGTAGGGAGAATTAATATTTTTAAGCATGAATAAAGAATGGTCAAAATCAGACACTTAAACTATAGACTAGGTCAAGAGCATGGCAATTTTCCTAATTCCCTATAGTTATGGCTCTGATACTAATCTGTCACGCACCAACGATGGCAGAAACATCGGGATGAGACGAACAAATTGCTCAAACTCTATACTACTTTGCGACAATATTTAATAATTCAAAATTTCATTGATGCTAAATTTGTAATACAATGGTTCGAAAAGGAAAGTACGACAAGTTTCAAAAGACAATACAACATAAAATAATACATAAAATCAAAACTAGGTGTGTATCTAATCCACCCTAATATGTTTTTTCGTCGGCATCGACTTATTTCCTACAACATGTATTAAAATAATTATATCAACAAAAAGTTGGCGAGCATACAAGTTTGACACATAGCTTAGTAACGAAATCGTTTGTCTCATATCCAACATGGCAACATTGTATATATAATTGTCATAACATTCTAAACTTGTTTTCTTTTATGTCAATCCGTAGTCTAACACAATTGTGATTACCCAACATCGTCATAAAATGGGTGTTTAATAGTATAATTAACAATACCAGAAGCATACGGGCGGGCGTTACTCCTATAGCGCTATAGTTTGTTAAGGCTGGCTAGCAAAGTTAAGGAGCATATATCACAAGTCTAACATAGCATGCATTATTCAATTGTTTTAACAAGTATCATGTTATAATGGATAGAGTAATTTTGTAAGCAAGTTTCATGGTGTTTGTACATGTTGCACCCAAAATGTTAAAATAGAAAACGGGATCAAGTATACTCACGGTTTTGCAAGCTAAATCCGACTTGAATCCCGAGAGTGTGCTTGAATTATTATCTTGGAGCACCTTGTCCTTCTACAAGAAGTAACAAAGGCCTATGCGTGTTGGGAGTTGACGGAAGATTATAGATTCCGAGTTAAAATAACGTGAAAAATAGTATTATGAAAATAACCATCTTGTACTCAGAGCACTTGTTCTTTACACTATAGAAACCTCAAGGATTTGGTGTGTTTTCATGGACTCAAGATCCATTAGAATCGTAACAAGTGTATGGTCTTTAGATGATGTAACGAGTTTCTTAACAAGTAACTATTGAGTTATTATTAAGTCTTTGTCGCATATATATACTTAGATAAGATACTGTAATAAATCAAGCATTAGGTAGGAGATCGAAGTCTCCATTTGGCACCTCTTTGAGTCATAGATTTCATGCATGAGGTAGGTAGAACATGCTTCCATTTAGGCACCTCAAATGTACCACTACACTTGTGTGATTCACACAAGGAGGGTCATGAACTTACAAGATTACTAATAATAAGAAATGAAATACATGGTTATCACCATTCCAAATCGCCTAGTAAGCTACAACCCGAAGAGACGACGTCGACACAAGTCGAAGGCTAGACGGGGTTGTGTTACTTTCAACTAGCAAACCACATTGGAATAGTGATGAGAAATCATTAAGTAGTGTGTGGATTCTTATTTAGGTAGCCCAAGCTAGTCCCCACATCACACATTCATCAAGATTGATCTTGAACACTACTTGTGGGTGTAAACCCTAGTTGAAAATAGAATATTTGTGAGGTTTTATCCTCTGATTTAACATGTCTCAACCTTGTTTTTAAGCTTAACTAAACATGGATGAGGTTATAAGCATTAGGACATAGGTTTGAGATGAGAAAAAATCAAGTTTGAACAAGTTTAAACAAGTTTAGATAAAATAAAAAAAAACAGTCCACTTTGGAGCCTTTTTCTGGACATTCCAGAGCCTGGTTTTCCATGGAAAACCAATGGAAATGTGCACAAGGTCAATCCAAGCAAGTGGGAAAAAGAATGGAAGGATTTCGTTAAGAATTGAGTGAGTTATGCTGACTTTTGTGAAAGATGAACTTTCTGCTCGAACTTGCAATTAGCAGCTGATTATGGAGGATTAGAGAGTGATTTGGATGATTGCAAAGTGTAAAAAGGTGTGGAAATGAGTTGGTATTTATAGGGGAGAGTTAGGTTAAGTTTGGTGGAGGTTTAATGAAGGTTTATGGTGATTGGGGTGAAGAAAAGAGTGGGATTCGTACAAACCCGCGACCATTTCAAACCTGCTGCGCGCTAGACCCCATGCGGACCGTATGGGTCAGACCATGCGGTCCGCAAGGCCTGTCGGCAGCAACATATGTTTTTTTTTTCATTAAATGGTAACACATGTATATGTTAAGTATTGCTAGTTTAATAGTTTATAAATAAATAAGGGTTCTAAGGCACATTTATCATATGTCATAAGTTTCACAAGTATATTTAGAATAAAATCGGGTATGAATGTCGTGTATAATTTGTATGCAAGCGTGTAAGTCATATATCACAAGTATATTAAACGTTTTCGTGTATAGAGGATCAAATAGCATATAAGTAGAATAAAATTGAGTTTAACATGGTAAAAAAATAGAATTCGTTTCCATTACGAATAAGTCTCGAAAAGTGATTACAATAGAATGATAAATACAACGATTACAAAGGTATCCAAAAATAGAATACGACAAGGGCTTTCTAAATATAGAAAGTGTGAAAACGCTGGGCGTTACAGGGGCTTGGGTTCATGGAGGAGTTACGCAACACAACATGTTTGAACACTGACATGAACCCGAAATTGGAGTTGTTGCATGACATGTTCAAATGGAGGCTTCAAATCTTCAAGAACAAAACGCAAATGAAAGCGAAAGTGATGACTTAGATGAGAAACTGGATGAAGAATCCGATGAAGATGACGAAGGGAGTGATGGATACTTCTCAGACATAAACCCCTCTGACCAAGAGTTTTAATTTTTTTTTCTTTTTGTAGTTTTTTCTGTTTTTGCTATCTACTTTTTAAATAATAAAAATATTATTTCCTCAATTAGCTATAAAACACCAAAATGCCACGATTGAAAAAAAGTTAATTAGTGAGTTCTATAACTCTTATCAGTGAAACGCCAGATACTTTACTATCACTATTTATTAAAACCCAGATACAAAATGTCAAAACATGAAAGATGGGACGTGTTACAGACTTGACATATGAAAGCTGAACAAACAGTAACTGAAGCGACAGATACTTTATACTAATTTATTAAAATAAAATCTCGCCTAAAACTACGCGACAAAAACCTCTTATATAAACAAACATCTCAAAAGCAATTTGGTCACACCCAAAAACACAAAAAAAACTATATTTTCTTGGAAAACCATTCACTTAACACGCCATGGCCACTTGGCTAACCATTCACTTAAAAACGCCATGTTCTCATGGTTACACCCATAAAGTTTTGCTAAATGAGATGGACAAATCTTCAAGAAAACAGCTATAGCGATGGTGTATGTCGCTTTGTATGCTCTTTTCTTGAGGAAGGTTTGGACGAGAAAAAGAGACCGGTACCAGTGTCGATGCTATTTTGGAGTGCATTATTACAAGATGTAGAGTGGGATGAGGATGAGGATAAGGGCATGTGTAAATGCTATCTTGGATATCAAGCGAAAAACCCACCACAATCACACCCCAATAATAGCATCCAAAAAATATGGCATCGGTCTATGTCTACGACAACCAAAAGAACCACTTCGACAAAACAATAACAACAGATCAACCCAAAACCAAAACACCATATTTTACTGAACGATCAGCTTTGTTGATGCACTATTGTGTTCGTCACTTATCGAATAGGCTAGATTAAGCGTGTTTGAATATTGTATAGGTTAGAATCGAACACACGACCAAAAAACGGAGTTTTCAGTGTAAAAGGGAACAAGTTCGCCCGAACTTGATCTGTGGAAGTCAAGTTCGCTCGAAACTTGACATGTGGCATACAAGTTCACCCGAACTAGACCTGTGGAGGTCAAGTTCGCTCGACTTATAAAGTTTTTGCCCGAACTTGACATGTGGCATACAAGTTCGCCCGAACTTGACATGTGGCATACAAGTTTTTGCCATCCCTACGGAGAGGTGCTGCCGGATTCACTCTAGGAACTCCGGCAGCTGATTATAAAGATGTATACTCTTTCGGTATGAATGAAAACTTCCGCTGCATTCTGTTTCTACTCCATTCTTAATAACATTCCACCGAATCGATTTACGTTTACGCATTAACTACCGTCTAGAACCGCCTGATCACGGACCTTCAAGCTTCATCTAGAGCATGACGTTACAACTATGTGGGAAAAAATCGCCACCTATCTAACGAGTTCAAACGTTCAGAGGAGAAAGAAAGTTCAACAAAGAAGAGACTGATAGAAATGAAGATTTGGAAAAAGAAATTTGATTAGCATTTTTATTTTCCTAATTTTTTTGTAGTGTCACCTTTATCTATAAATCACCATTAAATAAGAATACATTAGTTCTCTAAATTACTTATAAAAACGCCAAAATGCCAAAAAACGCCAAATAAAAAAACACCAAAATTACTTATAAAAACGCCATAATGCCAAAAAAAGCCAAATAACAAAAACATCAAAATTTCGTGAAATCACGTATTATTAAAAAAACTTAAAATAATTACTAAAATGTATAAAAGAAGGTGTAAGTGAATAGAACACAAAAGGGTATTGTACTAAAGCTTTAGTTTGTCATCTTTATCTATAAAACTCCATTAAATAAGAAACGCCAACTTAAAAAGAAGGGAAGTGTTACAGCCTTAAAAGATAAAGTTAAACAACCAGTAACTACAAATAGTAACTGAAGAGATGGATACTTTTTTACTACCATTTATTATATTAAAAACCATGCCATGGCACACAAAATCAACTTTTTATATTTTCTAAACACCATAATTACTTGTCCCATTATAGGTATGCATATATAGGTCTGCATCCTATATATGTTCACATAGGTCTGCATCCTACTATTGTTTTTTGGCTCCAAACATTATTTCTTACATAAACGCCATTAAAGTATAAAACACCAACTAAACATAAACACCAACTTGAAAGATGTGGCGTCTTACAGACTTAACAATAAAAGACTGAACAAAACAGTAAATGCAAACAGTAACTGAAACGACAGATACTTTATTAATTACATTTATTATAATAAGATCCCGCCATAAACATCCTGTAAAGGAAACGTCTTAGCACCTTCCGTTGATCACACAAAAAAAGCCATGTTTCCTAAATACCACTCACAGTAAAAACGCTAAAATAGGTTAAAAAATCAAAGATGGCAAACAAGGTTTCTTAGATATTCAGTATTTTTTTCCATGAAGTTTTGATGAATGGATTCTTAGGTGAGGGGGATAACTCAATAACCTTTTGCTGAATGAGATGGACAAATATTCAAGAAAAAAACTGATGCTAGTGATATGTCATTTTGTGTGCTTTGTTCTTGGGGAAGGCTTGGAGGAGAAGAAGAGACCGATGACAGTGTAAATGCTATTTTGACTCCATGAGTTAATGAAGATTATGAGCAATAGCATCCACCGACACGACATCGATCTATGTCTCCAACATCCACAAAAGCCACTTCAACAACGAACAACAAATAAAATGCGTCAAACCCAAAACGCCATATATTTGTGATAGTTCTTGTAGTTTAAAAAGAAGAAAGAGACTGATGATAGTGAAGATTTGGGAGAGAAATTGGATTCGAATTTTTTATTTTTTCGCTTCTATTTTTTTCTGTAGTTTGTTATCTAATTTTCCACTTAAGAAAACATTATTCCTCTGCAAAAAAGCTTGTAAAACACAAAGAGGACATAAACGCCAAACTCCAAAAACTATAAGTTCTAAATAATGAAAACGCCGAATATTGTTTTAGACTATTACATCTACTTGTTTCTTATTAAACGCCATAACTTGAATAGTTAACAATAGGATGAACTGATTTTTACAGGTAACAAACTAATCAGATATGCGAAGAACAAGGTGTAAAACGCATAATGAAACACCATAAAATTGAATAATTAACACATAGTAAGACCTTGTTTTTACAATTAACAAACTAATCAGATATGCAAAGCAACGGTCTAAAACGCCATTGAAATAATGATAATGCCATCTATTGAGTGGGGTAGAAGAATGACAACCGTACCCCGCGTATCATTTAGCGCGCCCCTGCTAGGTGTTGGGCCGGATCCGTTCTCACCATTTCACACTTCAAATCGTTTTCTCCGGTTCCCGCATCTATATATATAGGGGTAAGATTTGATTAAACGCCCAAAAGTTTGAAAACAATGAGAACGACTTTGGTGTTGACATGTGGCACTGGTTCTAATTTACACTAAGTGTTATATTGTCAAAAAGTCTATGCACATGCCACTCATAGCAAAGACCATGCACATAAAAGTCACATGCACATTCCACCATCTTTTTCAAACTAACATAACTTTTTTATACGTAATTATTATTTAAAAATAATACTAAGTGTAATCTTGTCAAAAAGTCCATGCACATACCACTCACAATGCTAAGACCATGCACATGCAAGTCACACTCATATTCCACCATCTTTTTTAAACTCCCGTAACTTTTTTATACGTGATTATTATTTTAAAAAAATTACACCATAAAATCAAGTGTTTTATTATCTTTACAATGAGTATATTATTGTTATACTTAAAAAAGGATAACATGAACTAGGTGTCGTGAAAGTGGTCTTTTTTTGAAGATTTCTGAAAACGTCATAAAAATTTCCAAACAAAAACACCAAAAAAGCACCTAGTTCAGAAAATCGCCATGAAAGACCTAATTGAAAACGCCATAAAACACCTAGTTCAAAAAAGCAGTATGAAAAACTAGTTGAAAACGCCATAAAAACCCGGTTCAGAAAAACGCCACAAAAAGCTAGTTGAAAATGCTATAAAAACACGTTGTTAAAAAAAACGTAATGAAAATACAATTGAAAACGCCATAAAAAACCCTAGTTCAGTTTTTACGAAAAGTATACCAATAGCATACTCGTTTGAAGGATAAAAAAAGCTTGATTTTATGGTGTAATTTTAAAAAAAATAATCATATAGAAGAAACTTATGGATGTTTAAATATTACGAGAGAAATTGCATGTGATTAGCATGTGCACCCTTGTTAAAATATTCTCATTTTACCTCTTCTAGTAGTTCTAAGGTTCCTAGTATTTACAAAAAATGTTACCGCATCAATCTCAGCCACAAATCACAAGGATCTTGTGACTGAGAATCTTTCTCATGGTTTTCTCTAGAACCAAATACTATATATATATAATATATATATATATATATATATATACACACATACATATATATGTTATGAAATGGAGAGTTGCAAATGCTAAAAACTTATGAAGGATGAAAAGGAATCAAAGCTTGAAAAGGCTTATGTAGAAGATGAAGTGGAAACAAAAGTAGAGTCCAAAAAAGATGATGTAGATGATGAAGTGGAATCAAATCTTGAAGAAAGGGATGTGCGTGAGAAACAAGAAACCGAACTAAAGCTCGGAATAGAAGCAAACAAGGAAAGTAGTTGTGCTGAAGTGAAAAAAAGGAAAAGTTGTAGCGGAAGCACTCGAAGACCTCTAGAAATGGGTTTTGGTTAATGAGCATGAGTACTATGGATGTGAAAATTTCCTTCACTCCCTAGACACTCTAAGACACTAAGAAAAGCATAACCCATTGGAAGGTGAGGTAAGCCCGGGTCGGAATTCAGTTATGGTCCTAATGCTTGGTAGACCATGGGTGTGACTGCCTATTGGGGGGGGGGGGTTGTTTAGACATTGTACTTGGCTTCTTTTGGTTATTATCGCTATGTAGGGGGTGTTTTTTTAGGGAATTGTGTGGGTTGTTTTTTTAAGGGTTGTGTGGGTTGTTTTTTTACATAGTGTTGGAATACGAGTAATTTGGAGGTTTTTATGCTAATGACGTATAGTTTATATGTGATTATTGCATATATTAATGTAAAAAATTGTTACGTGAGTGGTATGATGTTTTGTAACATGGTAAAAAAGGTTGTGTTGACCAAAGCATCCCGATATTGTTATGATGGACCACACATGTTACTTGGTAGTTACAAAACATCAAACGCTAATGATGGAACACACATGTTACATGATGTTGAAAACCTACAACATCGATACTCCCAAAATGTTACGCATGTTACAACAGAATTCAACATGTGTAACTGCGTTCAAGATTGTTGTTTCACTCAGTAGTGTATAACATGTGTGACATGGCATATGTCAACAACACATATACTTGTAAGGTGATATAGAACCTAGTATTTCTTACTATGGAAACGATGTTACACATGTTACAAGAAACCATGTAACATGTGTAACATCGATCAACCTGTTGCATCTGTTGTATAACGTGTCACACCACAAAAACATCGCAGCGGAAATACAAACGTGGCGGTGACGGGGGTTGGTACCCATATGTATCTTAGTGGACGATGCAATATAAATTTTGGACATACAACTTAATTAAAACATAAGGTTATAGTTTAGAGTTTAAAGTTTAAACATAACCACAACCACAAAAAAGTTGTTTAATCATTATGGATTTTAGTACACATGATCCCAAAAGTAGTTTTAAAAGTGGTCCAAAACATTATTTAATAAAACTTACATCAACTCCCACAAGACATGCCAAAATCCCGAAGCCGAACTCATGTACCTGAAGAACACGTAAAATAAAGTGTCAACACAAAGGATGGTGAGTTCAGCTTGAGACAGATACTTTTTTACGTGTTCTTCATGTACATGAGTTCAGCTTCGAGATTTTGGCATGTCTTGTGGTAGTTGATGCAAGTTTTATTAAATAATGTTTTGGATAACCTTTAAAACTACTTTTAGGACCGTGTGTGCTAAGATCCATAAGGATCGAACAACATTGTCGTGATTGTGGTTATGTTTAAACTTTAAACTCTCAACTTTAACCTTATGTTTTAATTTAGTTGCATGTTCAAAATTGATATTGCATCGTCCACTAAGATACTTAGGGGTACCAACCTCCATCACTGCCACGTTCTGGTGGATGGTATGATTTTGTTCTTGGCATAACTTCGTTGGATACGCCCACTTCTTGTTCCAGATTCTTTACATTATGTTCAACGTCTTGATTGATTGTAGAATTATCATTCTGGCCACTCGTTCCTTCATTTTGATTGTTGATAAGACTACCAATCTGAATTTCACCATCATCAGAAGTAGATCCATTATCGTCGTATGTTGGCTCAACTTCAGATTCAGAGCGGACTAGTCAAAACTGGGAGCTGGTTCATTCACCTCTGATTAAACTTTGGGTTCATTTATTCTAGCAGTATGTGATTCAAGATGTTGAGTACTTGGACCTGCTTCAGCATCATGAGTACCAACGTGTGATTAAGTCACAACTATTGGTATGGAAACTTGATCTTGCAATAAAGATTGCTGATGCTGGTAGAGCATAGCTAGTTCCTCCTCTGACGGTTCAGTTGTAGGTCAAACGGGTTCCAAAGACCTTCATAATCAAATAACCAAGTGTCTCCAAGTCTTTGCGTTGGCGTTGTATACATTTGGTAATCGACATGTTGAGGTTGAATCACTTGATTGATGCTCAGAATGTCAATTCGTTTTAGCGGACTTGCATACCCAACAAAGAAACCTTCTAGAGATTTAGCCCCAAATTTGTCGTCTGTGTCGATGACCGTGCACGGTGACCCAAAAGGTTCTAACCATTTCAAATTCAGTTCCCATCTGTTGAGCAGCTCGAAACATGTCTTCTTATGTGCCTTGATCGCTAGTACTCTGTTCAAATTGTAACATGCAGAGGCCACGACTTCGCTCCAAAAACTAATTAGTAGTTTTGCAAATCAGTGAGCATGGTGCGTGCAGTTTCTATTAGCGTCCTACTCTTTCTCTCAGCTACATCATTCTGTTGCGGTGTATACGATGCACTGAATTCATGCAATATTCCTTTCTCGTTGCAAAACTCTAACATCTGTTATTCTTGAATTTTGTTGCATTGTCGCTTCGAATGCATCTAATCGGAAGATGGTATAGATTTTTCTAGTTTTTAGAACAAAGTTATCAGACTGTCGAATATTTCATCTTCTCTCAAGGAACATCACCCATGAGAACCTGAAATATTCATCGGTAACAACTAGACAATACAGATCCCCTGAAATACTTCTTACGTTTACGAGGCCGAAGGGGTCCATATGGAGCCTTTCTAGTAGAAGCTTTATCGAGTTCAGAAGCTTTCTTGAATGCAACTTTTTATGTTGATTTCCTTTCTTGCAGCTGATGCAGAAGTCATTCAAGTGAAAGTTCTTCAAGTTGAGACCATCCATAGCTCGTTGTGTACCAGAAAGTTCATTTTCCGGAGATGAATGTGTGCCATCTTTCTATACCACAATATTGACACAAAACACTGCACGGTTTTTGTCGTTGTTGTTTCCACGCTCATGTCTTAGACACAGAGATCGTTCTCACGCGGAGCGAACATTAAGATCCATTCTTCCCGTATTTTGAATCATAGCTTCAGAATAAGACATTCTTTGTCAGTGAAGTGTATGGTGAACTTCTTGTCACAAATCTGGGAGATGCTAAGCAGATTATTCTCCAACTCGGGTATGTAGTTCACTTTCTCAAATGAAACCATTCCATTTGTCAAAGTTCCCTCCCACAATTCTACCACCTTAATTTCTGGCAAACCCGACGTAGCGTCCTCTGATTAGATTTGACCTCATATAGGAGTGCAAACATCCCCATCATATGTCGAGATGCTCCGCTACCCATAATCCACTTTGATATGATGGATCTTGGAAGCCCCTGCACATGTAAAATTTCGATCACTTAAAAAGCAAGACCCAAGCCTTCCCGGTCTTCGGTGGGTTGGAAATCTCAGTAACTGCACTCACACACTTAGCTTTCTATCAACCTTAACATAATTTTCAGATGATACAGAATCTTTCACAATCTCAAAGGGTTCCTTTTTTATAGCCCATGTTTGATTTTTCAGAACTATTTTCTTTTCATAAAATTTGGAATCCTTTTGTTGAGTTGAAGTAGAAGTCTCACCAGTTTTAATTTTTGAAACATTGACATTGTCGTTTACTGGTTTAACTTTTATTGTGGATTCATTGTTCCTTTTCAAATTTTTTAATTGGTTCAACCATAGGATTTTTCATTTTCAAATCCTCTGAGACTTTCTTGACATTATAAACATCTTTAATATTCTTTGTGGACACCGGTTTGCAATATGCCCAAGTTGATACATCTAAAGCAAGTTCTACTGCTTTTACACAAGTAGATCCTTCAACCTATTCACGTTGTTTTTGTTGTTGAAAGAATTTTTCATTTGATTGCTTACTGAATTGACTCTCTTTGTCACTTTCTGAACTTGTACCAGAAACAAAAATCATTTTCTTCCCAAATTTTTATTTTCCAAACTTACCATTGCGTTGATTACATACCCATAACCATTTCTCCCGTTTTGATTGTCTCTTTGTTATTGGGTTATAGTAGAAATTTCTTGGTTTTGAGTAGTAATCTTGATCAATTTCTGTTTATTTTATTGTTTCTTTGTTTATCTCTCACTTGTCATAATATCAATTTCTGACATTTCAACCTCAACCAATTTGAAAATTTTTTCCACTTTGTTCATGTTCACATTCTAGATCGAAAACTCTGAATCAGAATATAGTTTGTCAGGTCCACATATTCTATACATAATCACATTTCGATCATCACTCACACTATAATCTGATTTTGGAATGTATTTTTTGTGAAAATTGTCGTCACTTCCAGAATGCAAACTTGAACTTGTTTTATCAAGCTTTGATTGAGTACTCTCAAAATCAGTGTTATCACTATCACTTGCCAAAACCTTCTCAACAACATTCTTGACTACTTCTAATTCATATTCAGTTTCGGATTTGGTATAGGTTACATCAAGATTGTCAGGCAGCTAATTCTAAATTAACGCCTTTTTCCACCGCGTCGGGTTTCTTTCTCGAATAAATATTCCACATAGGGGGTGTAACTCGATTAATATTCAGTTTCGAATTTGGTATAGGTCACATCAAGATTGTCAGGCAGCTAATTTTAAATTAACGCCTTTTCCACCGCATCGGGTTTCTTTCTCGAAGAACTATTCCACATAGGGGTGGAACTCGATTATAACCCAAACCTAGGTTATAATAACCATACACATCTTCGCCCATTTCATCTTTTCCTGTTGGTTTTGGGAAGATGTGATCCAAAACATAACATGCTGGAGAGTAACAAATCAGCTTCTTATCAACCCGTTCTGTTTCAATCCTAGTAGTTTCTAGCTCTTGTTTTAGTTTGGAGATTGTGTCAATATGATTATTTATTGCTATTTTATTAAAACAAAACAGTCTTTTTGAGCATAGAAGTGTAGCTTCATATCTCTGCTAGCATCACGATATTGGTCGATAGTTTTGCTACGTTTATTGTACGCTTCTTTTGTTTTTTTAAATCACTTGTCACATTATCTGTGTGCTTTTTCAAAACCTTATAATTCTCATCTTTTTGATGCACAACATGCAGTGGTTTTGTGCAGTTTTGCAGTGAAAAATTGTTTCAGTTTTCTTTTCCTGTTCATTTTTTACTTACTTCACCACTAACTCGGTCACAACTTCTTCTGAGGTTTTCTCTACCTTTTTTAATGTAGCCATCATTGCTTTGTTGATCTCTGCCAGGTTTTCTTCAATCATTTCTTTTGACACATCTATTATTTCTTCCACAGACTGTTTCTTCTCTTCTTCATAGTGTAGACCAAGGGAATTTCCTTGATTGTTGAAGAAACCTGCAAAAGAATTAAACATATCAGGAGGTATAATAGATTTAAATTCATGACATAAATCCTCTTTTGATGATTCATAAACATAATAATCATCTGAATTTTCTGGAGTTTCATCAAAAGCAATCACAACACAGACTTCATCAATAGCTTCCTCAACTATCACTTCCTCCACCATCAATTCTGGTTCATCAATAATCTCTGCCAAAAGAGCAAGGCTTTCGGTCTTGGGAATATAGTTGTTCCAACTGAACCCTTCATCTTCCTAGGTTATGACCAACACCTTATCCTTCAAACTTCGATGAACCATCCTCAATCGGAATTGGTCATGACATGTTCGATGGTTGTTGGGAAGTCTTGTGATATATCGCTCTTTTGTAGTATTTCCCTAAAAGGATTATTACCGGTATTGACCATCTCTGTTCGTGCACTCTCACTTGAAATGGCACTTTTCTTTAAATTTGAAACAGGTCACCTTAGATTTGTCGAATCCTAATTTTGAATCTGGACTCCCAATCCCATTCCTCCCCGTGATTTCCATGAACCTTGTGCTCTTCGAACAACACTTGCCATACACGACCTAATATCTATCAGCTCCATTTCTTCATGGTCAATTTGATCATAATCTTCTTTTGTCATGTTTGGATTACCGATCCCTGCTACCAAGCTTTCATAAGATTCTAGAATCGATGCCAGAAAAATCATGTGTTCGTTTGGCAGTGTCTTCGTTGAAGTCTTTGGCATTTTGCAGGTTAACTGTGATATTTGGATTGGAGCACATGTGATTTTGAATGATCTTGACTCGTGTAAGTGTTCGAGCTCTGTGAGGTCTAAGGAGTTGTGTTGGGGTGTTTGGTTCAAATTGTGAATACGTTGAAAAACCACTGTTTGTGTTTGATGGAGATCTAGATGAGGAATCTGCGCTAAAAGTAGTTTGGATCTTTGGGGTTTGAGTATTTGCCACACTACTACCTTTGAAATAAATATCAATGTCTTGTTGAACACTTGAATTTTTCATTTTAGCCATCTTGCGTAGCACTAATTCATGCCCTTCCAATTTCTCGATGAATTTGCCCAATGTCAAATCATTTTACTCATTAGAATTAATCTTTAGAATCATCAAATAAGTTAACCAATCACCTTGTGGTAAGCGTCGGCTAACTTGTCCACACACTCTTCATCCTCTTTTGCAATCTTCAATTGCTTCATTTCCACAACGAGATGGCAATATGTCTCAACAAGCTGATTTAACGATTCTCCTTTCAAGGTTGTGAATATGTCAAACTCTTTCTTTAGTAAAGTTTTTTTTCTTTTAAGATAGACTTACTCCCTTGAAATTTCACTTTCAACGCCATCCAGATAGATGTGCACTACCCTGATGTTGGAGTAGCGTGAATATATCCTCTTTTATAGCTTCTTGAAGAATGTTCACCATTCTCTGCGACTGGAGCGGTATATTCTTCTTCAATTAAATACCAACAATCCAAATAGTTGGCATGGACCAGAATTCTCAAACCTCTCGTGGCAGCCTTTGAAATCATCCATACTCATGAGTTTCAGTGGCTTTGTCATTGTGCCCATTTCGTTATCCAGATTTAGGTTCTGAACTACCAATGAGGAGTTGTTGCGAACGTATTATATAATTCGTGCTCCATAGCGCGTGACGTTTTGTGAGGATGTAAGAAATTTGGTGCAGATGTAGAAATTTGGTGCGGAGGAGCTTTCGGTGTACCTGAAATCAATAACAAAAAAACTTTTGATGCGGAAGGTAATGACTTTCGTGCAACCTAACTCAAAAACAAACAAAACTTGTTTAGGTTCATGCGAAGGTAATGACCTTTCAAACGAGTGTACTCTACTTCCATGCAAGGTAATGATTTTTCAAACGAATGTACTCTGCTTCCTGTGCGAAGGTAGATTTTTCATTGAAAATAGTTAATTCCGTGCGGACGTAATTCCTTCGTGCGAGTTGAAAAATCAAGTTTTTGGGTTTTTCGACATGAAAAATAAGGTTTGTTAAAAAGGTATTTTTACACTTGCTAAAAATGAGTCCATTTTAACCGTGGGAGATGTAAAATGAGAAAAAATGTAGAAAAAGTGTAGAAAGAAGTTTCCAAGTCTTGTATTTGTCTTAGATATGAGCCTCCTGCTTTGATACCACTTGTGAGGTCCTTTGTCCATATACGTTTTAGCTTGGGAATATCTATAACCTAGTCAAATAGTGTGGGAATCCTATTTTAATAGGCGACAATACAAGTATTACTTAATTTCACTATTTTCATTAAGAGTTCAACGTTTACAGCCGTGAAAACAAACTAACTGAGTTCGCCATCTAATAAGCACAAGTTATAAATGAATCAGACCACACATCATTTATAGACAGGGACTTGCACCTCATGCGGACTGGCTATCTTTGTACAAAAATATACCTTCGTACAAACTAAGCATTACTTCGTACAAACTTGCCACCTCCGTACGGACTAACTACTTCCGTACGGATAAGTACCTTCGTACAAAAGTAACATTACACCTCAAAACCAAATAATCTACATGTAAACGTCCTATTACATAGTCGACACGACTCATCACTTTGCACACCCCAAAGGATAGTATGGACACATGCCATCGACGTTTTCAATTTTCATCATTTTGCAACCTTATGGGAGCCAAACGTTTCTTTGACCATTTACATAAGGGGCATTTTGGTAATCTTCTCCCTACCACTCATTATTTCCTCACAAACTCAATCAAACCACACCCTTCACAACCGGACCACCACATTCGCATCTTCAAATGCTACCTCCATTCATTACCATACGTTTTGCCCTTCACCACCCCTTGCACAGACAGACACTCAACCATCAACAACCCATCACTACCACTAAACCCAACCACCACTGGTCACAACCATAAACGTTGCCACCCTTCACCTCCACATCAAACCAAAAAAACCACCTCTGACCAATATCCTCGAGTGTCACCGTATCTCCAACATCATAACCACCCTAATCACTGTAACAACCCGATTTTCCCGATCGAATCCTAAGGTGACACGTGTCCTAAAAGCCTCTCACATAATTCACAATGTCGAAGGAGAGGGGTTATAATTGTTAAAAGAGCATAGATATAAGTTAAGGGACTGAAACTGCTTAAAAGGCATTTTCGGTCACTGGTGTCCCTTGCAGACTGTATCACAACCCCCTTGCGGCCCGCAAGGGGTGTTTAAATGTTCTGCGCGCCAACGGTCCTTGCGGGCCTTATGAGGAATCCCTTGCAGTCCGCTTGGGGTCCAAGACAGTCTGAAAATTGATGGCAGCCTCCTTGTGCTGCATATTGGACACATAATAACCTTATTGCCACCCTTGATTCAGGTTTTAACATAGAGAATGACACTAATCCATCTCTAAGAGCCTCTAGGACACTTGGCAACCTCTTGAGCTTCACCCTTCACTATAAATAGCACGCAAATTCACCATAATCTTCACACCATTTCAAAACTCACAAGTCAAAGTGTGAAGTTTTATCTCCTCTGCTCATTCCAGGCAGACATTCTGTAGGAGTTTTAAGGAGTCCCTATGATGTCACACCCGACCCGCAGCGGAATGGTAGGGGGCATGATGATTTCCCATAGCTCATGATACTATTATAAGTTTAATATTTAAATTCATAAATTAAATTGTCAGATAACATATATCAATCAATAGTTATACATACAATTCAAAAATAAACATAACAAAGTTTTCGATTTATTTTCCTAAGGCCCATGCTACGTGTCCTCTTCACTTGATTATCAACCTTGCTCCGGCACCACGTTAGAAAATATATTTATTGGTCAACAATTATGTTGGTGAGCAATTCCTTATTTTGTAAAAAAATAGTTTAGTTTTATTTAAAGAAAAATTATATTTCAACATGCTCACAAGGTTAATATAGAGATTGTCACATGTCACTAGTATAACCAACAATACACATATACCAACCAATGCACATAACAAAATACTAAAACACAACATGACTAAAATAGCACACAACGATAATAGCGTGCATTAGGCTCAAGCCCCAGAGAGCGAGTCTAATACTGTTGGCGATACTAGGCTACAACCCATGGCCGTGGGGAATCTAGTCAGCCGTGGAATCCACTAGACACAATAGCATGCAATAGACTTGACATAGCATACAAGTTAAAACGATAAGACACATGAACATCTAGATATCAACACTTTGATTTTAGCATGTTAAAAATAGCATAAATCATAGATTTGAAATAACATGATGCACCCCAAAATTTGTAAAATAAAAAGGAGGTTATGAGAGAAATTACTCACCGGTTGCGAGAGTTAAACCACGAGAATTACCGCACGAGTACCCGAGGTGTAACAAATGACTAAAACACCCTAGAATAAACATAACCAAAATTTTAAAGAGACATGTCCACACTGGGTCTAGTGATTTGAGTTCTTGATTTTAGGATTTTGTATTTTGAAATTTATAAATCATATTTCTAAGTAATAAAATTATATTAATAGTCAAGAATAAATAATTATATTACGATGACATTAAAACATATGTATATATATGTAAACTATAATTTAAATAATCACGGGTAGGATAGGTCAAACTTGCACATTTTATATCTAACCAAAATTTATATCTTTAGACCTATTATTGAGCTTTATAATTTAATAAATCCAAAACTTGACAATTAACTTACGATACAAATAAAATTTCTTATGCATTTTATGTTTGTGCTTATATTAAAAATATATATTTGGCCAAATTAATAACGATAATTCTCGAGATCTTATTGATTCAAAAATACATGAATATGTATATAGATATAAATTCTATTATATATATTTTCTTTAGATCATCGATTTATTAAAATTACCAAAACTTATATTTTATGCTTAAATTGTTGTAAGAAGATCACCAAAATTTATATAACTTTATAAAAATTTGATGACATCATTATCTCCCAAAATTATTAGAAAATAGTTTTTATGAACTTCTATTCAATGGATTTGCAATTTTTATATAATTTCTTATTATATAATTAATACTAAAAATCTATAATAATTTCTATTGAAGTCCAAAAATTCTTAAACTTTCCACTAACTATTCTAACATGATCCTAATCAGTATCCTAAATTCGTTTCACAAAAACGTGCCTCTAAGATCCCAATTTCAAGAACTCAAGAACCCTAGTTTCATCAAGAATTCAATTCGGATTTCTAGATTCTTGAAATACATAAATTGACAATAGGGAATTGTAGATCACGAAAAATAAATAAGTTTGGGCTTTGTAATCACCTGATTTGTATAAGAATTGAAGGAGATATCGTCCAAGCAAGTTATGAGCCCTAGAAACTTCTTTGATCAAATTTGGGGATGCACGGTTGATGAAACAAGGAAATTTCAGTGGGGTGTTGTTTGATTTGATTACAGGAACGAATGATATGATTTTCGGTGGTCAATTTCACGAACTAGTTTAAGACCCAATTACGTTTCTTGATGTTCTTTAATGGCATGAATATCGAGTTTTAATGTGAGTAATTATAGGTGAATTCGGACGGTTTCCAGGTGAGGATTTAACCTCCAAGTATTTCGAGTCATTTGGAAGGATAAGGGATCGTTTGACAGCTTTAAACAACACACGAAAAACGGGTCTGGTCCAAACAAAATGGGTCGCGGCTGAAATGAAGAAGAAGGAGTTTCAGGTTTGAGTCAAGTTGTGATTTTAAGTAACGTGAGAACTGCTAGGATTGAACCCTTTACAAAGGAACAGATGATACAGAGCCAAATACACTATCAGCATTTTGATTCCAATATCATATTTTACAACCTCTGTTAGTTAAACTCTGTCTTTTTAAAGATATGTTGCCTATCATATGTCTTCTATTATCTGATGCTACAAAACGAAAAATTACCGAAGGTCTGCCAGAAGATAAATAACAGAGGATAGTTATCAGAGTTTTAGTTTTATTAGTTTAATAATAAGTGTAACATGCTTTGCACTATCAGTGTGTAGCCATCAGATGTTAAGTTAGTTATTTTGTTTGTTAGATGTCACTTTCAACCTTGACGTCATCAAAGATGCTCAGAGGTTAGGAAGTTAGTATAAATAGGTGATCGTATGTAACAGTGTTTCTTTATCTATCAAAATATCATTTATCAGTCTATCTTCATTGCATTTCTGTACTTTAAAAGCGATTATCATTGGGCTAAGGGGGAGTTTGTAATTCACATGCAAATACTACAATTAGTTCAAAGCATGGTGATGAAAACAAACAACCATCAATTGTGATAAAAGTTTTCCATTCATTCCGCTGCAATTAAACTTATTTTATCATTCATATTTCCATACTTGAAACAAAATCACAATTGGTTCAAACTTAGATCCTAACAATTGGTATCAGAGCTTGGTCAATAAAAATTTGATTAAAGTCAAATTGATTTGAAAGATTAGCTCTCCCTGCTAATTTGTTTGTTAGTTTTTGTTGAGAAACAGAGTTTTATTACGTTCAAAGTTTTTAAAACACAAATCTGCTAAAAATCAATCAGAAATGTCTCAAAACACATCATATTCCAACATTGGATCTATGTTCAAACCACCGATGTTGAAACGAAATGAATATTTCATATGGCAACGTCAGATGGGTCACATTTTAGCTCAGCAAAACACCGGTTGTTGGCGATCCGTTGTGTTTGGACCACATATTCCATTGGCTCCAAACACAGAAGATCCAATACTCAAGTGCCTAAAAATCCTGAAAACTACTCTGAGCAGGATTTCCATAAAATAGAGTTGGATGAAAAAGCGTTTAGCATTGTTGCTTTCGCGCTACCCAACGAAATCTATGCTGGACTGCTTCACTGCAATAGTGCAAAAGAGTTGTGGGATGCACTAAAAGAGCAATTCGGTGGGACTAAGGAAGTGATAGAAAACAATAGAGAAGTTCTGAATCAACAGTATGAAAAGTTTTGTCACGTAAAAGGAGAGTCGTTAACACAACAGTTCGAATGTTTTAGCTGTCTCATCAGTGAATTGAAACTGGTTAACGTGGAATTTTCAAATTTCGACTGTCAATAGTCATTTTGTAAGATCGTTACCAGAGAAATGGGAGACTGTAGCTTACGTTACTCAAACATCTGTTGGATTTAAAGAAATGACCCTCACTCAACTTCATGGTCGACTCCTCACATATGAGAGAGAATTAAACCAGAAAAAGAAGTTGCAAGAGACAGGGAAAATAACAGACGACTATACCTTGGGTAACACTGCTATGTATAGTCATGAAGAGGGTTCTTGGCAGTGGAAAGGATCAGGGCTATGATCATTATCTTCACATAACTTCTGGAAACAATTTCACCTCTAATCCTTACACACCCAATTTTGCTTTTGCTCCAAATGGGGAAAGCCAAAACTCTGACAATATGTCCTTTGAAATGAATGATTACAACACTTTGAACCCACTGATCTGGAAGAAATGGACATTTTACATCGGCTGGCACTCTTGAGTGTTAGAGCAAGTAAATTTTACTAAAGGACTAGTAGGAAGTTTCCTGGATGGAATGGCGGGTTAAAAGTGGGTTTCGGTAAATCAAAAATTAAATGTTATAAGTGCAATAGGTTAGGACACTTTTCCAGGGAATGCAGAGCTCAAACTACAAGTCCAATTGTGATTCACCTAGGCCCTAGACCTCAAAGCACTGTCATTATTCCATTATACCCCTGCACCACAAATGCAAAACACTGCACACTTTGCACATCCTGCTACTACAGTTCTTGTCCATTATATCCAAACACCTGCTCCACAGATTCAGTATGTCCAAGCACCACCTCAAGTGCATGTTCAACAAGCTCATGTCACTCAAACTACTCAAACCACTGCTCCGGCAGAGGTTAACCAACAAAGCTTCTTTACACAAGGCTTTGTTGACTGGAGTAGTTTTCCTGAGGATTTATCAGATGAAAACTTTGCTCTAATGGCTAAAAATGATTTTGAAAATGAAAATATTTATTTAATGGCCTTAGAGACTATAGTTGAAGGTGATGAGTCTAAGGAACAAGTGTTAAAAACTAATGAGGTTCAAAATTGTGATGAAGCAGTGGTTACATCAGTGGTTTCACAAAACAATGTTGATGAAGAAAAGACCTCTCTATCTAATCCATGGGATACAAAGGTGTGTGAAGAAGACTGTGATTGTGCTCTTATGGCTGCTTCCAAGGTATCACCTCAGATCCTTAAGGATCTCTGTTCAGAAAAATGTATAATAGTTTTTGCTAACATTAAACAGGTGAATGAAAACCTTAGGAACAAAATCTTAGAAAATGAACTCAATTTTAAAAAACTTATCAAAGAGTTAAAAACAAAATTAATCATAAAAGATTCTGAGATAAGTAGCCTAAAGCATGAAGCTAGCGTAACCAAGGACCAACTCCAAACTATGGTAGACAAATACCAAGTTTGCAAAAAGGAGTTAGAAACTACCCAGCTCACATGTGAAAAATGGGTAGAATCTTCCAAGGTTTTGAAATTATGCTAGACAAACGACAAGGTATGAAAATTGTGGTTTTGAAAAACAGTCACTAAAAATGTACAAAAATTGATTCTGAAAAGGTTGAAGTGGTTTCTAAAAATTTGGCTGGAAATGAGGTAAAAATCATTGATAAAAATGGTAACAAAATTTTTCTGGAAAACATGAGGGGTCCTCAACTTTTAAGGAAAATGAAAATACCAATTCAAACCACATGGTCAGATGAATGTGATATCTTGGAAAATTTCAAGCCAATGGACTTCTCAACCATTGAAGGTGTCAAGGCACCAAAGGCAAGAATCATTCTCATTAAAGATCTTCCAACAGAGGCTAGCAATATCTACTGAGAAGAAATCAGATAAAAAGAAAAGGGAAAGATCAAATATCTGTTTTGTGAATTTTGCAACAAGAGAAACCATGTCACAGAAAACTGTTTTCTTTTAAAAGCATATGACATAAACAGAATACATGTGATCCGAAATGATTCAAAATGTTTTGTCTGTGGTAAAACCAATCATTTAACTTATGAGTGTGCTTATCTTCAAACCTATGATCAAAAGGTAAAAGAGATCAAGCAAAAGCTCTTGAGAGAGAACGTTGAAGCGCTGCTAGAAATAAATCTAAGCAGACCTTAGAACTTGTGGAAACATCTGTCCCAAAAGCATTGAACAAAACCTCTGTTCTCAAAGAGGTACAAGTGACAGATGCTCCACCTGCAAACAAGTACCCAAGAGGACATGGACAACCTGTTTACCAAAAGGTTCCTATGAGCTATGAAGGATACACAAAACCTTCAAAGCCCAAAGTGAATAGATATCCTCATGGTTACCAACATCTGACAGGAAATGATTCACAACAATGGATACAAAGCAAAACTCAAACCACTGACCATGTTCCTGGATTTGAGAATGGACACTCTGTGACCATCAAGCTTGCTTGGAATCTATCTAACTATTTTTTACTTATGTGTAGGGAGCTTCTACTTGCCTTGATAGTTTATGGTATGTAGATAGTGGAGGCTCCAGGCACATGACAGGATGTAGAGCTCTTCTCAAAGATTTCTTGGATCATGGAGGGGGTGATATATCTTTTGGTAACAATTCAAAGGGGAAGGTGCTGGGGTCAGGGTGTGTTCAGGCTGGGAATCTTAAATTTGAAAATGTTAACTTAATTGACAATCTAAAATTCAATCTTCTGAGTGTCTCACAAATGAGTGACAAAGGGTAGGATCTTTCTTTACTAAGAAAACATGTCAAATTGTAGGACCAGAGGTGTTAAAAAGATTGATCAAATCATTGCTGAGAGTAAAGCACAACTTATTGCTCATAGGAATGGCAATGTGTATGTGGTTGATATGTTGAAAGATAACCCTATGTCTAATGCATGCCTATTCTCAGTTGCTTCCAGCAAAGAGACAGAGTTGTGGCACAGAAGACTTGGGCACACATATCTGAAAACAATCACCACACTCTCTAAACAATGTCTTGTTAGAGGTTTACCACAAAAGCAATTTACTTGTGAAGAACATTGTGTTTCCTGTTTAAAATGTAAACAACATCAAAGTTCTTACAAGTCAATTGAATAGTCCAAAACAACCCAATACTTACAATTGTTGCACATGGATTTGTTTGGCCCTGTAAAGATCATGAGTTTAATGAAGAAAAATTTTATCTGGTTATTGTTGATGATTTTCAAGGTTTGCATGGACATTTTTCTTACACTCCAAGGATGAAACTGCTGGTATATTGCAAAATGTTGTTAAACAAGTTGAAAAACAATATGACCTTCCAATGAAAATCTTTAGGAGTGATAATGGACAGAGTTTAGAAATAAGGAGTTGGATGCCTTCTGTGAGTCAAAAGGGATTGCTAGGCAATTTAGTGTCCCAGGAACTCCAGAACAAAATGGGTGGTTGAAAGGAAAAACAGGACTTTAGTTGAATCTGCAAGAACTATGCTAGTAGACTCTGGTTTACCTTGTCTTTTTGGGCAGAGGTTGTAAACACTGCTTGTTATGTTCAAACAGAGTTTTGATTAACCCCAAGCATCAAAAGACTGCCTATGAATTCCTTTACAAAATCAAACCTCTGACCTCATATTTCAAAGTTTTTGGCTATCCATGCTTCATTTGGAACTTAAAAGATTCTATCTCTAAGTTTGCAGCCAAGGTTGATTGTGGTTATTTTCTAGGATACTCAACACTGCTAAAGCCTACAGAATTTTTAACTCTAGAACCAAGTGTGTTGAAGAGACTCTAAATGTGAAGTTCAATGAACTTTCATCTTTGAAATCCCATCAAATCCCACTGAACTGTTTGATTTAGATAAATTTACATTTGAATATGTGTCTTGTCAAGACTAACCATGCAGGTACACCACAATTATCACAACAGGAGCAAGGATATAATTGCATACTTTCAAATTTCAAGATCAGTCCTTCTAGCAGAGAAGCAGATGTTAGTAACAATGGTGAAAGCTCTGTTGGTTCAACAGTGGTTAATACTCAAACCTTTGCCTGCTCACAAAATCAAAACACTGTTGATAAAAATCCACCCAATGTGGATAAAAATCAACAAACATTCACATCAATACCACCAATACCTCCACCTCCATTCCAATCAAAGGCTAGGCCTTCAAATTCACCAGCAGATGATAGCTCAAATGATCCATTCAGTAACCTCAAATGCAAATGTTCCATATCAAGGTGATTTGATTTTCCTCAAAAGCCATCCATTGGATCAAGTTATTGCAAATAAATGAGGGAGTGCTCACAAGAAGCCAATCCCAAAACATTTGCCTTTTTGCTGGTATTCTATCACTCACAACCTGTCAAGTACCAAGAGGCACTAAAAGACGATAGTTGGGTAGAAGTTATGCAAGAGGAGCTCCTTCAATTAAAAGACAACAAGTTTGGGAACTTGTACCACTGCCTAAGGATGTTAGTCCAATTGGCACAAGTGGGTCTTCAAGAACAAAACAGATGAAAGGGGTATTGTTGTCAAGAACAAAGCAAGGCTCGTGGTTCAAGGCTACAGACAGGAAGAAGGTATTGACTATGATGAAACCTTTGCTCCTGTAGCAAGGTTAGAAGCCATCAGACTGTTCTTATCCTTTGCTGCTAACCACAACATCAAAGTGTTTCAAATGGACATCAAAAGTGCATTCCTGTGTGGAAAGATCAAGGAAGAAGTGTATGTGTGTCAACCTCCTAGATTTGAAGATGCATTTCATCCTGATCATGTTTACAGGTTAACAAAGCACTGTATGGTCTTAAACAAGCACCAAGAGCCTGGTATGAAACTTTATCCACTTTTCTCTTATCCATAGGTTTTTCAAGAGGTAAAATTGATAAAACCTTATTTTTAAAATGGAAAGGAAAAGATTTGATGCTTGTCCAAATTTATGTGGATGACATCATTTTTGGATCCACATGCACTTCCATGTGTGAAGAGTTTAGAAAACTCATGGCAATAGAGTTTGAAATGAGTGCAATGGGTGAGTTACAATGTTTTCTTGGTTTACAAGTCAAACAAATGCACAATGGCACTTTCATTCATCAAAATAAGTATGTGAAAGAACTACTTAACGAATTTGATACGAATGATTGTAAACCTTGTAGCACACCCATGGCAACCTTAAAGCTAGTCACTGTTATTGACAAAGATGACTTGGTTGATCAAACTCTCTATAGAAGCATGATTGGGTCTTTGTTGTACCTAACTACTTCTAGGCCAGATATCATGTTTGCAACATGTGTTTGTGCTAGATCCTAGTCAGTACCTAGAAAGTCTGATCTTATTGTTGTTAACAAGATATTCAGATACATAAAAGGTGCTCCCACACTTGGTATCTGTTATCAAGCTAATGGAAACATTGAGCTTTCAGGTTACTCAGACAGTGATTTTGCTGGTTGTAAAACCACAAGGAAGTCCACATCAGGAGGAGTCAAATTCCTAGGAGATTTCCTAGTGTCTTGGCAAAGCAAAAAGCAAGTTGCAGTCTCTACATCCACTGCTGAGGCTGAGTACATTGCTGCTGCAAGTTGCACTGCTTAACTCTTGTGGCTTCAAAATCAACTTTTGGATTTTGGTGTAACTTCTGTAAAGACTCCACTCAAGATTGATAGTCAAGCAGGTGAAAACATCATCAAAAATCATGTGTCTCATTCTACCACCAAACACATTGACATCAGACATCACTTTGTGAGGGATTGCTATGAAAAAGGTTTGATTTCTTTACAACATCTCCATACTAAGGATCAGCTGGCAGATGTTCTAACAAAAGCTTTGGATACATCTACCTTTAAAAGCTTGATCTCTAGGATTGGAATGCTAAACATGGATTAAAAATAGTTTTCTAGTGATCCATGTGTAAATAGCATCAAAGTGTTTTCAGAAAATCAAAATTCCATCCTTAAAATTAGTTTAAGATTGAATTTTTCAATAAATCTTCAAAGTCTGCTCAAACCACTGATAGCATTACAACAGTGTTCGTTTAGTGAAGTCTATCCACTGTCAAAAGTGTATCCTCTGATAGTGTTAAAACATTGTTCACAATCCACTGCCAATACTCTCAATCAGTGTTTTCCAAACAACTGTCTTCCATTTTCAGACAGAGGATACATGTGGTCAGACGTAATTCGTCAATCAATTGCATCAGATGCCACGCATCATCACTTTTTCAGAACCCGTATAAAACCCTGTTCTATCCATAACAGAGGTTCCACTTTGTCGTGACGAATTCAAAATTCTCAAAACGATTTTCTCTCAATCATGGCACCCAAAATCAAATCCAAAGCAAAATCCAAACCAGCACCACCTCCATTCACCCTCATAATCAAGACTCCTCACAACTACACAACGATCTTCGAAGAAACCGATTCTAACACGATACCATTCGATGGTTAACATCTTAAAAGAATCAAAATTCAAGCATATGTTGACCGTCAAAGCCCCAATTTATCAAGAAGCACAACGGCAATTTTGGGCAAACGCAAAGGTTCATTCTCAAAAAGATGTTCCCTATGCCATCATATCTAGAGTGGGCAAAACACTGATGCAAATTAGCCCTCAATCGATCTCACAAGTGTTCGAACTAAATGATATGTCACATCCTGTGTCGTTTCCTATCAACGAGATGCATGCCGAGTTTCTAGAAAGAGGTTATATTTGGCAACTTAAAGGTATGACAATCTTCAAACCCAATTTTCCTGCTGAGATGAGATTTTTCTTTCATACACTTCTAACATATCTCTCAGCAAAGACCATAGCTTTTAATGAAATTCCATCGAACATTCAGTATCTGGGCTATGCTATTTTAACTGGATCAGATTTTAACTTTTCCCATATATTGTTCAATGACCTTGTGGCAAATTTTAATAACATTAAAAAAGAAAAAGCTTTTCTGATGCATCCATGATTCTTGAGTGTTTATTTTCATAGTCAGTTACCTGATAATGATGTTAAACAAAGCGCTGTTACAAAACCCGACGGCCTAACTCATGAAACTTTTACAAGAATTACAAATCAAGATAAAGTTTCCAAAACACAAGTAGAGAAGGAAGAGCAAGCTTTACATGAACAAAATGTTTAATCTCAACCTCCTGCTACTGAGCCCACTGCTCCTTGTGATCAGGGCACTACAACCACTGCCCTGAAACCCACACCAGCCATTTCCAAAAGAAAACCAAAGAAAGTTACAAAAAAGCCCACCAAACCCAAAAAGGGCCCTCTGGAAGATGAGATCCCAGAGGTTAACCCTGTGATAACAAAACATCACAAGTAAACATTGTTGCTACTTCTTCACAGCAAATGTTAGAATCTCAACCAGGCTTTGAAACTCCTCGTTCTTCCTCACAAAAGGAAAAGGTTGTAAACACATGGACACCAAATTATGAAGCTCTAGGATCACTTGGTTCTATCTTCCACAGCCCCTCTCCCAGGGCAATGTCTCTTCCTTCACCACACCTTTCACCAATACAAACACTACCACCTACCATATTGCCTTTGCTGAGTGCAATTGAATTAGAACAGACATTAACCAGTTCTTCTCATAAACCTATTACTGAGAATATACTTCAGAATGTGACTGGGTCTGATTCTTTATTCATTGCTAGCCCATCAGCAACTGAAGAGGATACATCCTTTAGGTTACCTGTAACCCTTGGTGATAGTTCATCAAGAGTAGCCATTTGGACAGTGGTTACATTCCTAAGACTCTAATGAAGGCAACCATTGTTGAGGCTACTAAGGTAACTTCTGTTAATGTGGGAAGTCTCCAGTACCAAGAAAAAAGGGCATCTATGTTTGAAACAAGGTTTGAAACTTCTGTTAATGATGACATGGAAATAACTACCACATCTGGTAGGAATTCAGATGATCCTATTAAGGTAGGTGATGAGCTAAAATACAAATATTTGATGGAGAAAGTCATAAACATTGAAGCTTCTGTGGATGGAATCAAAAATTTGATGAAGCAGATGTTAGCTACAAAGAGCCAACCCTCTGTTATATCCACTATTGAGCTGCCACAAGCCTTAAACCCTCTGTTTCAACAATAACAACACTATGCAGCTCTTCAACATAAACAGTACATGCAAGAAATGAGAAACATGGTTGATGCACGGTACATGGATACATCTACAGACATCAAGGCAATCAAAGCTCATATTCTCAACACCACTGGCACTGCTCCTCCCATTGTCATTTTAGTTGACAAAGATGATGCCAAAAAGGGGGAGAATTTTTACAAGAAAGAAGAAGGCTTGAAACTCAAGACAGGAAAACTTTCAAGGCCAACGGTGGTTATCCCAAAGCCAGATGGTTCAAAGAAGATAGATGAAACAGAAAACATCTTGGCAAGGGAAAGGGAGAAGAACAAGGAAAGGGTAAGGGATGATAGTAGAGCTTTGGTTGAGCAAAAGATAGCTCTACAAAAAGAAAAAGAAAAGGTTGGTACTTCAACAAAGAAGATGCATGTGAGAAGAATAAGGCAACCAACATCCATACCTTCTAAGTCTAAGCCAGTTGCTAATCCAACCACAACCTCTGCTCCCACAAAATCTCTTACACCTCCTCCTACAAAACCTAAACCTACACCAACAGATGTTATAACAACTGTTGTGACAACATCTGTTATGACAACATCTGTTGTCACAGTAGAGGTTATAGCAAATGTTAATCCATTCACTGCTATGACATTTTTCCAACCTCCACCCAATCTCTACCAACACCCACAAGAATTCCTCAACCACAATCACCCAACATCAGCTTCAAGAGAAGGAGAACCACGAATGTAGTGCTTGATGACAAGATCATCCCTTCTCCATTACCTTTATCATCAAAACCACTGACCACTACAACAACAGTTAAACCTCCTTCTTCTCAGATTACCATATTGCCTCTCGCCGCTCAATTCCCACTAGACTTACATGTTTTCAAATAAGAGATCAAATTTTTCTTTTCAGAAGAAGATCCAGACAAAAGGGAATTTCTATATCTGGAAGGATACCCCAAGCCAAGAAATTTGGATGAATATTTGAAGGTTAAGGCTAAACAAGCAGAGGATATCACAAAAAAGGATACCCAGGGAAAATCTGATAGAGAAATACAAAATTATTTACAGTACCAGCTAAACAAAGTCAGACGTCTGGAAGATTTTGCAAGAGACTTAAGCAAACAGCTATCAGAGAGAGTGGATAAAAGCCTTAAGAATGATTATATTGACCATATCATGAATAATAAGCAGTACAAGGCTACAAGAGCACAGTTTAAAGACTGGACTATGAGTGAGCTGGAAGAAGAGGTGCAAAGAATGCAAGAGATGTTAAAAGATCCTCTCAACAAGCCCACTCCTCCAGATTGGAACAAATACAAGAAAAATGTGCTTGAAAAGACTTTGAAGTTAAGAAGAATGAAGAAAGAGTTAATTGCTGCTAATTATGGGTCAAAGAACCAAATCATGAGGTGGACAGAGGTCAAAGTAATTAACACATATAAAAGGCTGGAACACAGAAGAGAAAATGATCAAACACTGCCAAAGATGCATGTATATGCAACAGAGGATGCACCTCATCAGACCCAACCTTCTACCAAACCATCTGAAACATCTGCTCAATCCATCCAGGCCTTAAAGCAAAGAAAAAGGCAGAGGGAGATGTCCAAAGAAGATGTAAGAAGGTATGAGCATGACCTCATCAAACAAGGAATCATGGACCAGATCCATTTCCACACTGATGATACAAGCAATGTGTTGAAAGAAACATTATCCAAGATTGCTCACCAACTACAATCACCACCCTCAACAATAAGCCATCCTAGAAAATCATCTGACCCAAAAATTCTAAAATGGAAAGTTAATAAAAACTCCCATGAATTGACTCTGCTCAAGTCAGATGGTAAAGCTGTCAAGATAAGCATGGAGGATGCATATGGGTTAAATGCAGATGACCTTCAAGATCTTTTGAATCTGGAGCGTGAAAAGGATGAGGAGGATTTGGAGTCTCTCAACTTTGAACTACAGTTCAAAGGGTAAATTAGAGAACTCCTGTTGAGAAATAAAAACAAAAATAAATGTGTTTTGGCATCATCTGTCCCAGGGTGAGATTGTTGGATTGAATCCTTTACAAAGGAACAAATGATACAGAGCCAAATAAACTATCAGCCATTTGGTTCCAATATCAGAGTTTACAACCTCTGTTAGTTAAACTCTGCCTTTTCAAAGATCTGTTGTCTATCATCTGTTTTCTATTATCTGATGCTACAAAGCAATAAATTACCAAAGGTCTGCCAGAAGATAAATAGCAGAGGATAATTATCAGAGTTTTAGTTTTATTAGTTTAATAATCAATGTAACAGTGCTTTGCACTATCAGTGTTTAGCCATCAAATGTTAAGTAAGTTATTTTGTTTATTAGATGTCACTTTCAACCCTAACGTAATCAAAGATGCTCAGATGTTAGGACGTTAGTATAAATAGGTGATCGCATGTAACAGTGTTTCTTTATCTATCAAAAGATCAATTATCGGTCTATCTTCGTTGCATTTCTGTACTTTCAAACAATTATCATTAGGCTAAGGGGAAGTTTGTAATTCACATGCAAATACTATAATTAGTTTAAAGCATGATGATGAAAACAAACGACCCTCAATTGTGATAAAAGCTTTTCATTCATTCCGCTGCATTAAAACTTATTTTATCATTCATATTTCCATACTTGAAACAAAATCACAATTGGTGTAAACTTAGATCCTATCAAGAACAGATTTCAAACATAAGGGACTGTAGAGCAACTGGTTTTGCACGTGTTTATTGAAGCAGAGGATCCGGGTTCGAATCCTGTCTCTGCCCTTGTTTCTTTCATTTTTATAGTGTCTGCTCAGTTTCAATATAAAGGAAATGTGAATGAGGTCATGTAACCAGATGTTGTTGCAGTCCAACTGGTTTGTAGTGTGAGTTGTAAATCGAGTGGTCTCATGTTCGAGTCCTGGGCCACTCAAAACTCTTTTTTTATTAAATACTTTTAAATATGATATTTCCAACCCCCTACTTTATTTATATCTTATTGTCATTTAAATTACCAACTTAGTTAATTGAGTTTCTTATACAATCTAATTTTTGGTTAATATAATTACTAAATTAGTTAGTGTATATATGTTATATAGCTAACAAACAAACTAACCCAGTTAACTACTTAACAAATAACTAACCGATTTAACTAAGTTTACTAACCAAGTAAGTTAACTTGTTTTATTTTATAGTTTCCAGTAATTACAAAAAGACCCATGTACTTACAACGTTAATTAACTAATAAATCTAACTTCGTTAAAGTTGCCCTTTTATAAAACTAACCGAACTAACTGAGTGGTGTTATAAAGTTTGCATTTTAGTTCAGTTTTAATCCAAGACGATTCGTGACGCTTAATTAACTAATAAACTATTAAAATTATTAAAAAAAATTCTTATCTTAAATTTATTTAAAAGGGTTCGGTTTTGCAAACCGGATCGGTTTTCGGGAATCCATTTTTTACGGATGTTACATCTGATCTTAGTCCGTGATCTGCCTTAGTTTCTTTTAGTTTAGTAGCCTAAGTCGACTCAAAAGTCCGGAAATAGTCAACAGTTTGACTTTCCATTTGACTTTTGATTCTGAGCACTTTGGTCAAGTCAAAATTAAAATAAATTCACCCACGTGATCATCATAATATAGAGTATAATTCCTTGCAATTGTATCACATAGGCATCACGTTTAAATGGGTCAAATGATGAGTCAAACTATATTTATGAAAAAGTTAAACTGTCTTTTACTAAGTAATCCAAGAATGATCCTTTAATTATGTGTAACATATTATTTGGTTATAAAACATTTTGTACAACACTATAAATTACATTTTGACATGTCGGGCTTGTCACGAACCTATTTGACCATCTGAACCCGTATTTACGTGCACGACTAATTAAAATGTATGGTTAAATAACTCATCTTATCTTATACGAGACTCCTCACTCGTATGGTTATAAACCACATTCTATTCGGTCAACGCATAATCTAGCGGAACAGAGCGTAATTCTAAGTTTACCGGTCAAGTCCAAAGGACTTAAAATGACCCATAACAACTCTAATGGAAAAATAATTCCATTCATTATGGGCTATAGAGCCCTCCGGAAATTGTACCATAAGTTAATACACCGTGCATTCGGTTGTACTACAAGAACTAAATACACTTTGAATACAACGAGTACAAATACACACTTTTAGCAAATTTTTATTATAAAAATTTGGGATATGGTACATACCACTTGGTTCAGGTACCGCAATGGGCAAATGCTTTCAGAATGCTTATAGTCCGAGTTTAATCTGCATTGCTTGAATAACATAAAATATTTGTGTGACAAACGACAAAATAACATGTATATATATACGCCTTAATCACCGCTAATTATACAACTACGGGCATTAGACTTAATTACATTATAATTGAGTCCAGAAAATGCATTTACATTTGCATACAATATAATAGTATTCATCATGTCGTGATACATTAAAAACAATTCTAGAGATCGTTGATAGATTATCCGGTTAAATAATTTGTGTCAGGACAGCTCCAATTCGCCTAGAAAGGGTTAACGGTGACATTATTATTACATATCTGATGAAAACAAGGGATAACAAACGATATGGAATAAATATATGTATTCTAATTTTCTGTAATAATATACAATTATTAAATTATCCGATCCAAGCTATGAAAGTTATAATTTCCAATAACCGATTACTAGTACATGATTAATGAGAATAAATAATATTAATTATCAAAAAGTGCTATCAAGGGTATTACATATATATCTCCTAAGGGTACCTAAACACTAATTACCATGCAACATTACATAATTGATTGGTAATCAAATCATGACTACAATTAATTGTCCGGTTAACATCGAATAATCATCAAAGCCTAAACTAGTGAACTAATTGGTCATAGTTATCATCTAACATTAGATTAGTACCCTAAACCCAAAATTAACCATTAATGATCAAAATATATTCAAAATCATATCTTTTTGTGATCTTTCTTGTCAATACAAATCTAGAACAACCACCCACCATACCCCTATTTTCAGCCAACAAGGTGGCCCCACCCCTCTCTCACGTTGTTTATGGTGATCATGTTTGAGGAATGGTTATGTTGACTAAAGGAATTTGAAGGAGTGGTATGCTATATTTTTTTATAGATCTACATAAGCTTTCAAAACACAAGACCACCATACACTTCTCATTTGCAAAAATAACACATAACTTCGTCTTTCTCTCTCTCTCTCTCTACCTACGGCTTCTCTCTTTCTCTCTTCTTTCTCTTCACTTTTCAAAGTCAAACACACAATCTAAGGATCCAAGGTGTTTCAAAGTGAAATCTTCTTTTTTTTTTCACATATTGTTCTTCCCTAGCCTTGTGCTAGTTGTAAACATCTAGATCCCCTACTCTTGTTCTTAGTTTAATATAGATCATGGAGGTACTGGTATCCACCAAGAAAACCTTGTTAAAATACATAAAGGTTTTAAAGAAAACAATATAATCTGAAGAATGCTGGTGGTTTATGTGATTATCTTGAAGTGGATGATGAAAGTTGACATAATAAACTCGCAAAGTTAGTAATAAAAAACTGATCTAACATGGTATCTAAGTGATATGTTGTGGTTGGGACTTGTTAAGAACATGGATGATCTTGAAAGTTGTTTTTGAAATATTTTTAGGGTTAATATAAAACTTCATGATCATGGGTCTTGATTTAAAAAAGTATAGGAAAATTTGTGGGATGAATTTGTTTTAAAAAAATGGATGATCATGAAAAGAATTTTTGGAAAATCCACGGTTTTATATAGTTTTTCATGTTCTTGAGTTTGTTAGAAAAATATAGAAAAGCTTGATGATGATGATGATGATGATTAGAGAAGATTGATGATGATGATGATTAAAGGGTATAGTGATAAATTATGGGATACCATGTCAAAATTTTACAAAATATAAGTTATGTTAGAAACATGATAACTAGGGATCTACAAGTTTACTAAGCGTGATTATATATAACTTTGGTGAAAATATAAGATAAGTAACCTTATGGTGAACTAAGGTTTTTAAAAGATAAATATGAGTAAATATGGAAGAATGACAATATAAATTAGTGTTAAAACATGTACATATTTGGAAGATATGGAGAAGTATATAGACATAACGTATTATATACAAAGTATTATATATAGACACTTGTCAAAATATGGAAAACATATGCTAAGTGCCACATATATAAATTTCACAAAATCATGACAAATATATATATATATATATATATATATATATATATATATATATATATATATATTTCATACGAGAACCGCGAGAAACAATGTGAACAAACAAAAAATACTTAAAAAATCTAAAGAACATACATTTTTTTTAAATATATTTTTTTAAATCGCTATATTTCGTTACCAATTTTTTTCGAGTAACAATTATCGATTCACATGTGCATATGCATCATATCTTAGCAAATTCTGTAATACAATAATAATAGTAGACAAATGCACTTTCATTTACACTACCATCTGTAATACACAACTTTTTACATTACCAAAATTAAAAATGCACATGTGCATCATTATGTATAACCATGATATAATATGTTTTGGTACAAAAAGTTTGGGATTTTGAATGATGTTGTAGGCCCATATATATGTTTTTTGGTTAGTTATATCTAGTGGTTAATGGTTGGGTTATATTTGTCACTTTATGATGTAATATGTTGTTTGGATGGTATAAAGGGTGTTGATGTACATGTAATAAAGTGAAATATTGGTAATGGTATTGTATTATGGATGGTATGAGGTAATGGTAATGTATTATGGATGGTAGGAGGTAATGATACTGTATTATAGAAGGTATGATAGATGAAAGGGAAAGTGTATTCATAGTAGTGTACTAAAACACGTTATATCATGTTCATACATGTAGATGAACATGTGCATTTCTAATATTGTTAATATCTGTAATATTATCTAAAGCAAATGTGATGGCCAGAAACGTAATTTTACGTTAGGTACAACCTTCTAAGCACCGTATACAAAGGATTGTAAGCAAGAAACTAGGGAAGTGTTTTGTATTTTAAGACGCTAGGAGGGGCATAATTGGTAATTCGAGTTCCTTGAGCTTCTTAGTCACAGAGAGAAATGACGAATGACGATTCTATTCAGTGAAACTTAATTGCCACCGTCATTTGGAAACCTAAAACTGACAAAGCCTTTCGATTCCCTTTCTTCCTCCCATTTCGGCCTCATCGCTCTCTCTATAACACTCTTTGTTCTCTTAATGACGTTGTGTTGTGGTGGTGGTGTTGGATGGTGGTTGTAGCAGTGGCGGTTGTTGGTGGTGGTTGTGGAAGTGGCGGCTTGGTTGAGGTGGTGGTAGTGTTGGATGGTGTTGTTGATAGTGGCCTTTGGTATTGGTTGTATTGGGTGGTGATTGTCGAATAGGTGATTTTTGTTGTGGTGGTGAATGGCTACAACGCTGAATCCGACGGCGGCGGCGGAATGTGTTTTTGGTAGGTATTTTGGTGACCGGTTGTCTTTCCTCTATTTTATTTATGATTTTAGTGCGTTAGAATTTCTCTAAAATTGATAAGGTTTTATACGCAGGAATTGTTGGGTGGTATTTTGGTGACTTGAAACGATGAAGACACAAAACCCACATTGAAACTTAAAGTATTTGTGGTGATGAGGTCCGACAATTCTCACATCACATCTGAAACTTCCTTCGTCAACAAATCAAGAAATTCTAGACCAAAGTCCCACCATTTTAGGGTTCTTTTTGATTTGGGATTCCGGTATTCCTTTATCGATGTTGTTGGGATAATTTTTTTTTATGAATTTGGGTTTGTAAGATGTATTTTGTTATTGTCGAAATAGGGTTAATTTAACTGATAAGCTGCTAATGATGGTCGTGAAGCGTTGTTTAGTGGTGGGAGAAGGGGTGGTAGTTGGTTTCGTGGAAACATGTGTAGTGATGTGGTGAAGATGCTGCAGCCGAGTTTTGGTTAGCCTGGTGAATTTAATCCTCTTAAAGGAGACATTGACTTTGTTGAGATTAAGCTTTTAGGAGTGCTATGTTCGTTTTGTTGATATTAAGCTTAGGAGTGCTATTGTTCCGGAGGCTATAACTCTTGAACATGTTTCTAAGGTTTGTTTTTTTTACTAATCTTCTTTTAGATTGTGGATAGCTGTTGACTAAATTATATAGAATCTGAGTTTTGTTAATGCATTGTGTCTATTTGATGTTATTAGACATGTAGGCTTTGACATTTAGGGTTTTTCTCTTGAGTCTTGAAGATGGATCACTATTAACGAGGTTTTGTGCATCTTCAAGTCTTAAATATGTGTCGTTATCTTGATCTTATCATCGTTTATTTATTTGGCTGCCCAGTTTTGACATATTGTTCGCAAGTCTAATCTAACAACTGAAGTTTTTTTCCAGAATTATTTGGAGTCCCGATTAAGTTTCTTTTTGTGCATTGATTTAATATATATTGTAAATATTAATTTTTTATTTGAGCTCTTTGATTGGTACTTTTAATGTTCATCTGGTGACGTAGGCTGGTTGAAATGCTGGATCCAATAACTCCATTCAGGTATATGTATTCGAATATTAATCTACAATACTTCATTGTTTTATGTCTAATTACTTTCTGCATTACTTATACAGGGAGCCTTTGTTCAATACGTGCTTGATTCTACATTTCAAGCGTTATTGGCTGATAAGAATGGGAATTTGTTTATGTAGAACATGTGTTCACCTTTTATCTTTATTTTTTTATGAAAAAAAATGTTTGGTGTAGTGTTTCCATTGTTTGAGTGCAAAACGGGGAGTGGAGAAGAGAGTTGACATGGCTAACTAGGATTGGCTGGTGGAAAGGGGACTACTCCAATGGGTGGAGCCCCCTACCCTTATATGTACTAATTTTGGTTTCTAAAATTACATATTGATGGAATTTTCTACTAATGCTATAACAAATGCTAAACCACAGTTGCGGTGGTGTTACTAGATGAAGATGATGATAATGTTGACCCGCATTTTGAGCGAATAAAGAATGAAGTTGGTGGTGGTTAGTGACTAAGAGGTTAAAAGTCTAATCTTAACTTTGTTGTATGCTTTTCATTTTTTTTAATCTTAAACTTGTTTCAATTATGTAGGGTTTGACTTATGTAGGATGTGGATTTTGTTGCTGACAAGGATGATGGAGCAACACTTACTGATGACTCTGGGGGAGATGATTCTGATAGTAGTTTAAGTGAAGGTGACAAGGAGGTTAGTAGTCGGGTTTTTTTACTTCATGTTATAACTTTAGTTTAAGATTATAATATATTATATTTCAGAAACCTGTAAACAAGGAAACAAAGAAAGAGCCTACTACTCCTCTATGACTGTTTCAAGTCGGAAAAGAACCAAAAGGGGTGAAGATATGTGTCGAAGAAGAGAACACAAGAAATAAAAAAGACCTACCGAAGAGATCTAAGTGCTTTTATGCTTTTCTCACAATTTGAAAGAGAGGTTGGTATGTATTATATACGTATGTGTGTATAGGCATTAGGCACACACACTTTACTATGTCTTGAGTTTAGGAGGCCGGTTGGATCAAGGAAGTCGCTATAGTGAATCACATGTATTATGATTTCTCACAAAATGTGTTTTAGCTTCGGAATATAAAAAAAGAATAAGCCTTGTAATTGTATTCCATGAAATCGTCTACCATCTTGTATATTGTTGTTTTTTATGTCAGTTCTTTGATTTATGCTCAATTGCTTTTTGTGAATAGCAAATTCGTATTAAGAATATATTACGTGAAATCCTCCACGCAACGTGCGCTAAAAAACATATCTACCCGCGGCAACGCGCATGCATTCCCACTAGTAAAAAGTAGTGTATTATGGATGGTAGTGTAAATGAAAGTGCAATTGTCTAATATTCGAAATGTATTACGGAATTGTCAAAGAAATGATACATATGCACATGTACATGGATAATTGTTACTCGAAATTTTTTAGTGACGGAATATGGCAATTTTTTTTAAGTATTAAAAAGAATTGTGTTTATTTTTATTTTAGTTTTTATGTATTTTTATTGTGTTCACACTGGTTCTTGCGGTTCTCACGATAAAGGGTGGTTCCTAAAGGATCCTTCTCCTATATATGTATATGTATATATACAAGGGATGTCGAACACATGGACAAGACACGAACCTATTAACACGACATAATCCAAATTATCGGCAAGCTTGATGACGATTATCGGACATATGGACAAACTTACAAGAATATACATATACACTTGATGAAAAATATATGTTAACAAGACCCGGTAAAAATATATATAATTTTGGACAAACAACAAAAATATATTATTTCGATGTTATATATATATATATATATATATATATATATATTACAACTGATCATAAGAGTTTATTATATTAAGGAAACCTAAGGATATATTTTCTTAAAATATTCTTTCCGGAAAAACCGACAAAACACTAAGTGTGGATTAATTCAAGGGATACCTACATGTACGTACAAATACGTGTCTACGTATATGAAAACACATTTAGTAGAATACAAGGTTATAAGTAGTATACATGTATATACGTATACATACAAATACAATAACTTCATGAATTGAAAAGTATACAAACAAGCATATATACATGTATACATATACAAAGACAAAATGAAAAAATATAATTTTAACAAAGTATCGAACTTGGAAATATATAATTATATTTATGGATAAATATATTTTGATTAACCATGTATCTAGTGAAACTATGGTACATGGTACAAGAACACATTTTTGGACAATAAAAGTATATTATTTACACTAAACAAAATGATCGTGTGGGACACGAAGTTATACAAGGGGCTAGGCACCGAACATTATACAAACAATGATACATGTATATATGTAGCCAGAATACATATATGGTCATTTAGATAATCACCCACCAATGTGTCTAAATAAACAAGGGTTTTCGAAACAAACGAAACAACGATAAGTCTTAATGAGGTTTTGGTGAAAGACTTGTATACGATACAAACGATTAGTCCTAGGTGTCTTAACGAAGTAGGACACTTGTAGGCCAGAATTGATTCGAGGAAACATTATACATTGCTAGCATAGTGAACGAATGTAAACTGTGAGTTTCACGGCCTTTTTTAAATAATTTGTTTTCAAAATTAAGGGGAGATACATGTTTATACAATGGTATGATAGTTATGAAATGAAATAAACTAGATCTTGTGCGAATAAGCATGTGCATTAGTAGGCATTAGTAACATTACAAACCAAGGAACAATTGGATAGATCTACTGAGTGCGGGCAAGTTCCACTCCTGGTCCTCGAGATCCCATAGGAGTGCTTTTGTGTCCGGCTAGTCGCGCATCACTAGGACTTAGTGATTTGGTTTACTTTTTTCTGTACATAGTTTATCTGTAAATATGTTTGTACATAGTTTACTTTTTTCTGTACATAGTTTATCTGCTTTACAGATTAAAACCAAAAAGATTTTCAGTGTGTTTTAGCATAAACTTACAAAAATACAAAAAGATTTTGTTTCTACATTGTTTTCAGCAAACCAATGTTGGAGAACGGATCTTCGAAGTCTGGTAAGGTGCTAAACTGGTGGAAATCTAATTGACAACGGGCTGGGAGCTAATCTGTAAAATCTGATAAGCCAAAATTATTAAAAGTTCATTAATTTGAAACTTGATTTTAAGAAAAACCAACAGTTTGTTCATAACGGGTCAAACCGAGGTCATTAACTTGGACTCGGCAGACAAATCGGTTAACCAAGGTCATTAGCTTGGACTTGGTCAACTGAGTGGATTGTTAAAACTGGTAAAATCTAAAAAGTTCAGGGTCTAAATTGAAAATTTTGAAAAGTTTTGAAAATTGTTCAAGTTCGCCCAGACTTGAAAACAAGTTCGACCAAACTTGTAACATGCTTTGAAAGTGTTAACAGTCATCAAGTTCGCCCGAACTTATGACTAATCTTAATTGATTGGTTTCATAAGTTCGCCCGAACTTGTCAACTATAAATAGATGACAAGTCCGCCCGAACTTCATTACTGTCCTATACAACTTCAGTGCGAACTTGATAGCGAAATTGGCGATTTGTGAAATTGGCATTCATACGTCGAAGTGCTGTCCGATTGTTTAGTGATTAGTGGTGATTTGCACATCACTCATCATGGCTGTGGTGAGATTTCATGATTTGGACCGTTAATTGAACGAGCATTGAAGATCTTAGATCTGATCTTGAATGTTTGACATGTTCCAGGACTTTAATGAACAAATTAAGACTTAAAACATGTTAAACAAATAAAAACGGCCACATACATGTCATTAATTTGATCAGAGATGCTTGTTAACATGGTTGCAGGTTTGGTGAACAAGATGACAAGTTCGGCCGAACTTGTCATCAAGTGTTAAAATGTTGATAAACAATAAGTTCGCCCGAACTTCCAAACAAATTTGTGAAAATGATTTCATAACAAGTTGGCCCGAACTTGTATGGAAAATGATTAAAACAAATTGATAAATTCGCCCGGACTTGATGCTTGTTATGTTTATGTGATATGCAAGTCCAACCGAACTTGTAGTAATGAAATGTGTAATTGTCAATCAAGTTCGACCGAACTTGAATTGTAAAATTTCAACTAATTTCGTCTTGATTTACGTGTTTACAGAATATTGAGCTCTCGTTTAATAAATTTCACAACAGGTGCATCACGCTGGATAAAGCTATCTGTCCATCACTCGGAGCATTTGATGATATTCTCGCGTTTATGGAACGAATTCCGATACATAAGGCGATCACGGAAAAGACGGTGGTCTACAGGTCGCATGTTAATAGATTTTGGATGTCCGCAGTGATGAATGAAGATGATACTGCTATCAAGTCAGTAGTTCGTGAAGGGAATGAAGATAAAGAGATCAGTGTTACTGAAGCTAATATACGAAAGGTTCTAAACTTCAACGATGCAGCTAATGATCTAATGATGCTGGACGAGCGGATGGTTAGAGGTTGTTTTTGTCGAATGGGGTACAAGGGGCATGTGAATGAATCTACGCTAAAGAAAGGATCAGTAACCTAATCCGTACAAGTTCTTGATGCATGCAATTATCCACGCCTTCAGTCATTGAAAGGCCTGTTTGGACGACGTACAAGATTATATGGCATGTATGGCCACGGCGCTCATTCTGAAAAAAGATTCAACTATTCGAAGCTGGTTTTCACACCTATTAAGAACAACATGGGTCAAAGAGACTTGTAATCTACCCGAGGTTCGTACAGATGTTGATAGACGATCAATTCAAGAAGATTGCTAAAGATCCGAATGATATTTTGTATTTGAGCCATCTGGACGATACTACAGTGAAGAAGCTTATCACGTTTCAGAGACAATCTTCTGCACCTATTGCAAAACCTTTATTTGGGGCGATTGAATCTGAGAACTACATTGCGCCGCCAGAATATAAGTGGAGGAAAGATGATAGCGGTGATGAAAACGAAAGAAACCTGAGCTTGAATGGCTATCTACATTCAAAGAAAAGCGAAGTGATTGGTTCCTCAAGAAGGTTGTTGTTCAGGAGAAAAAGAAAGGCTCGCGAAAGCCGAAGAAAGTTGATACGATGTTAATCGATGAAGAAGAGCCTGTCAATGTTCAATCTGAAGCTGGTCCTAGTACTGAAACAGCTGTGATTATTGAAAGTCAAGAGAAAAAACACAAGAGGATGATGTGATTTCTGCAACATCTGACAAAGATGAAGAAAATAATAGTGATGATTCTCTGGCAATTCAAACAAAGATAGCTATTGCTAAATCGGCTGCAGAGAAAATAAAAGAAACAGACGCTGACTACGAGCCTGAACAAGAAAAAATTCAGAGGAGGAGAGACCAAAGAAGAAAACGAAACGTGTTAAGTCTTCTGCAACAGATGTATCTACGAAGATTACTGGTTCTCATAAGACAAAAGGAAAGAAAAGTCAGAAACCAAAGAGCAGACGCTATGTTGGAAAGCTGAAAAGCACAGAAGTCCCACAAGAATCTTCTATTGCAAAATCATCAAGAGTTACACAAGAACCTCCTACGGCCAAAAAAGTTCAAACTGCTGAAGTACAAGAGACGTTAGTACAGACAGGAGTCGCTAACACTAATTTCTCCATAATAGAATATCGCGTCTCTGGATCATTCAGCATTTTGCTGATGTAATATATTGGAGATTGAACACCTTCACGATCTACCATTAACACCGCTCCAACTGTCATTGGAGATGCAGAAAGATAAAGGATCATCGGTTCTTTGCTGCGCGGAGTGGTAAGCGTGGGTAGCTGCATAAGACAATCCTTCATCTATTGAAAAGCTTTCTCTGCTTCAGGAGTCCATAAAAACGTTTTACTTTTTGTGCAAGGTTCGGATGAATGGAAATGATTTTGCAGCGTGATTAGCCAAAAAACGATTAAGCGCAGCCAATCTCCCAGCTAATCGTTGCATTTCTTTGATGGTGGTGGGAGACGACATCTTTTGGATGGCCTCCACCTTTTCTAGGTTGACCTTGAATCCTTCTTTTGTAACCACAAAACCAAGGAACTTTCCCTCTTCTATGCCAAAAGAGCATTTCCCTGGGTTTAACTTTAAATTGACCTTGCGCAAGGAATCGAAGGTTTTCTGGATATTTTCCAACATAATCTCCTCTGAATTACTCATGATGACCAGGTCATCGATGTAAACCTCAACTGTCTTGCCAATGTCATCACCAAAAACGGTGTCCATTAATCTTTGGTAAGTAGCTCCCGCATTGCGAACGCCAAAGGGCATTTTCGTATAACAAAAAAATACCTCTCCGTGCGGAAAGCTGTCATCTTCATCCTCTTTCTTCATCAGCACTTGGTGATACCCTTTGTAACCATCTAGGAAACATTTCCAATGGAAAGAATCTAATGAATCAACTTTCTTGTCAATCTCTGGAAGAGAATAACAATCTTTGGGACAATCTTTGTTTAAATCTTTGAAATCCACACACATACGCCAGCCACCATTATGCTTTTTCACCATTACTGGGTTTGCGACCCAGGTTTGATATTTGACTTCGCGCAGGATACCAGCTTTCAATAGCTCTGCTACTTGCTCATTCATTGCTTCAAGGCTGTGCTTTTTCTGTACTACTGGTTGCGGTGATGGAAAAACGTTTAAGCAATGCTCTGCTACTTTGCGTGGAACCCCTATCATGTCTGCAGGTGTCCATGTGAAGATATCCATATTTCGGAACAACAAGGTTTTGAGTTTTGCGCGAATTGCCATAGAAATTGCAGGACCAAGGATAATTGGTTGCTCTGGATACTTATTGTTCAGCACCCACTTTTCAGGTTCATTTGGCGATGTTGATTAAGCAGCCTTAACAACTGGTTCTTCAATAGACATAATCTCTTTTCGAGCGAAATGATAACTACTTCAGTTGCCGTTGGGAAACCACATGCAGCGTGTGGCGCAGACGTGATCATGCTGAAATCTCATTGCGCTCAACACCCTAACAAAACATCGTGACGAGATGTTGCTGGCATTACCATGAAGTTTACTTGAATGGTGCGCGTGTGTTTACCGTCTGAAAGAATTACGGGAAAAACTATTTGTCCAAGCGGAAGACATCCTCGTTGCAGAATCCAGTTAACGGGAAATCAACTGGTTCCAGGCGTGCCTTATCTTCTGGGTCTAACTACTTGAAGCATTGCTCGTATATGATGTCCATAGAACTTCCTAGATCAATGAACATATAGTCGGTCTGGTAATGGCCAAAGATACCTGTGATTACCACTAGTCTTTCTTCCTGAGGTCCGCCTGGAAGCACAGGAAATATCACTTGCTGCTCACGCCATTTCTCTCCTTGGAATTTTGAAAACTGCGCTTGCGCGACGAGCCTCCTTGAATCATGGCAACTTGTTTCATTTTCTTATTACTTGGCCCCTCATCTCCGGTGGTGAGTTACCTGACCTCTTTTCGAACCGATTACACCAAGTGTGTCAACTTACCACTTTTTAAAGCCTTTTTTATTTCCGTGCGCAGGATAATGCAATTGTCAGTTGTATGCCCTATGTCTTTGTGGAAATTACAGAAGAGGTTTGGGTCTTGACCCTTCTTGTTTTTATGGGCTGGGTTGTTTAAATTGGTAATTTTCAGTGCTCAAGACTTCCGCGGGAGATTTGGTGAAAGGAGTCCACTGTCGTTCTCGATTCTCGTTTTTGATGGCTTTCTGAGTTGCGATCTTGTTAATCATTGCGCGAGCATCCATTGGAGAGTATGGTGAATAAGAACTCTGGTTCGAGTCTTTCCAACCCTTTCTTAAACCTTGACCTCCTTTGCTCAGATCCTCAGGACGATGCTGAGGTAGAGAAGGTTTGTTTGCATTGAGGTTTCCTCGGTTTGCGCGTAAACCTTGGCTGCTGCCATGAGCTTATCCTAGCTTTTTGGCAGACCGGTAGTACCAGAAAGCACTTTAATCATTTCGTCACATCTTACCGCGTACTTGAACTGTGCGCGGATAAGATCTTCATGCACGTCATCGATTTCTAAAACCTCCTTGTTATATCGCGTAATGAAATTTTTCCAAACTTCGTTGTCTTTTCGCCAGATGTTCATCACATCGACGAATCTCTAACATAACGACGCTGCTGACTGAAATGAGTAAGAATTTTTGCTTAAGATCATTCCATGAAGAGAGCTTACCTGTTGGCAAGTTATCAAACCAGAGTCGCCAGCCCAGTTAACGTTTGAACAAACAGATGGCACCACATAGGTAGAGTCCATCCTCCAATAAGTCCTGCGCCGGTGAATAGACGCATATGATCGTCTGGATCTGACAATCCATTAAACTTACCAACTTTTGATGGTAATTTTGCTCGTTCTAGCGGGGCTAGAGCGATTTCCTTCACAAATTTTGATTGTTCTGCAGCTTCAGCAGGTCGGTAAATTAAGTTATTATCATGTTCTGCCTCAGGATTGTACACTGCTCAGATCCTAGGCTTATAACTAGCATGATCTGCAGATAGACGATTAAAAACACTTGCACTATCTCCTTCTTCATAGGTCTTATCATACTCATCGTGTTGGGTGTCCCGCTTCTGCGATGATCGCGGGCCCAAACGTGAGTGAACTGATGGCCGACGTTGAAGGTTTTCTTCCTTCTTCCTGCTACTCAGAATGAACGTAATCATTCCTAGTTTTAGAATAGATTTCAGTTCCATCCATAGATACATGCGAAGGCGCACAAACTTGGTTCTGAGTTCCGTAACTCAACGCTCGAGGCGCCGGCGAAGCACGGGCCTGAGGTGCACCGACCGGAGCTTGAAAAGCTACAGTTTCGGTTTGAGCACACAACTGAGCATACATGGCGTTCAAAGCAGTCTGAGATTTGATTAGCCATGATAATGGAGTCTCACCAGGTGGAAAAATTGACGCGACATCAACATGAGGAGCTGCCAGAGTTACTGGAATGCTCGCATGATCTGGATCATACGGGACATCAGCTTCTGCCGACGAGTCCTCAATGATTTGTCCGTCGACCTAGGAGCGACGCCGACGCGACGGATCTCTGATCGAGGACCTGGAAATAATGATCCGTCAGCCATGAAGCCGTGGATCTGATTGAAACGAAACGAAAGATTAGGAGAAAATCAAAAAACGGTGGGCGCCAATGAAGAAATGTAGACTTAACAGATCGAATCTAGTTAGATCTAGGTTTTGGTTCCTTTCATAAAGAGGTTAATCCTTCTTTTAGTTTCGTGATTATGATGGTTGCAACTATACTTGAACTGATACTGCAAAACGGAACACCGTCAGCCTCGCCACGTAGAGAAGGGGGGTTCTCTCTCTCCGTGACCACCCTCCGGCGTGAGAATAAGTACAGGTAGTCGGAAGTAAAGTGAAGTAAAAGAGAGAGTAGTTGAGAGTGAATACCTTCTACTTGAAGCCCAAGTTACCTATTTATAGCCAGAGTTTGGGCGCCAAAATGACAGATGGAAAACCTAGCGGAATCTTTCGCTGCTCCGTTAAGTTTTGACTGCCGTTAATGCACACGGATCGTGGGCTCATCAACGGTTAGGGAGGTGCCATGTCGCCATGAGATCACTACATTTATTGATGTGAGCATGCTATCACCGTGATCTTTCTTGGTCATCCCAGATGCTGCCACGTGGCAATTGGTTATGACCGAAAGATGCTTGCACGATTGGGTATTTGTGGCTTCTAGAAGATCTCACAGCTGTAACCTATCTGTTGCTCGCCACGTGTGCATTCTGTTACACCAGAAAAGATTCACTTTACCTCTGCACCAACTCAAGGATTTTTGCTAAGGGAAAGTTTCTCAGGATTAACTGTTTCCTTGCGCGAAGGTGCAAGGTAGTTAACTGATCTTCTTTCCTTTCTCTTCTGTTTGGCGCGACGTTTACTGAGCTCTTGCTTTGGTAAAACGTCCTCGCACGGTTTATGAGTGAAACGTTATCTAAGGAAATTAATCAAGGTTAACTTTGAACCTTGCGCGAGCCAGCGCAAGGTAGTTAAATGATACTTTCCCTTTTTGGATACCCGGCGCAGAGTCTAGTGAGTCTTTCTTTAGCAGAGAAGCCAGCGCAAGGTCTCCTTGGCAGTTAATAGTGGGTATGGTTTTCTTGCTTGACGCAAGGTTTTTGCGACCATACCTCTTCATGTCTCCTATCAAAATTATTGATTGGAGAAGGGACTTTTTGGTTTACAACAGGGCTCTTTGGAGAGAACCTCTAAGGAGTTTGACTAGGTAGAGGTTCTGAGATATTCTGATGTTAAGATATGAATTCAAACTTCATAGTTATAATTTTGAATGAATTGATTTACTTTATGTTATAAGTTTGGCTAGGTAGAGGTTCTGAGATATTATATTTTTTTATCTCTAGTGTATCAAATGGTCAGTAACATAAAATAGATAAACAAGAAACGGGTCAAATGAGCCCAACTAGCCAAAAAAGGTTTCTTAAACCCTATTATTAAAATTATTGAATTATTGTTGTAATAATATAGTTTTCTTATGCATGTGTTAATGCTCTAAGTATGTAAAAGAATCTATTATTGTAATCATATATATTTTTCTTAATCATGTTTTTTTTCATTAACTATATAATAGATGAAATAATCCAAGATAATGATTAAGATGTTGTAATTACAAAGCTTAATTTTGAAATATAAAACTTATATATTTTAGGTTTATTAAGGGTATTGGTATGTTAACTTTTGGCTATAGCCATATAGGTATGTTAGGTATGTTTTTCTTCAGATTGTTGAATATTTTCTCATAATTTATATGGGTAAATGAATCTAAATAATTTGTTTTTTGGTTGCGGCACAACTATATAGTATATACAAATAAAGCCAAACCAGTTGAAGGAAAGTATAATGCAGATCTCTAGAACAAAAGGTTTACAAGATATATGGCACTGGTAATTTAATATTTCTTGTACAAACTTGATTCCTTGTATGTTGACTTCACCCTTAATAATAGCAATGAATGAAACGGTTTATGACAGAGAGATTCAAATGCTGAGGTATGACTCAGAGGCATTCTCTGATTAACTAATGAATATGGATTGGATTCTTCAGGGGTGAGTTGGGATTCAGAAGTGTTTTGCTCACTTCCTTAAGACGAGAGCTGTGTAACTAAAGCTAGATTATATTAATCTCTCACAATCATTACTTGTGTATAGGTATGTGGACGTATGTATAGAAACAAAAGTTGCCATTAATTAGTGTATACATACCCATGAAGGCCTCAGTGGCTATCTGCAGTACACAGTGTATATTGCCACATCTCTAGGATCCGTACGAGAGTCCTTTGATGCATTAGTTGATGTCATTGAGCAAAGCATCATACAAGCTCATGAAAACCTAAAGCATCGATCAATATACGTGAACAAAGGTAACACAAGTTTCTGCACAAAAGTATTTTTATACAATTGTTTTGGAAATTTTAGACATACAACTCACAAGGGAAAGCTTAGACGTTGGTGTTCATCGTAGTCCGAGCACTTATCTTAATAATCCTGCAGTAGAACGTGCAAAGCATAAGTATGACGTGGAGAAAGAAATAATCGTTTTGAAGTTGATAGTTGATCGGTGGTCCGGTGATGCCTTTGACTAGTTTACTACTCATGGAACTTCACTGAGTCTTACAAATGAGTTGGTCCATCGGAACAATAAAGGAAATGGCGCACACCTCATAGAAGATTGGTTTAATCAGAAAAGTGCTGCTTGAACTATTAATGGAAACCGACTTAGTGCTTGCAAATTAGTTAGCATCTCACCTTGGTAATGAGATTAATTGATCATATTGCATACATTGACTCCTTTTTTTTATTGCTTTATCTCTATTACTATATAATACATTTACTTAGGACTCACATGTAATTTCTGTTGGTATCATCACTTACGGGTTCCCAGGACCAATGTGCACGAGAATGAGGATGATGGCAATCATATACATAACCATAACATACATCACACCATGTAGTCTTCATAGTAACAATAGAGAAAAATAAACTACTAACCGAAACAATCGAACTTGAATAAACTGAACTTTGAATTAATAGAATCTTGCATACGATTCAATAGTTAAAGTTGCGTACATAATCTGATGCGTGAACCGTGTAAATATATGAAACGAACAGGTGTGTCTTGAGGAGTTGTGATGTTTGATGGAGAGATACGTCGATTCCCCTATAACCGTACATACGGTTATTTCCTTCAACACACCGTTTCACACATAGCACACGGCCCAAACCTATAACGACCAACGGACTTGCTAATATTCGACCCAATAGACATAACATGGCCTTCGACCAAATTCTAAAAATACAACCAGAAAATAAATTGTTTGACCCATTAATACTGACAACATAAAGAATAAACGATCAGCCTATCGGCTTTCAGATGTTCTTGATTACTTGATCTTCAATTTCCCCCTCTAATTTTAAGACGCTCTTCCAGAACGTCAAGCTATTTTCCATGAGTTTCATCCTCGCTTACAAATATGCCCTCCCTTCAATTAGGTTTCAATGAATGTGGCACATTGAATCACCAAATTAAACATTTCATAGGTTATGGCAATGAATTGTTCCTGATTGATGATGAATTGAAACCTGGGGCAATTAATGGAAACCACCCATTGAATGCTAATAGCAAACTAGCAAACTGAAGATTGGAAATTGTTTACATACCCACGATTCTTTAATAAGGAACAACCATTCTTTCTCTCAGTGTATTTTAAAATTGAAACCGTAACAGGCCAGTATATAGAACGTTGGTTGATGGAGAAGAAGAGAAGAGTACAGAGAGGGGGATGATAGAATTCGATAAACACAAACACTTGCACACACTGAATGATATATGATCAGAGAATTTCACATACTCAACACACACTACATTACGTTCAAATGATTACATACAAGACTATTTATACCCACCGAAGGGGGTGTGTCTTGCCTTGGGGAACAAGGCACCTTTTTCGGTGTGAGACATCTTATAACTTTTCATATTTATGCTATAACAATAATAATACAATTAAATCTAACTTATGATAATACTACTAAATCAAATATTAAACAAACATTCTCCCCCCTAATTTTGATTTATCCTTTCATGCTTCATATAAATAAGAAGAGATTCTTGCTCATTCATTTCTTTCTTGTCGTCTTTCCATTTTGTACATTCATACGAGAAGTGACCATAGTTGCCACATTCAAAACACATGAACTTGCTTTGGTCTTTATTTTCTTGAATCGCACTTGTTTCGCGTCCTCTTCCTCTTCCAAAGCTTCTTTCACGTCCTTTTCCACGATTTTGATTACCATGTCCTCTTCCATATTTCCATCTTCCAGGATCATTACTCGAGCTTGCCATTAGGAGTTTAGTTTGATAATTTTCCTCTGGTTCATCTTGACTTTTGAGGCGTTCTTCAAATGTTGTTTATTACCCACTGCTTCTTCAAACGGCATTGTGTCTATCTCTGAATATTGCTCGATAGTTGCTATAATAGGTAGAAATTTCTTTGAAAGTGAGTTTAGCAACTTTCTCACTAATACTTTATCTTTAAGCATTGTACCAAGACTTTTGAATTTGGCTCTTATGTTGCCTAGCTTGCTTGCAAAGTCGCTTACTGATTCATTTTCTTTCATCTTTAAAGTTTCTAACTCGCTTCTCAATGTTTGTAGTCGTGCTTTCTGAACCATATCAGCTCCAAGATATCTAACTTTGATTGATTCCCATACTTCCTTTGCATCCTTACATTGTGCAACTTGTATTAAGATATCTTCCGTTAAACTTTGGAATATCATCGATTTTGTTGTGTTTACTTTCTTCTCATCTACTGCTTCTGTTCCTTCCTTCATATCAATCATTTCCCAAAGACCATAAGCCTTTAAGATTGTTTCCATTAACAATGCTCATGAGGTGTAGTTTGTCTCAATCAACTTTGGACATTGCAGTGATACATTTCCATATACGTTTTCTTGCTTCTTTTCGTCTTTCCCTACCATACTTTCTTGCTTTAATTTCATGGATTTTTTCTTTCCTATTGATGTAGAGTAGAAACGATAAGTAAGATCAATCACGTTGATTCTATGAATACCCGTGATGAACTTGTCCCAACCCCAAAATTCAACCCAAAGGGCACGGAATTTGAAGTGAAAAACGTTTTTTCCAAAACTGAAATCTGATCATTATCACCTCATAACCAACATATTAATAGAGTTATAAATTCGAAACGGGCCCAAAATACACTCGGGCCAAAACTAAAACAAAACAAAAGTAGGCAAAAAGCCCAAAAAAACATAAAAATGAAAAATACTCATAGAAATAAGCCTTTTTGGGCCTGAACGTCCACCCAAACCGCCAAAGCGTTTACAGCAAAATGGGATTTTTCCTCACGATCGTTTTGAGTGGTCGCACGCCCAAAACGGACCCCCGTAGCCCAAGTTAGAGCCATTTTAGTGAAGCCCCATTTGTCACGCGATCTTGGGCCTCCAAATATAACATGGCCCGCTCCTCCACACTTGGGCCCGCATCATTCCCCCTGGATAGACAAAATTCGACCTCAAATTACCAACAGGTTCATCATCAAAAGAATCCCCATAATAAGGCAACAAGTGCCTCACATTGAACACATCAGAACAACGAATGTGAATAGGCAGCTTTAGACGATATGCATTCGGGTTGATCTTCTCCACAATTTCAACTGGTCCAATCTTCTTAGCTGATAACTTGTTGTATTCTCCAACGGAAAAACGATCCTTAGTCAAAACAGCCCAAACAAAATCACCTTCCTCGAAGTCAACATCCTGTCTCTGTACATATAATACTTCGAATTAGCTTGGGTCAAATTATCATAAACAGCCTTATGAACCTCAGTAATCCTTCCACAAAATCTTGAACCCTCTTTGGGACAGACCCAGAAATAGAAAGTGACATCAAATCAAGTGGTCCCCGGGGCTGACATGAATAAACCACCTGAAACGGGCTAAATCCGGTGCTCCGATTGACAGCATGATTATGGGCAAACTCAGCTTGGCATAACTTTTGATCCCATGCCTTCACATGATCACCAACCAAACACCTCAGAAAATTACCAAGTGACCGATTAACAACTTCAGTTTGGCCATCAGTTTGGGGGTGATAAGCACTGCTGAAGTTGAGTTGAGTGCCCACCATTTTCCACAAACTACGCCAGAAATGGCTCAGAAATCGAGTATCCCGATCAGACACGATAGAAGAAGGTAGTCCATGCAAACGCTACACATCTCGAAAGAAGAGTTGGGCCACATTAACAGCATCGGTCGTCTTCTTGCAAGGAATAAAATGGACCATCTTAGAAAACCGATCCACCACCACAAAATAGAATCATTACCCCTCTGAGTACGCGGTAACCCTAACACGAAATCCATACTAATATCAACCCATGGTTGTGAGGGGACAGGCAAGGCATATAAAGACCTGCATTAGTAGATGTGCCCTTTGAAACCTGACAAACACGACACCTTTTCACATAACGGTCCACCTCTTTCCTCATAGTAGCCAAAAATAAGAACCTGCAACCAGTTGTAAAGTACGATCACGACCAACACTGCCCTTCACCATGTAACTCCCTAATAATCTGCAAGCGAAGACTAGAATTAGGGATACATAGTTGATTCCCCTTGAACAGAAAACCTTCATTAACAGAAAGTCTGACTTTTCCCAGCACCCACATCCTGCAGAATAACTGAGAAAAATGGGTCAGTGGCCAACTGCTCTCGAATGACCTCTAGACCCGGCACAGCAACCTTCATGGATACAAGCAGATTACTCCTCCTGCTTAGGGCATCAGCAACCCTATTTGAAACACCAGTCTTGTGCTTGACCACGAAAGTAAACTTCTCGAGAAAGGCCAACCATTGCCCATGCTTATGAGATACCTTGTCTTGAGTACGAATATGCCTTAGGGAACCATGATCAGTGAATAAAACAAACTCTTTATGAAACAAATAATGACGGCAGTGCTTTATAGCTTGGACCACTGCATAAAACTCCAGATCATAAGTGCTGTACCTCAACTTTGGCCCAGATAACTTCTCACTAAAATAAGCAACAGGCCTACCACCCTGACTGAGAACCCCGCCAATTCCAACATTTGAAGCATCAGTATGAAGTTCAAAAACTTGAGAAAATCAAGCAATACCAGAATCGGTGCTGAAGTGAGCTTGTCTTTCACAAGTTGAAAAGCCAACTCTGCCTCTCCTGTCCATACAAACGTCTTCCCCTTTATACAATCTGTCACCGGGGCCATAATAGAACTGAAATGAGGAATGAACCGCCTATAGAATGAAGCAAGCCCATGGAAACTACGAACTTCAGTAATGGTAGTAGGAGTTGGCCAATTTCTAACAGCCTCTACCTTGGACTCATCAACCTGTATCCCATCACCAGAAACAACATACCCCAAGAACAAAACCTTAGGGGTCATGAACACACACTTCTTGATGGCTGCATAGAAACTGTCTCTACGAAGCAAAGTCAAAACCTGCCTCACATGCACAACGTGGTCACTGAAAGAAGCACTATAGATAAGAATGTCACCAAAATACACAACCACAAATTTCCCAATGAAGGACCTAAGCAACTGATTCATCACACGCATAAAAGTACTGGTGCGTTTGACAAACCAAATGGCATCACCAACCACTCATACAACCCTTCACGAGTCTTGAAGGCAGTCTTCCACTCATCACACCGGCCTAAGACGAATCTGTAATACCCACTCTTCAAATCTAACTTTGTGAAAATAGTAGCACCACTAATCTGATCAAGCAAATCATCAAGTCGAGGAATAGGAAACCTGTACCTCACAGTAATCTTGTTTATTGCTCGGCTGTCAACACACACGCCAGGTGCCATCTTTCTTTGGAGTCAACAAAGCAGGAACAGCACAAGGGCTCATACTTTCGCGAACATGACCCTTAGAAATCAACTCTTCAACCTGCCTCCACAACTCCTCATGCTCACTAGGGCGCATTCTGTAATGTGGTCTGTTGGGCAACTGTGACCCAGGCTCCAAGTCAATGTGATGTTGGATGTCACGCAATGGTGGCAATCCATCAGGAAAACATCAGAAAACTCCTCAAGCAAAGCAAACATAGCATCAGGAATTTCAAATTCTCAGGCACCGGCTTCCCCATCAACACAAAAACACTATCCCCCTACTCCAGTTCATCTTGAAACTGGCTAATAGTCAACAGAGTGCCTGAATGTTTTGTGGTTAACTGTTTAGGCTTGGTAGGAACAAGAGTGATCTTCACACCGCCAAACAAAAAACTATACGTATTAGATCGCCCATTATGCTCTATGTCCCGCTCGTATTCCCAAGGCCTACCCAACAACAAGTGACACGCATCCATAGGGACCACATCACACACAACATCATCTTTGTATGTGGACCCAATAGAAATGGAAACAAGGGCTCGCTTAGACACCATGACCTCTCCACCCTTCTTGAGCCACTGAAGCTTGTAAGGCTTCGGGTGACTCTCTGTCTTCAGAGACAACTTCTGTACCGCCTCTTCAGATATCAAATTATCACAACTTCCATAATCAATAACGAACGTGCATACCTTCCCCAAAATGGTACATGTTGAATGGAAGATATTATGCTTGAGTCAATCATCCCCATCTGCCTTTGGTGTATAACAAGAACGTCTAACCACTAGGTTTACCCCAATATCACCGGACACAAACTCTTCCTCATATTCAGTTTCTTCATCATACACCGGGGTATTCTCGTATTCTTCATGTTGTTCATCCTCAGACTCGGCAAACATGTGTCGTTTACTAGCCTTTTTACACTCAGCTTGTCGATGGCCCGTTTCACCACAACTGAAACATCTCGGACCACTACTACTAGCCCCTTTAGAGGATGACCCGGTATTGTTACCCGTGGTCTCCGTTGGCTAGGCCCCCCGCGAGGTGCCCCACCACCCGACTGTACATTTCCCCCATTAGGGGCGTTAGAATACGAACCACTCGACCGTCGGTTTTGCTTCTCAAAGGCCAACGCCCATTGGTGTACCTCTGCAATGGTCAATGGATCAAAAAGATTCACTGACTCCATGATTTGCACCCTCAAACTCCCAATATACCGAGAAACAAGTTGCTCCTCCGCCTCTTGAATATCGTTCCTGGCGATCAACTGGTAAAACTCGGTCGTATAATCATCAACCGACTTAGCCCCCTGCTTTAAGTTCTGCAGACGCTGGTACATCAACCGTTGAAAGTTATGTGGCAGGAAGTTGGACCGCAAGCACTTTCTCATCTTGGTCCATGTCACGATTCTCGACTTCCCGAGCCTTTCTCGTGTAAGCTTCAATTGCTGCCACCAGGCAGAAGCCCTACCACGCAATCTGGTAGCAATCAAAGCCACCCGCTTATTCTCAGGAACCTCCTTGTAGTCAAACACTTCGTCGACAGTGGACAACCAATCGATGAACCCCTCTAGGTTCAAACTAGCCCCATCGAATTCCGGAATATCAACCCTTATCCCAGAATCCCAACGACGATTGCCCTCTCCTCGGCCTCCCCTCGATCGATCCTCCTGATCGCCACCGGAATCCGAACCATCACCAAACGGATTACTGAAATCCGAACCATACCCATCATTGGGTTGCTGCCTCCTACGATTCATCAATTCTTCCATCCGGTTAGTCAACTGATCGACCACCTGGTCCAATCGTTGATCCATTCGGGCCATGAGCCGCTGCTCCAACTCCCGCTCATAAACTTCATCGAGTCTGTTTCTTCTAGGAGGCATTTTGAGCCAGGAATTCGGCTCTGATACCAACTGATGTAGAATAGAAACGATAAGTAAGATCAATCACGTTGATTCTATGAATACCCGTGATGAACTTGTCCCAACCCCAAAATTCAACCCAAAGGGCACGGAATTTTAAGTGAAAAACTGTTTTTTCCAAAACTGAAATCTGATTATTATCACCTCATAACCAACATATTAATAGAGTTATAAATTCGAAACGGGCCCCAAAATACACTCGGCCAAAACTAAAACAAAACAAAAGTAAGCAAAAAGCCCAAAAAACATAAAAATGAAAAATACTCATAGAAATAAGCCTTTTTTGGGCCCGAACGTCCACCCAAACCGCCGAGGGCGTTTGCAGCAAAATGGGATTTTTCCTCACGATCGTTTTGACTGGTCACATGCCCAAAACGGACCCCCGTACCCCAAGTTAGAGCCATTTTAGTGAAGCCTCATTTGTCACGCGATCTTAGGCCTCCAAATATGACATTGCCCGCTCCTCCACACTTGGGCCCGCATCACCTATCTTGCTTTGAACTTGCTACGTACTCGCTTCTTTCCTTGCCACACAAAATCAAACTTTCTTGCCTTGCCACACAGGTCGAACTTTCCACACAGGTCGAATTACCACAATGACTAACTTGCCACACAGGTCTAACTTGTCAAATTTGCCACACAGGACTAACTTGTCTTGCTTGGTGAACTACGCGTTCGATTCTTTAACTTTCAACTTTCTTTAAAACTTATTTAAATATTTCTCAAAAACCTATTATTGAGATAATGTGGGTATTGACCTTTTAAGGTAAAAGTGTTGATATAATATTTTTTTTGCTTTTTCTTTGTGCCGTAAAACAAACCAAATTCATTTTTGACTTCTCAAAAAATCAAAGTCTGTTTTATTGATTTTTCTTTATGTCAAATCGCAATTAAAAGGGTTTCTTATTTTAAAAATTGCTTTCTGAATACAACTACCGTCAAAAACAAAGTATGTCAATTTTGACTTTGACAAAAAAGTAAAGTTCCTTATAAAAGAATTCTGTTGAAAAACGTTTCAAGAAATCAAGCGATTTCAGATTCTTAATGAATTTTAATGTTTCTGTTTATGCAAACGACTCTGTTTAATAAATTTTCGGCGATAACGGTGATCGAATTTGATCACTGTTCTTCGCGCCAAAAACGATTTCGATACGAATTAAAATTAAACGAAATTCTAATGTTAAAAGGGTTTTAGATAACCGATCTTTGTGCAGATTTTGTCCGGAGTGTTGATTATAATCGTCGATTTGATTATTTGATTCTGAACGGAAAAACAATTACGTAAAACAGGGGTTTTGATTTCTGCCTTTGATTTTGAAAACGAAACGATACTAGATTGTATGAACGATCTGGGTGTGTATGTGATAATTTCGAACAGAATTTGATCACAAGTTTGATCAAATCTTTAAAACGGATTGATTTTAGTTCTTGATCGAAAACAGGGATGAAGTTTTCTGGTTTTGGTTCGATGGTACTTCACAGTATTCAAGATTGATTAAACAGGGGATCAGATTGTTGATTGTATGTTGCGATTACAGGGATAGTTGTTTGATTTCTGAATTCCTTTCGCATGGATGATAGTAACAGGGCTCTGATGCCAATTGATAGAATTCGATAAACACAAACACTTGCACACACTGAATGATATATGATCGGAGAATTTCACATACTCAACACACACATACATTACGTTTACATACAAGACTATTTATACCCACCGAAGGGGGTGTGTCTTGCCTTGGGGAACAAGGCCCCTTTTTCGGTGTGAGACATCTTATAACTTTTCATACTTATGCTATAACAATAATAATACAATTAAATCTAACTTATGATAATACTACTAAATCAAATATTAAACCAACAGGGATGAGGCCAAGAGTTTTCAGGCTGACGACAACGATATGGATGATGACGATGGAAACAATCAACGATTCTCAACCATACAAACATCCTAGAGGTAGAGGCGGTCCACCATCTTCACTATCTTCAAACTCATCGTTTCCTTAGAAGCCTTTGTTTGGTTTTCCGTAGGGTTTATTAATTGTTGATTATTAATCTTAAAACTATGAACCGTAGGTTGATTTGAACTTTTGAAGCATCTCATGCTGGTTTTAGCATAGGGGTAGAAAGGGTATAAAAATGTAAAAAAAATTAGAGATTTTAACAGTGGCTTTTGGTATACAATTATGTATTAGTCAAAATCAGGGCCAATCAAGAACAATAGGTAATCTTTCACATTAAGAGCATTATTAGATTTTAAGACAAAGAAAGGGATTCAAAAACCTTTTGACATTGTAGATCGAAAACAAAAAAGAAAAGAAAAAAAGTGGTCGATGCGGATCTTCTTGAAGTAATCAATGCTGTCACCGACGAGTGGCTGTCCGTAGTGCTCGGGAATCGTTGGCGGGAATAGTGGTTTTTTGGCGAAAAAATGGTGCAAAATGAAGATGGTGATGAGGGGCAAAAGTGTTGAAGAAGTTAGTAGAAGGGTGTCAATTGTTGATGAAGAACATATGAGGTGTTTATTGACCTGAGTGTGTGCATGTATTGGATGAATGTGAGTGTATATATAGTGTGTATATGTAAGTATATGTTTGAAGCCCGATGTGGTTATGGGGAAGATGACAGGGCATAATGGTGCAGGATAAAATTGACAGAAAGGACCATACTGAGAATAATAGGAAGCCAAATTAAGTTGAGGAATAACAAACATGAATAGGTATATGTATAGTTAAGGGGTGATTCTATGATAAATAAGTTGGCAACTTATGTTTTTTAGGGTAAAGGTTTAAATAACAAGTTATTTAGTTGCTGTGGGAAATGAGTCTTGTGTCTGTGGGTTAGACTTGGTATTTGGAAAATAAGCAGCGATCGACAATCTTAGTTAAAGTAACAACATACAGCAGCAACCCTGTCATCATGAAATTTGTTCTTTTTATACCGAATTGCTTGGTTTTAGAAGCACGTCGGGGAGGATCGTGAAACCACATTAGGACCTTTAGGTGGCGCTCCATGTATGCCTAGGTCAAAGTTGGTTAAACTTGAAAGTTAGGGTCTGTTGTAGAGGCTGCTGATATGTAAAAGGATGAGATAAATGCAGCTTTTGGCTGTACATAGAGTAGCGCCTTACACTTTTACTTTTGGGACCTAAAAGCCTCCGGTGTCTGGCTCTTCTTAAAACCAAACTAGATTGGAGCTCCATTTGATCTCTTTTTTATTTATTTCTTTAATTATAATTCTTAGGGTTTAATGAAGTATGTGAAAATCTGATATAAATCTCATAGCATATGCGTACAATATGTAATCCTGGCTGGTGGAAAAGAAATCTATACAAAATATCTCTAACAAGCTCTATACAAAATGACCATACTACCCTTACATGATACATTTAATATCAACTAACTGTCAAATATTTATCATCTTTTTTTTTATTTTGTAACAGGTATATGAAGGTGAAACAAGTCTCACAAAGAACTACAGGCTTCTTGGAACATTTGATCTCTCCCGAATCCCTCTAGCTCCAAGGTTTCTCTTTTTGTGTTAACGATATCGAAATCACATTTGTGCTATGGAAGGGCTAAAACTCTCTTTTGTTAATCCAGGGGAACCCCAAATCTAAGTCACATTCGAAGTAGACACCGGTATATTAAACTTGAAGGTAGAAGACAAGGTGGTTGGCAAATTTGGAAAAGATCACATTCACCGATGAGAACGGTTGAGCCAAGAAGAAAGAGTGTATGGTTCGCGAAGCCGAAGAGTTTGTTAAAGAAGACAAAAAGGTTAAAGAAAAGATTGAAGCGTGTACGGCTTGAAAATGTCTACGGCATGAAAAACCACATTAATGATAAAGATAATAGAGACACTTTAATGACTTGATGATAATAAATCAGCTAAGAAAGAGGAGTATGATAAGAAGTTGAAAGAAGTGGAAATGTTTGTAATCTGATAGTAACAACCAGTTATTTTAAGGTCGGGTGGGGTCGTAGGTGGCCAGTGGACCAGAAGATGTTGAGGATGAACATGATGACCTATGATGAGTTTGGGTTAAAAAAATACTTTTTTTAGTATGGGTCAGACCATGCCTGATCAAATTGACACACCACGGTCCAAATTAAACAAAGCTGTATCTTCACAACTTCAAAGTACTTAAGTTATTTAGAGATACTCCCCAATATCCCATTATAGTTTTTCCTTCAAGATTCATTATTTAGTTTTTCCTTGCAATGTACTTAAACATGCATATAGATCTTCAAAAGCTCGGGCAGCTTCGGTTGACCATTTGAAATCTGTCTTGAAGCTCTTTCGAAGTACGTCTAGTGACTTATCCGCGGCTTTGGATAAAAAATGGTGGAGTTCTGCGAGTCGTCCGTTTAAGGATTGAATTTCTTTGACGGAGGTGGGTGGTTTCATGGCTAATACGGCATCGATCTTGTCTGGGTTGGCTCTCAAGGCATTCGATCCAACTGTAACTCCTAGGAATTTTCCTTCTTCCACGCCGAGCGTACACTTTTTGGGGTTTAGTTTCATGTTTATGCTTTGGAGTCGGGTGAAGGTCTCGAGGATATATTTTAGCATGATGTCTTCGGTGTTACTTTTGATCACAATATCGTCAATATACACCTCCAAATTCCGTTCGATTTGTTCTTTGAAGGCCTTATTCATCAGGCGTTGATATGTAGCCCTGACGTTTTTCACACCGAAAGGCATCTTGGTGAAGCAATAGATTCGTTCGTTTGTTACAAAAGCTGTTTTATCCTCGTCCTCAACGGCCATTTGAATTTGGTGATAGCCCTTGTATGCATCTAAGAAGCATTTTAAACGAAATGTGGCGACGGAGTCAATCTTTTCATCTATCTCTGGGAGCGAGAAACAATCCTTTGGACAAGCGTTGTTTATATAAGTGAAGTCGATGCACATTCTCCAAGAATTATCCTTTTTCCAAACCATGACCGGGTTCGACACCCACGTTTGATACCGAACTTCTAGAATAATCCTCGCGTCTAGAAGGCTTTGTACATCCTTTGATATTGTTTTGGCTCGATCAGGGGCCATGTGCCACCTCCGCTGCGTTATTGGCTTGACTGACTCTTTAAGATTTAAATAATGCTGCGCCATTGGCCTTGGGACTCCCTGCATGTCGGAGTGCTGCCATGCAAAAACGTCGATGGAATTGGTCAGCAAATTCCATAGGAGTTTCTTTGTTCGATCAGGCAATTGCGCACCGATCGCTATTTGCTGTTCAGGGAATGCGGGATTTATCAACCAAAGTTCTGTAGGGGGTCCAGAAGTTTTTGAACTGGTTTCGGTGGCTTGTCGTACTTCTGCGACACACTGGGTCGATTCGGTGTAAAGTGTGGCTACCCCTGATTCGGTGGGGAATTTTATAGCTCCATGTATTGTGGAACTAACTGCTGCAAAGGCACGCATTCCGGGTCGTCCTAGTATAACGTTGTGAGTGGACTTAGATCCCACAACTAGAAATGTGAGTTGCACGGTTCGGAGTTTTCTTATTCTCCCTGAGTGTGACTGGAAAGGTAATCTGTCAAACTGGCTGGACTATCTGTTAGAAAGGAAAGTCAAACCTTGGAGGAAATCGCAGCTAATCAACAGCCGGACATCCTGCGGCAGCTAATCAACAGCCGGATATCCAGCTAATCAACAGCAAACCGCAGCAATGTTTTCCTTTTTTATACTTCTCTTGTAAACCATTTAAGGTGCCTTGCACTTGTAATCAAGACAACCGAATAACACACAATTATGAATGATTAGCCTTGTTCTGTAATCCACTCTGAAACTCTGATTTTAACATGGTATCAGAGCGGGTTATTTAGCTTGCTCATCATCTACCCAAAACACAACCGAGCCACAACCGAGTCACCATGTCCGGAGACGGTAACTCGAGTAGTGATCTCACCTTACAACTAGCCAACCTTCTCAAAAATTCCCAGTCAAAAAGCCCCAAAATGTCCGATAGTTTACAGATAAATCTGAAACTAAACGGCCAGAATTATCCCCTATGGACCCGAATGATTCGAGTCGCCATAGGCGGAAAATCAAAAACACCCTGCTGCAACATTTAACCACAAATCCCCCAGGCCAAAATCATGAAACCTACGAACAATGGGAGCAAGATGACCTAATCGTTTTTTCATGGTTAATTCAAAATATTGAACCTGTTCTTGCGGGTAACCTCACCGAGTTTCCCACAGCGAAATCGCTGTGGGATGCCTTGGTAGTTACATATAGCAGTGGACGGGACAAGCTCCAAACCTTTAATCTTCATGTCAAAGCAAATGACATCAAACAGAACAATACTTCTCTCGAAGAATTGTGGATCACCCTCCAAGGCATATGGGGAGAAATCGACCGCATTGATCCGAATCTGATGACTTGTTCAACGGATATTCAAACATACTCCAGAATCCGAACTAAGCAAAAACTCTTTCAGTTCTTAAATGCCCTTGACCGGAAGTATGACCCTATAAAGAGGGAAATACTCCGGTCGGAACCACTTCCGACTGCAGAAGCCGCATATGCCACTGTTCGCAAGGAGGCCGCTCACCAAAAACTTCTCGGAACACCTCTCAATGACGCACAGGGCATCGCAGCAGGTCTAATAGCCACAGAAATAGAAGGGGCAAGACTTGCATCGAAAGGGCTCCGACGGTTTGACGGAAGAAGAACTGGATCCGTAAGCAGAGATGACAAAACTCATCTCAAATGTGACCATTGTGGTATGACTAAGCATACCAAGGAGCAATGTTTCAGACTCGTCGGATATCCCGATTGGTGGTCTGACAAGAAGAGCACAAAGGCCACTGCTCACGAGAAAGGAAAATCACCCAGCACCGGCAACCGAGAGGTTCCAGGAGATGGAAGCCGGAGTAGGGTGGGTTTCGGCGGAGTGGCCGACGCAACAGGCGAAGGAGACGGAGGGTTAGGTAACAGAGGAAAGGATGAAGGAGAAGGTAAATGGGCGGATAAATGGGCGGATAAACCTAAACCGTGGGTTTATAACCCAAATGTGAATATGTCACATTTGGTCCCCGAAAATTATGGGAATGCTAATATGGCCCAAAAACATCATGAAAAACAAAAACGATGGATATTCGATTGTGGCGCAACCGACACAATGACTTATGAGTCATCGGATATTATTTCAACAACTAAACCAAAAAAAACACATATTCAAACGGCGAACGGAGGGATAATGGATGTAAAATCGGGAGGGACTATTGAGTTTCACCGACAATAAAAATCTCTAACTGTCTCTATGTTCCCTCATTGTCACATAAACTGCTTTCCATTAGCCACGTCACTAAAGAACTCAACTGTATTGTCCTAATGTACCCTACGTTTTGTATTTTACAGGATATCAGGACGGGAGCGATCATTGGGCGTGGCACTGAAAGTCAAGGGTTATATTATGTGGACGAAGTAACTCAAAATGGTACAGTGATGTTAACCCATGGTACATCGGAACGAGAAGCATGGCTATGGCACAGGAGATTAGGTCATCCCTCTACAAGTTATTTACATATTTTATTTCCAAAACTATTTCCAGTTAATTCTATGTCACATTGTGAAACATGCACTTTAGCAAAAAGCCACAGGAAAACCTTTAAACCCAATAATACTAAGGTTGCTTTGCCATTTTCATTAATCCATTTTGATGTATGGGGTCCTGCACCCGTTCTTGGGGGGCAAAACCTTCGCTACTTTGTGATGTTCGTTGATGATTGTACCCGAATGACCAGGGTTTATTTTTTAAAAAACAAATCCGAAGTCTTTGAAAAATTCACTATGTTCTACTCCATGATCCAAACCCAATTCCAAACAAACATCCAAATTTTCCGATCAGATAATGGAGGTGAATTTGTTAATACCTCCTTTAAATTGTTTTTTCAAAACAAGGGAATAATCCACCAAACTACATGTCCAAACACTCCAGAACAAATCGGTGTCGCCGAAAGGAAAAATCGCATTTTGCTGGAGATGACACGAGCCCTCCTAATTGAATCCCAGGTCCCGAAATTTTTTTGGCCTGAAGCCCTTGCTACCGCTACCTATCTTCTCAACCGACTCCCAACAAAAATCCTTAAACTTAACACCCCATTACACACCCTTTCAAAATTTTTCAAACTACCCTCAGTCCTTACTCTTCAACCACGAATCTTCGGATGTACCACTTTTGTTCACATACCTAAATCAGATCGAACCAAACTTGACCCTTGTGCTGAAAAATGTGTCTTTGTTGGGTATGGAATGAATCAAAAAGGATACAGATGTTATAACCCAAAGACACGTCATATGTTCACCACAATAAACTGTGACTTTCTTGAAACCGAGTATTACTACAATTCCCAACTCAGTGGTCAGGGGGAGAAGGAATGTTTAGACACACTAAGTTGGTTGAAATATGTTCCCTATGTACCAACTACAGAGTCACCAGAGTTCAATTTCAGTGCCACTGAAGGCCCCAATGTTCCTCCTAACCTGGTATCCGAGGTAAGTAATACTCACCCTATTCAGTCTAGTGACACTTTTGGAGTTTCTAATGACTCCGAAGATACCAATACTTCTAACCTGCAACTGCCACAGAACAAGCTGAGAATTTACAGGCAGATGAACAAATACAAGAAGAATCACCATCAAGATATGTGTTACCCCCTAGAACAAACAGAGGGGTTCCTCCGAAACGGTATTCTCCTGAAAAAGAGACAAGAAGGTCTAGTTATCCTATAGCTAATGTAGCTAATGGAAATCTCACTAAGGAAGCCAAAGTGTTTATCTCATCGGTTTATTCTGAAGAAACTCCTACAAACGTGGATCAAGCTTTAAAGTCTAAACATTGGAAGGAAGCAATGAAAACAGAAATGAAAGCTTTAATCAAGAACAATACTTGGGAAAAGTGTACTCTTCCGTTGGGAAAGAAACCCGTGGGGTGTCGTTGGGTCTATACGGTTAAGTATAAACCAGACGGTACAATTGAGAGATATAAAGCCCGACTGGTAGCAAAAGGGTATACCCAGACACATGGGATTGATTACGCTGAAACATTCTCTCCAGTTGCAAAAATGAACACAATTAGGGTTCTTTTTTCGATAGCCGCAAATGAAGGGTGGCCACTCCAACAGTTTGATGTAAAAAATGCATTTCTACACGGGGATCTAGATGAAGAGGTATTTATGGATGCTCCTCCAGGATTCACAAAAGATTTCAGATCCGGAGAAGTTTGCCGTCTGAAGAAATCTCTGTATGGTTTGAAGCAATCTCCCCGGGCTTGGTTTGGCAGATTTACTGTAGCTATGAAAAAAATTGGATATAAACAAAGTAATGCCGATCATACTTTGTTTCTCAAAAAAAGAGGAAAATTCGTAACCTGCCTAATTATCTATGTAGATGATATGATCATTACAGGGAACGATAAAGAAGAAATGGGAAAACTAAAAGAAAACTTGTTTGCCGAATTTGAAATGAAAGATTTGGGCAGGCTGAAGTATTTCCTCGGAATTGAAGTGCTAAGGTCAAAACAAGGAATTTTCATTAGTCAGAAGAAGTATATCTTAGACTTGTTGGCAGAGATTGGAATGATAGATTGCAAACCAGCAGACACTCCTATGAGTGTAAACCAAAAGCTCTATATGGAGGAAGGAGCAAAGTTAGCAAATAAAGAAAGATATCAACGGCTGGTGGGAAAACTAATATACCTCTCACATACTCGCCCAGATATTGCATATGCTGTAGGGGTGGTAAGTCAATTCATGCACCAACCTCAAGAGTCCCATATGGAAGCAGTTTGGAGAATTATTAGATATCTCAAAGGAACAGTGGGTCATGGAGTCCTGTTTCAATCACATGGACACCTAAATGTTCAAATCTATACTGATGCAGACTGGGCAGGAGATAAGGGAAGTCGGAGGTCAACAGCAGGCTACTTCGCTCTAGTTGGTGGGAATCTTGTCACTTGGAGAAGTAAAAAACAAAAGGTGGTTGCTCTCTCAAGTGCAGAGGCTGAATTTAGAGGTATAGCTCGAGGTCTAACAGAAGCCATATGGATGCGAAGACTCTTAGCTGAGATTGGCTTTCCTTCAAAAGAAACGAGTAAGATTATGTGTGATAATAAAGCTGCAATTCAGATTTCAGAAAATCCAGTACAACATGATCGAACTAAACACGTAGAAGTCGATAGGAACTTCATCAAAGAAAAATTGGAAGATGGTACAATTGAACTACCATTTGTTCGATCAAAAGATCAGTTAGCGGACATACTAACAAAGGCTGTCAGTGGGGGAGTCTTAGGCGAATGCTTAGACAAGTTGTGTATTGGAAACCCCACTACTCAACTTGAGGGGAGTGTTAGAAAAGAAAGTCAAACCTTGGAGGAAATCGCAGCTAATCAACAGCCGGACATCCTGCGGCAGCTAATCAACAGCCGGACATCCAGCTAATCAACAGCAAACCGCAGCAATGTTTTCCTTTTTTATGCTTCTCTTGTAAACCATTTAAGGTGCCCTGCACTTGTAATCAAGACAACCGAATAACACACAATTATGAATGATTAGCCTTGTTCTGTAATCCACTCTGAAACTCTGATTTTAACACTATCTCCCTTGAAAAACTTACCAGAGGAGTGGCGACCTTAATGAGCTTCTGCTTTGTTTGTTTCACGAGCTGTTGAACACACTGCATATACATAATCTCGAAGGCACTACCTCCGTCAACGTATACTCGTCGGACCTGGTGTCCAACAATGACCGTAGATATAATTATCGGACCGTCTCGCGTATCTTTCGCGACGATCGTTGGGAAATTGGTCGGCTGGCACATCCAAGCCGCCATGAATTGGTTTGACCGCTTCGTTCCGCGTAGTTCTATAGCTCGAACCATATTTATTCTTGCCTCGGTATTCTGGTTGTCAGTGGCTGTTGCTAATTTCTTTCCCTCTTTTACTTCTTTTACTAGGTGCGAAAGTTTTCCAGACCGCACCACCCGCTCGATCTCTTGCTTTAGAGCCCAACACTCGTCGGTCCTGTGACCTTTATCCGGGTGATATTCGCAGTACTTACTTGAATTTTTATCCGACGTCGGCCGTTGTTTTGAAGGGATTGGAAAACGAGTGCTTTCGGTACTTAATATCTCGCTCGGAGATTTGGATAGCTCGGAGAACGTGTTGAAACGTACATGCCCCGTTCGATTGTTCCTTCGATCCCTACGGATTTCGATTTCTATTCCAATTGGTGGTCCAATCCTTTCGATTTCATGCGTCATTCGGTTGCCCACAAGCGCTTTTACCCCGAACAAAAGCTCGCGCTCATTCCATAAAGACTTCTATAGTTTTAGGAAGGTCCTCATGCAGCTTCTCGACTATCTGGTTATTGCGAACCCCATGAAAAAACCCCGACACTCGCAATTGGTCTACAGCTTCGCTGATCTGCATGCTTTCTTTATTGAAAAGGTCGAGAAAATCTTTGACAGATTCTCCATCACGAAGCTTGATGTGATGCACTTCGGTAATGTCTTTTGAGCAACATCGTTGTTGGCAAAAATAATGTAGAAAAAGACGCCAAAGTCTTCGAAATGGCTGATCGAACCTTCTGGTAAGCCATCAAACCAAATTCGGGCCGATCCAGTAAGCGTTGGAGCGAACATATGACACCACGCTGGCATTGGCCAGTGTTCGACTTTTGCAGCTCCGGCGAAAGTAAACATATGGTCATCTGGGTCGGACGTACCATGGTGATATTTTAGAGATGGCGGCATCTTAAATTTGGAAGGCAGTATAGCATTTGCAATCCTTGGAGTAAACTTGGATTAAGTGGACATAGAAATCGGTCAATACGGCATGATCAATTCCTCATCTTGGGGGTTTAACCCCAAGGAACCCTGGCGGAAGAAACCATACAGATTGTTGTTAACGTTTCCGTGTAAGGGAGTAAGACCTTGGGAAACCCATAACGGCGTGGAGGTGGTAATAGTAGTGGAACTTACCAGGGGTCCGAAAGAAAACACTCATGTCGGCATAGCGACGGATCCTGAGTAAGAACCTCCAAATAAGTTGGATCAGAGAGTCTGCAAACATTTCGTCCCGTTGCTGCTGCTGCTTAAGTTGCCTCAGGAGCTCCATATTGCATTGTATAAAAGCGTCATCAAACTCAGGGGCGGCTAAGGAAAGAGGAACGGAAACAGCAGCGGAGACGACTGAACTAACAGTCAACGGGGCTGTCTGCTGCCCTTGAGTAACCGCAGATACAAAATGGGCTGCAGATGTTGTGTTTGTAGAGAAGGCATTTCCAGATGCGATATCTTCATAAGATGGCGGAGGAGAAGCCATCTAGAAGACAAGGAAAAACAACGAAGATTGAAAGAGTTTAGTAAGTTCGAGAGGATGGCGCCACTGAAGACTCAAGAAACGACTCCACGAGCTGGTCGGGAACTGAATCTCAAAGATGCTATAACCTGCAAAGATCACAGCGAAAGCACACCGTTAGCCTCGTCACAGGGAGTGGGGCCTCTCTGTGACCAAGCTCGGACGTGAGAATAAATAAAAGGAACCGAAGTCACATATTAAATTGTCTTTCATTGTATATGACAATTAAAGGGGTCATTTTTATCCTGTTATGTGAAAATATATGGATTTGGGTTGTGTTATGTAACAAAAACATTTAACAAATGAAGAAAAAAATGTGCTTCTCTAGGCGGCATTTGAATGTAGTAGAAAATTTAACGAATGAAAAAATAATGTGCTTCTTCAGGCGGCATTTAAATCAAGATATGTTTACTTTTGAGACCAATTAATTACCATTTATCAAGAAGATGGAAAACTTGAAAGTACTGATGATTATGTAGCAAGATTAACCCAATATATGAAACTATATGGGCCTCTAATTCATATTTTCTTTCTAACAGTTAGACCAATTTTATAATAAGCAGAAAATCTCTTGTACCCACTGCTCATATTTATTACAATTTGTAAAGGTGTTTTTTTTCTGTTCTACAGTTTTATGTTTTGTATAATAGTGATAATAGTATTTATGCTTTCTAGCGGATCGCTATTTATTGCTAGACATAAACACCCGCAGCAACACGTGAGCATACCCACTAGTGCCTATAAATAGAGTTAAGCATATGCATTCAAGAGGCTTTCTTCATCGTTACATAAAACTAGACAAATTTTGATTGGTTGAGAATGAAAGGCAAATCAAGTATTATCTTTTACAAATTATGACCTTTACATTGCAGTCTTCGTTGTGGTTTTTACTTTGGATATTATCGTTTTTAAACTCATGTATTTGATTTTTACTTTGGATATTGCCGTTTTTAAACTTCTTTATTTTTATCTGTAGTAGTGGCGGAATCAGAACCAGATTGCTTTTGATTCATGAGATTGTGGCTTTTTTGTGTCGCCTTTAAATGATGAGTATCAACATTCCAACATGTTCCTTTAATGATCCCTTTTTACTCCATCACTAAAGCCTTTAGAACTAGAAGACCATGTATCTCTTTTGCCTTGATTACCAACTTCTTCTTTAAACAAGTAACAATATAAACAATATACTTTGTCTGCTTTGATGCTATACTCTAACCAACTACAATCAGTAAACCAACTAACAACAAAACGTCTTTTTTTTTCCATAAAAGTCTCTATAAGGAAATTTATGACTATGCGGTTTAAAAGCTCCTTTAAGAAGATATGCCCTGCTTATGTCATCTATTTGATTTGGGTGATAACTAGCAATAGGTGGCCTATCATATGGATCCGAATGAAGATCATTCAAATCAATAATACCTCGTGTTGTTGGAATTGAAGTTTTAGGACTAGCATCAACGTCATCATTTGCTTGGATATTATCATTATCAACATTCAGAGATGCATCAACGTCATCATATGCTTGGATATTATCATTATCAACATTCAGAGGAGCCGTTTCATTCGGAATTGTATCATCATCACCAACCCGATTTTCATTAATTTCTTCGTATTTTCTTTTGACAAAGTTCCCAATTAAATATTTTTTCGTAGATTGTGGTTTCATCATCACTTCAAAGAATTCAAGATAACAACAATCCCTAGTTTAACAACGAAAATTAGAAAAGTATAAACATACAAAATTAACAAGAATACAATTAATCAAACAATTCAAGAACTCAAGAAGAAAAGAAATAAAGAATACTCACAACTTAACAAACAATTTGCGGATGATCAGCTAATCCATGTTGATTATTGCAGTTCGGTTCACCACTTTCAGCAGTTCTTGTCTGGTATCCTTCAGCTGCTCCCAGTCGAGTCGACGTTTGGACTCCCTTCTGTTCTACCGCGCATACAAACTTCAAAGAATCAAAGGGATTAAACTGATTTGGGTTAGGCTAGATAACTTGCTTATTATTTGGGCTTCAATCTTTAATATATATTGATTTGGATTGGGCTTATTATTTACAATATTAATTAACATTTAATTTGGGCTAACGTAAACTGCAAGAATCTTGTAAACGGATTGGGTTGGGCTACTTAAACTGCAATTTGGGCTTAGAAAATTTTTAGGGGTGTCCTCGTAGTGGTTTAGGGGTATGCTTTGTATAAAAATCGAATAAAAAAATTACACTATTGGTACAAAGTTGAGCCGTAGCATGTGGGTACGGCTGGCTATGAGCCATGCATGCCCCTTATTATGTTTGAAGCCTGATGTGGTTATGGGGAAGATGACATGGCATATTGGTGTCGTATAAAATTGACAGAAAGGACCATACTGAGAATAATAGGAAGCCAAATTAATTTAAGGAATAACAAACATGAATAGGTATATGTATAGTTAAGGTGTGATTCTATGATAAATAAGTTGGCAACTTATGTTTTTTAGGGTAAAGGTTTAAATAACAAGTTATTTAGTTGTTGTGGGAAATGAGTCTTACGTCTATGGGCTAGACTTGGTATTTAGAAAATACGCAGCGATGACAATCTTAGTTCAAGTAACAACAAACAACAACAGCCCTGTCTCATGAAATTTGAGCTTTTTATACCGAATTGCTTGATTTTAAAAGCGCGTCGGGGAGGATCGTCAAACCACATTAGGACCTTTAGGTGGTGCTCCATGTATGCCTGGGTCAAAGTTGGTTAAATTCGAAAGTTAGGGTCTGTAAAGACTACTGATATGCAAAAGGATGTGATAAATGCAGCTTTTGGTTGTACCACATAGAGTAGCGCCCTACACCTTTACTTTTAGGACCTAAACGCCTCTGGTGCCTGGCTTTTCTTAAAACCAAACTAGATTGGAGCTCAATTTAATTTCTTTTTTATTTATTTATTTAATTTATAATTGTTAGGGTTTAATTAGGTATGTGAAAATCTGATATAAATCTCATAGCATATGCGTCAATATAGAATCTTGGCCGGTGGAAAAAAAATCTATACAAAATATCTCTAACAAGCTCTATACAAAATGACCATACTACCCTTACATGATACATTTAATATCAACTAACTGTCAAATATTTATCATCTTTTTTTTTATTTTGTAACAGGTATATGAAGGTGAAACAAGTCTCACAAAGAACTACAGGCTTCTTGGAACATTTGATCTCTCCCGAATCCCTCTAGCTCCAAGGTTTCTCTTTTTGTGTTAACGATATCGAAATCACATTTGTGCTATGGAAGGGCTAAAACTCTCTTTTGTTAATCCAGGGGAACCCCAAATCTAAGTCACATTCGAAGTAGACACCGGTATATTAAACTTGAAGGTAGAAGACACACCTTGAAAACACGAATCATAAATATGAATGCACTTGTATTGATTGTGAACAAGTTTACAAAAACACACCTTGAAAACACACACTTACCCTCCAACAAATGCCAAAAGTCTACAAAACTAGCCTATACACATACTTATATAGAAAAAATGTTAAATCTGAAATTCAGGACTAAATTCGGATTGACTTAGTTAAGTTTGGAACCATTCCAAACTTAACAAGTTTAGAATTAGTCAAAACACACACATGACGGGCTTTCAGTAGAAGGAAAAGGGACTATGAAGATAGATTTCAGTAATAGTTGCGATACACTTCTTGTTCTTTGATGATGGAAAGTGTGCCTTCAAGAACAGAAACACATGAGTCACTTTCATGACCATCATGGTTGCAAACAACAGCATATTCCTAATGGATGCATCAAACTTAGACCTTGTGACACCTTCTAAGGCCCCTACTTGTTGGTATCGAACTTGCTAATCACATGTATAATGTATGGAAATTGAGAAACGAATGACAATAAAACGTACTTGTATATAATTGAGAATGAGAGTATTTACAATTGTCATACATGAACCCTATATTATATACTATACGAACAGGTGCAAATCGAATAGACGTGTCCTTTGCGAATGGTTGCGATTCTTGATCTTGTGGATGTCAATTGATTTGAAGAGGTGCATCTCCTTGTTCTTGTTTGAAGCCGTCGATCATGAACAGGTACGACCCAAGAAGACATCGCATCCTTTAGTTTGTAGGTTACACACTTTCGATTGCCCACTTCTAGTCCTCGTACTTCCATATCTAATCTAAATACAATACTAACTAACTACTTTTACATAACTACCCCTATATTTGGTTTAAATATCAATACTCCCCCTTAAACTAAATATAGTTTAACGAGGGTCTTCAACTTGCTTGACTTGCAATAGCATTGGTTCCTCTTCCAATGCGAGATTGGCTTCTTGCTACATATCTTTCTCCTTTTCCTTCCATTTGGTGCAATCTTTTGCAAAATGACCAAGTTCTCCACAATCATAACATCTGAACTTGCTCTTGTCTTGGTTTCTTGGACCCATATCTATTCCACGTCCTCTTCCTCCTTTGAAAGATCCTTGTCCTTGACTTCTACCATGGTTTTAAACACCACGACCCTTTCTATGTTGCCAACTTTCAGACTGATTATTTGCACTTGCCATCATGAGTCTTCCTTGATCATTATCTTCTTGCCTGTCTTGACTTTTGAGGTTCTTCAAAAGCTATTATTTTTCCCACTGCTTCTTCAAATGACATTTTATATATTTCTGAATATTGTTCGATATTTGCCACGATGGGTAGAAACTTCTTCGGAACGGAGATAAGTAATTTCCTTACAAGTTTCTTGTCTTTGATGGTGGTACCGATAGTTTTAAATTTGGTTTTTATACCACCCAACTTGCTTGCGAAACTACTTATTGTTTCGTTCTCATCCATCTTTAAAGTTTCTAGTTCGCTCCTCAAAGTTTGTAGACGTGCTTTCTGAACCATATCTGCTCCAAGATAACGAACTTTGATTGCGTCCCATACTTCCTTTGTTTTTTCGTATTGCGCAACTTGCATCTAAACATCTTCCGGTAGCGTTTGGAAAATAATTGCTTTCGTTGTATGCGCCTTCTTTTCGTTTATCACTTCCGTTGAAACAACTATTTCCCATAGACTATATGCCTTCAATATTGTTTCCATCATAACTGCCCATTGGGTGTAATTCGACTCTTTCAATTTTGGGCATTGAAAAGACACATTCCCTTGCTCATGAAGTGATGTCGATGCATTTCCTTCTTTGTGTGTCATGCTTCCTTTCTTTCTCGCCTTGCTTTTCTTGCCTATCTTTGTTGTGATCCGATGATCCCTTTCTTGATCAAATAGATCAAACTTCTTACTTAGTACTTGCGTTTGGCCAACTTGCTAACCAGATTCTTGCGTTTCTGATCGACTTGCTGGTCAGATTTGTATGTAACCCTTACCCACTTGCTAATCAGGTTCTGACCGACTTGCTGATAAGAATCTTGCTAACTTGATGTTACGAGTTTGATCAAAACTATCCAACCAACTTGCTAATTGGATTAGATCAACCTGCTATACTTGCTTGTAATTGCTTAGACCAAGGATGGTCTTTCTTGCTAGATTGAATCGTAATGATTCGAACTTGCTACTTGCTTTGCTATTTAAACCAAAATGGTTGTAGACTTGCTATGAACCAACAGGGGTTCGGTTTTACTTGCTATGAACCAACGGGTTCGTTTTTTTATATTATTTTCCCTTGTAATTGTTAACTTGATTATATAATTCCTTAAAGAAAAATCAAATTTCAAATTGATAATGAATTGGGTTTTCAAAAACGATTAAAAAATTTTAATTTCTAAAAAAAAACAATTCAGATTTATTTTTCAAAAAACGTGATTAAATGAACACTTTAATTGTTTCAAAGACAGAATTATTAAATTTGAGGTTCGATACTTTCTAACCTTTAATTTGGAACCCGTTGATTTCAATCGACGATGCCGATGCTGTCTCAGTCTCAAATAGGAAACTAATGCAATGTTCTTCTTGCTTTCAACACAACCACCACCAGAATTCGATTATCACAAAACGGATATGCGCTTCCTTTTTCAAACTGGTTGAATCGTGTGGTGATTCAATCGTGTCTTCTTCTGCGATTTGCAGACCAACACTGCAGGATGAAACAAACTTCTGATCAAACCAGGGTTCGTCTCCTGGGTCTTTCTTTTCGCTCAATCAAACAACGCTGCCCTTCGTTCCTTTTGCAATACAATCGCAGATAATCTTTTCTTGCTTTGATTCTGCAATGCGATTATTTCTCGCTATATTCCCTTGATCGATTAACGTGTGCTCTGATCGAACTTGCTAATCACAGGTATAATGTATGGAAATTGAGAATCGAATGACAATAAAACTTACTTGTATATAATTGAGAATGCGAGTATTTACAATTGTCATACATGAACACTATATTATATACTATACGAACAGGTGCAAATCGAATAGACGTGTCCTTTGCAAATTGGTTGCGATTCTTGATCTTGTGGATGTCAATTGATTTGAAGAGGTGCGTCTCCTTGTTCTTGTTTGAAGCCGTCGATCATGAACAGGTACGACCCAAGAAGACATCGCATCCTTTAGTTTGTAGGTTACACACTTTCAATTGCCCACTTCTAGTCCTCGTACTTCCATATCAAATCTAAATACAATACTAACTAACTACTTTTACATAACTACCCCTATATTTAGTTTAAATATCAATACTACTTGCATTGATGAAGTGTCGAAACTATGGCACTTAAGGTATGGCCATTGTAACTCTCATGCTTTGGAGACTTTACATGATAATAAAATGGTGCTTGGTTTACAAGTTGATGTATCTTCTATATGTTGATGATTATACTAGAATTCTGATGTAACGGGTGTATCTTTGGCAAACAAACTTTGTCACCTTTTAATTCTAAACTTTGGAGGGCTAAAAAAAAGCTAGAACTAGTGTATGCTGATGTGTGTGGTCATATGCAAGTATCAAGTTTGGGTGGAGGTCTTTACGATCTTCTAAATGTTGATGATTATACTAGAATCTATTTGGTATACTGTATTAAAACTAAGTCATAAGTCTTAGGGAAGTTTAAGTTATTTAAGGTAGTAGTTGAGAGATATGCACAGTGTACAATTAAGAATTTGAAGATAGATAAGGGAGGTGAATTTTGTTCTAAAGAGTTCAACTATTTTTTGTGAAACAAATGGTATTAAACATGAACTCGCACCTCCCTACACACCTCAACATAATGGTGTGGTAGAGAGGAAAAATAGAACTGTTATTGGCCTTACAAGTAGTATGACAAAGAAAAAACAGTTACCTAACTAATTTTGGGCAGAAGCAGTTGCTACTGTAGTTTATCAATTACTAAAGTTGTGAAGAACCGAACTCCTCACCAAGCATGGTTTAATCAGAAGCCTAAGGATGATCATCTCAAAGTATTTGGAAGTTTGCCTTATGCAGTCACACGTACTTAGGGCAGAAGAAATTTGGATGATAGCCCTGAACCATCTATCTTCACTAATTATATCAATGAAATAGATGGCTACAAGCTATATAATCCCACAAGTAAATGAGCAGTCTAAATGGGAATGGATGACACAATTGATGAACAAACCTATGAAGCCAATTACATTGATTCCTTCCCTGTCACGGAGGATGCAGAAACAAGAGTAGAAGAAGACACCAACTCCACACCCTCACACTCAACTCATGAGGTGCCCAGTCAGACAGTAAGTAGTGCAAACACTCCAACTGGATCACGTAGTGATTCAAATCAGCAAGGTTCCTCTAATCAATCTCAATCAGCATCTCCCAAACTCAAGTGCTAGGTGATGTTTACTTAAATGCAAAGAAGGTCAGATTGAGTTATGGGACTAACACTATACATGATGAACACGATCCTACTATATGCCAGTTTGCTATAAATGTCGCTGACCCAATGAATTACAATGAAGCAGGTAATAAGGAGTGGCAGACTGCAATGAAAGATGAAATACAAGCAATTGAGAAGAACAAAACATGGGACCTAGTTAAACTTCCTGCAGGCAAGGATGTGCTTTGTTTAAAGTGGCTGTTGAAAACAAAATTAGGTCCCCAGGGAGAAATCTTGAAGCATAAAGCCTGGCTGGTGGGAAAGGGGTATTCACAGAAACAACAATTGGACTTCCAGGCGACTTTTGCTGGAGTTGCCTGGTTTGAAACAATTCGGATCATTATTGTTGTTGCAGCTCAGCTTGGGTAGAAGTTACATCAACCGGATGTTTGCCTTCCTTAATGGTGACTTAACTGAAGAATATGTGCAACAGCCTGAAGGATTTGAAGTCTTGGGGAATGAAGACAAGGCCTTGTATGGTCTCAAACAGGCTCCCAGAGCTTGATATACAAAAATTGATAGCCATTTCCTTAATCATATGTCTAAGAGAAGCAATAATGAGCCCACATTTTATGTTAAGAAAGTTGAAGGCAATCTCATATATATATATGCTTATATGTTGATGGCATTACATGTACAGGCTCCTGTCATAACTTGATTGCGGAATATGTTGATGACATTATATGTACAAGCTCCTGTCCTAACTTGATTGCACAATTTAAGAAGGTGATGAAAGATGAGTTCGAGATGTTTGGTTGGTAAGGGATTGCTCAAGTTCTTTATAGTCTTAGAGATCAGACAAACTAAAACAGGTACATTTTTGTCTTAAGAGAAGTTATAAGGTTACTTGTGAAGTTTGGCATGAATAGCTTCAATCATAAAATGTTCCAGTGAATATCATGAGAAACTACAAGTAGAAGATTTTGTAGATAAGGCCAATGAAGTTTCTTATAGAAGTCTTGTTGGAGGATTAATCTATCTCATACATCGAAGACCTGGCCTGGCTATTCAGTTGGTATAGTGTAAGTTGATGCAAGTGCCATCTAAAATACATTGGGGAGCAGCCAGGAAAATTCTAAGGTATGTGGTAGGAACCCTTGATTTTGGCATTGGTATGATACATGGTCAGAAGTGGAGCTGGTTGGGTATACAGACAGTGATTGGGCCAGCTGTGTTGATGATCTCTCAAAAGCATATCAACACATTTATTTACTTTGGGCAGTGGGTCAATAACTAGGAGTTCAAAGATGCAACACATTGTTTCTTTGTCCAGTACTGAAGCTGAGCATGTAGCTTCTACCGCTGCAACCTGCTAGGCTACTGTCCTTTATTGATCTACAACAAGTCAAAGGTACTGTCCTTTATTGTGACAACAAGTCGGCCATCAATCTGAGTAAAAATCATGTCATGCATAGCAGGTCCAAACACATTGAGCTGAGGTATCACTTTGTGAAGGAAATGGTTACACAAAAAAAGAAAGTTACTTTAGAGTTTTGCTAATGAGCAATTAGCTGATATTTTAACCAAAGCATTGGGCAAGGAAAAGTTTATAAGTTTACGACCTTAGTTGGGAGTTATGGAGTTTGAATCAAGGGTAGGTGTTGAAGACTAATGTTTTCGAATTTAAAGTTGAATAAGGTTATTAACCATAAGTCGTTTAGAAGTCCTAGTTTTCAGATGAACCTCATCATATTATGGGGTGTAATTAGATAGTAAACAGGATACAAGATATGTTATTTGCTCAAACAAAAAGTCATAGTCAAGGTGGATGTAGCTTGAGAGTAGGGTAGCCCTCGCTACCACTTAAAGCTCCGGCGGTAGTGTAAATTTTGAAAAAGTTTGACTTTTTTTTTACTTTGCTACCATGTAGAAAAGAGCTTTTGCAACGTTGTTTCTAGACTTTTTTTCTAGATTTGCCAAGATAAGTTGCAACTTGCAAAAACTTGTGGTCTGTAAAAAATCCAAAAAATAAAAATCTAGCTTCTTCTTGTTATTTATGTGGTCTGTAAACAATCCACAAAAAAATCTAGCTTCTTCTTGTTATTTATGTAACATCACAAAAATTATTGTGACACATTGATTATTGTTTTTCCAATTCAATCTGACTTCTTTGTCCTTACCACAGTTATGTCCAAACTATTCATCACCACCGTATCAGGGTGGTGGGGAAGCGGCAATGCAGACGTAGAGTTTGCAACCACCATTCTCATAATCACAACTCTCCTCTCGGTATTGTTTCTTGTATGGATGTTAACATCAAAAGCTTCCGGCCCACCACTGCCACCCGGCCCACGACCTTTACCACTCGTCGGAAACCTATTATCTCTTGAAGCCGAACTCCACACCTACTTTGCCGCAGTGGCCAAAACATACGGCCCGATTTCGAGGCTCTGGCTCGGTAAAAAGCTGGGTATTCTCATCACCTCTCCGGAGTTGGCCCGTGAGGTGCTGAAACAAAACGATACAATCTTTGCCAACCGAGATGTTCCTGTTGCAGGGATAGAGGCTACATACGGTGGAAACGACATCGTTTGGACCCCTTACGGCGATCAGTGGCGGATGTTAAGAAAGATTTGCGTTCGTGAAATGCTTGGCAACCAAGTTTTGGATTCGGTTTACTCTCTACGCCGGAAAGAGGTCAGGAACACCGTGAAATACTTGTACAATAATGTCGGGTCACCGGTCAACATTGGGGAACAGATGTTTTTGACGATGTTGAATGTGGTTACTGGAATGATGTGGGGTGGCACCGTGAAGTCGGAAGATAGGGAAAGAGTAGGAGCCGAGTTTCGGCAACTGATTAGTGAGTTGACTGGATACTTGGGGATGCCGAATTTATCGGACTTTTATCCGGGTTTGGCATGGTTTGATCTGCAGGGAGTTAAAAGGAATATGAAAGTGTTGGCGAAGAGATTTGATGGGATATTTGAGACGATGATCGAGCAAAGGAGGAAAATGAGTGGGGATGAAAACAAGGATTTTTTGCAGTTTTTGTTGCAGCTTAAAGACCATGGAGATTCCAATCCACCATTCACCATCGCTCATCTCAAAGCCTTGCTTGTGGTAAATACTAAATACTTATGTTCGAGTATGAAAGTTAAATAATAAAAAACGAATTTAATTTACTATTTGGTTAGTTATATTTTTTAATTTTTCAGGATATGGTGACTGGAGCTACGGATACAACCTCAAATACCGTCGAGTTTGCCTTGGCTGAGATGATGAGCCACCCTGAAATTCTCGAGAAAGCACAACAAGAATTAGAGAGGGTCGTCGGGAAAGACAACATAGTTGAAGAATCCCACATTAACAATCTACCCTACCTATATGCTATCATGAAAGAAACTCTTCGATTGCATGCTATACTTCCCCTCTTGGTCCCTCATTGTCCGAGTGAGTCATGTGTCATTGGCGGCTACACAGTACCCAAAGGCGCTCGGGTGTTTGTGAATGTATGGGCAATACATAGAGACCCTACTATTTGGGAAAACCCGTTAGAATTTCAACCTGAAAGGTTCTTGGATGGGAAGTGGGATCACACTGGTAACGACTTTCGTTATATCCCGTTTGGGTCTGGGCGAAGGATTTGTGCAGGTACTGCCATGGCCGAGCGGATGTTTATGTTTTTACTTGGGTCCGTTATTCATTCATTTGAATGGAAATTAGGCAAAGGAGAAAAACTTGATCTATCTGAAAAGTTTGGGATTGTGTTGAAAAAGAAAGTTGCTCTCACTGCAATCCCCACACCAAGATTGTCAAACTCCACGCTATACGACTAATGATTTTGAAGGTGATGTGTTGTATTTAATAATAGCCACAAATATTCTGGCAATTTTCAAAACTTTCTCTATTTGTACCGGCACTGTAAATGTTACAAAAGGTGACAAACTACAATTATTGTGTGATTGTCACTATTTACTATTATATTATTTTATTATTATATTATTATTATTATTATTATATTATTATTATTATTATTATTCATGTTGTTATTGTTAAATGCAAAAAAATATATAATATAATAAACTACCTATATGTATCTCTATGTATGTGCCTATGGTTAGATGTGGACAACATGGACGTCCTTCTATGATGTGCATGTTGGGGGTGTAAACGAGTCGGGCTCGAACTCGGCGGGTCATGTTTTTCTAAAGCTCGAGCTCGGTTCGAGTTTACTTATTTGAACTCGAGCTCAGTTTGCGGGTAAAATCCAAAGCTCGAGCTCGGCTCGACTTAACTCGAGCTATTTTGAGAACAGCCTCAAACGAGGTAAAAGCTCAACTTGAGCTCGTTTCAATAATGGTTAAACGAGCCAAAGCTTGGCTCGAATTCGGCTAGCCAATACTATCATCATTATTATTATATTATATATTTTTGTAAGGCTATTTAAGCCCCATGTTTATTGAATAAATAACCCTTTTCACTTTGATATAGAAGCTTTCTTCTTCAATATTTGCAGCATATTATTTCTATTAACACATCTCACTTTTTACAAGGATTATATTGTGAGTTTTGTGTGTGAGGTGGAGTGAGACCTGAACCAACATCAATGTTACTTCACGTAAGAGTTCAAATATTTAATTTAATTATTCTATATATACAATTTAGGTATGATCTTATGAATAGTATATCTAATAACCAAAATTTAAACCTTATTTACTATAATGCCATTACTAAAAACAACTGTCTAATCAAGCTTTGAAAAAGATAATATATGTCAACATAACCCATACTTGAAAAACTAAACAGTTGACTTTAACCCAACTTTCTGCCTTAGCCAATCCAACATTTTCTACTCTTAATATGGTGTGGATAGGTATGTTAGTTTAAATTAATTTTATTATTTGTAGTCTTTGCTAATTTATTTATTACTATATATAAATAACTAGTGTAGGATCTTAGGAATAGTGTGACTTAATTAATGTGCATCATGTACTCTGATTGGCTGGGTTTTATTTTTTGTTTTTTTATAGCTGTTGCAAAAGTTCTGGTTCAACATTTAAACGTTGGCTAATAAACAAAAACTATTTGGGCCAGAATCAAGTTCATAGCCTAATTTAATTGTTTATGAGATGGTCACGTAAAAGTTAAAATTGTCCAGATGGTCTAATGGATTTCAAGTTGATCTGGATAAATGCATTATACTTGAGCCGTAAATTAGATTTAATGGTGGGTTGGCGTATTGCGTTTTACGTGACGCCGCGGTATAAATTCACGTTTTTTTTTTACAGTTTTCCGATTTGGTTCAGCGTTTGCTTACTACTTAGCATGGTTTTACGACCCCCGTCCCCGCAACGCGGGGTTTAACCACTAGTTTAGTATAATTTACATGCAACAATCCATTCAGTTTCTTTTTCTTTTTGTAAAGCTATTACACTTTTATACAAATTCAGTAAGACAAGCAAAATCAAAGAGCCTGATCACAAAACAAACATAGTATAATCCAATTGACATAATAAACAAAGAAAGGGGAAAATATATCAGCATGCAGAGCTTCGAGAACTTGCATATTGAATATATAAAGTAGATGCTTTTACCAATCAAAAAGGTATCCATGTAAATGTAAACACATAAATGTTGACCTAAGAATATGGCTTTCAAGAGAAGAACATAACCGGGTGTAAAAGCTTATTTGTGGATCTAGTTAAAAGATTATACAGCACATATGAAGGAAACTTAACTAAAAGTGTCCCGGCAATACCAAAACCGTATGATTCAAAATAAATCAAAGTAAACAATGGAGTACGCAAGTCAAGAATAGTGTAAGTTTAATGTAAAACTTTGTTTAGCGCACACAATAGCAAATAATGAAACCCTTAACCTGGTCGTATTAAAGTTAAGATATTATTTAAAATGAATAGATAAAAAATTTCAAAGACGAAACACAACATGTGCCATCGTTTGGATGAGACATCTAAGTGAGGGAGAAGACACATCTAATCGTTTGGAAGCGAATGAAGAAAATTGCTAACTACACTCAATTGTTTAAACATTTTAAACGATTAATTCCTTCGTTCGACTTAGGTTACGGATTAAGAGAATTTGAAACGATTCAATAAAAGGTTTAACATGGGTTAGTGATTAAGAGCTATTTTAAACGATTAAGTGGAATTTTCAAATTGATAAGGGATGATCACTTTACATATCTTATCTGATGTTTGCTTATTGGACATAACGTTTATTGTTTTTGAGTGTTTTTCAAATTCAGCGATGACTCAAAAGCATAACATCTGCACATTCTTGAATCTAGATACTCGATATAAGCACTATACCAAGATTACCAGTTTTCTGTAGATCGAGAATTGCAGATGTTATTTCACACAAGTCATAATGCATACCAGAGCCACCATACATTGTTCTAGATACTGCAAGACTTGGCGAGTATGTCAACCCCCTAGTTATCAAGGGATACATTAATCTTGAAGAAATTGTGATATATACACTAACACTTTGCAATTCGACGATTGTCCAAATGATCTTGTCACATTGTCAGATCGATTATTAAAAGGTTTCTTAATGCAGATGAAGTATGTCGGCAATCCGATTGAATCAATGCTCAACAAAGGCAATTTCCCAAAGCAGTACAAGTACTTGTTACATGTTAAAAGCCATTACTTGGGGCCATGAAAGTCAGGATATGATGTGCCACATGATACACAGATATCGCTAGTAGCTTTGGTTCTAAACAAATGGTCAATGCAAGAAAACGATGCATGGCGTCATAAAAACTGATGCTGATGCTGGTCATGGTAATGATGGTTGAAATGAAAACCAAGAAAACCCAAATGTTAAAGCCCCAGATGATGAAGTAGGTGATGAAAATGAAGAAGGTTATGAAGGTGATGATGAAAATGAGGGTGGTGAAAATGATGAAGATGAGCTTAATGAATTGATAGCATACCAATGCGTAGTGGTTATGTGCATTAAAGGAAAAGACCCCCCTTGAGCCTTCTCAAGTTGGTGAAGGTAGTTCTAGACAGGTGGGTTGAGATGACGATGATTGATTGGTGCATTTTAGGTATATATATTATTAAATATTAGTTATGGTATAAATGTATTGATATTAGTATTAAATGTATTGTTTTGACTTGTTTTTATCATAGTTACTAGTGGGAATGCTTGTACGTTCTGACGGGTGTCCTGAATGATGTTTATTATAAACCAAAATCCATTTTGGGTGTCCCGTTCTATGTTAACAAAATTTCCCAACATATAAATTCGACAACTTTTCAAATTCTGCTTTGTTTAATCATATTCACTTTGAATTAACCAACTTTTCGAGTTCTGCTTTGTTTAGCTATATTCACTTTTAAAAATAAAAATTTAAATAACCCCAAAAAAATGATTTCCAAATTAATTAATTACACAAACTATGTATCTTCTTAGTGGATTTGTTCTTACACGTTGAGAGAATACATGTAAAGCAATGCTTTATTAAATTGATGCTAATAAATCACAGGTGTATTGAACTGAACTGATATTAAAAGACCGTGACAAGTTCTTATTTAGTACAGGTAGACGACGAACAAGTCGAAATAACACAAGTCACACATCAGTTTTAGATGTCTCCATGTGACAAGTTCTTATTTAGTACAGGTAGACGACGAACAAGTCGAAATAACACAAGTCACACATCAGTCTTAGATGTCTCCAGGTTGATGGTCTTATATATATAGTTCAACAAGTTCCACTCCAATTTCTTCTATACTTCAATATCTTAAAAAATTATTTAGCAAAAACCATGACTTGCCAATCTTACAAAAGTATATGAATTAGGATCATATACTTTCAAGCAAAAGACTTGCAGCACAATCAAAATTCAAATTAAAATACAAAACAAAGCCGACTAAAGCATAACAGTTAAGTACTCTCTTCTTTATAGCTTAGCTTGAGTTCTGTTGTAGCCTCAAACCAAAACATCACAAAGTCCATGTAGTTAAATTATGTCAACTTTTAAGGAATCAAATGGAAATCATGTTAGTGTAATTATGCGCACGGTTAGGAGCCAGTCAATGGTATTAAAACGATTTGCCAGATTCAGTGAGGGGTGTCTGTAATAGTTTGTCAAATATAACATAAAAACAATTTATTTATAAACAAGAACCATTTAAGATAAGATATGCATACCACACGAATTAATAGTCATTATTATAATACCAGTACAGAAGTAGATGTTGCTTAGTTTTTTTATTTAGGAAAATTGGAAATAAATAATCCCACCTTTTTAACTTTGGCCGATAATAATCTCAAGTCAGTTATTAGCCGATAATAATCCGAACTCGTCAATTTTTTTTGTAAAATAGTCTACCGTTAAAATAACTTAACGGAGTTAAGTTTTTTCTCCGAATTACAAACCAATGTTTTAGGGCTTTTGATCAGAACGAGAATACGAGTCGATTAATGTAAAACTTACCGGGAAATTATACTCGAAATGACTTGATTTTTGTTAATTAAAGTTTAAACACCCGAATTGAAGCAACGTTTTCGTGGGTTGGGGGCAGTATTTTGAGGTAAGGTTTACATCAATCGACTCGTCTTCTCGTTATGATAAAAAGCCCTAAAACAAACGGTTTGTAATTCGGAAAAAAAAACTTAACTCCGTTAAGCTATTTTAACGGCAGACTATTTTACAAAAAAAATTGATCAGTTCGGATTATTATCGGCTATAAACTGACATGAGATTATTATCAGCCAAATTGTGAAAGTTGGGATTATTTATTTCGAATTTACCTTTTATTAATTAAGTTGCACATAAAGTCATCTAGATTATCTTGTTTCACATGTTCTTTTTCTCAAGTCCCATTGGTTTGGTTTAAACCAAGTATTTCTTGTTCTTATCCGAAATGGATTAAAAACTAAACATGCGCTACAGATGAGTGGGCCAAAGAAGTTAAAAGTCAATCTTAAGTCTACATATTTAATGCATATAACCATGATGCCTTTTTCTTTTCACTATAACTTTGGAAGCTTCTATTTTGTTCTTGAGAGTACATTCATCTCTTTTCAATATACGACAGTAGTATTGTTTTGTACTATGATAAGATCTAATATTTTTCACAAGTTTATGGGGAAATGGATATAAAAAAAATTAGGGTCAATAACCCAGCCCGACCTCTTTTGACCCATACCAAAAAATGACCAGTTCGAGAGCAATGATAACATTTTAATTAAAACATTACCTTAGTGAGATCCTCAAACATTGACTCGAACAAATGTGAGTTCACAATCCTGTTGTTCCTATTTAAGGTGAAATCCTCAAACATTGACTCGATGTTGAAAGGTATGCATGTACATGCGTTCTGCTTGGTGCCAGATGATTCTGCACCGAATTCTTGAGCTGCTACCTAAAAACATCATAAAAGTCATAGATGAATGAATTGTAAACTGCATTAACCGTACATAACAAAGTGACATATTTGAGCATCTTTACTGGTTTGTCTTAGTTTCTGATATTTTTTATTTTGATAAACAGATGTCGGGCACATGGCAGTTAGCCACCCGTTAGCTTTAAATTTGCAAATAGAGAACACAATGATGATCAGATAGATAACTCAACAGCAGATGTATAAATCTAACGAATTTCAAACCTAATCAAATGAATTAGCCCTAGAAACGCGAAAGTGATGATATTATAGAGACAAATTGGGGATATCTATAATGCATTATTATAAAGGCTTTGATGGAAACCGCGGGAAGCGAGACGCTTCATTTGCATAATTCAATTTCCAGTGAATTAAAACTGAATGAATTAAAACTAAATAACTAATGCGATTGAGGAATTATCTATACTACCTTATTAACGAAATTGGGTTTTCTACCCTGTTAGTAATTTTGTCATAGGTACAAATCTTGAAGCTGTATGTACAATGAAGTCAAAGCCTTTTGGAGGGGCTGAAATAGTAAAGTATACAAAGTTTTAAGACACTTTGAGAGTAAAATTGACAAACCCTCCTCCTCCATCAATTGTTGAAAGCCTTTCGGTTACCCTACTCAATGACGAGGAAAGCGAAGAGACAGAGAGACATAAGGAGAGAAAACGATAGAGAGAGGAGGATCTGATATAATTTGTAAATTACAGAAACTGAACTTCAATGAATTTACATCGTGATAGATGGTAAACAGGCAACAAGTTGCGCCGCTACCCCTTTTTGAATAACAAAACTAAGTCTTTTAAAAACTACGTCCATAGATCTCGGGGTCATAACATTACTGTGCATGACCCTTTGAACTCGACTAAGAAGGTCCACAACCTCTGGCGCTAGGAAATCAAAAGTATCAAAAGCGAATGGGATGAACACGTGCTGGTTTTCAAGGCATGCTTTCTCATGTTTGATCACTTTACCTGAAGCAGCCTTCAAAGCAACCTGACCCACCGTGAAAGCACTACCCCTAAGCCCACAAGCGGGGAAACCCCTGTTAGATCCACACATGCATGTTTCCTCCTACCCATCCAAAGACCAGAATGTCGGCCGGTCGAAGGGTAGATCTCCTTTCCAACGAGTCAGTTAAGAAATTAACAGGTGCCTCTTTCTTAATAGAAATACCAGCGCGCCTGAATATGTCAAAAAGGACATCCCTAACTAAATCATCCCGATATTTGAACCATGGGAGCTCTTTACAATGAACTGCATGCTCCTCAAAAGAATCCAAACACGCCTTTTGACAAATAGGACATATCTCATCAAAAGGAAATAAATGAATTATGAGGCGATACTTAAGGATAGTACGGTACTCCACCGGCGACATATGCTGGCCTAACCCATCTATAGGTCAAGTCAAACTGTACTTCGATGTCATGGACAATTTTACTAAAAAGAGCACTCGTCAATGCATGTTGGGCTTTAGGGGGCGGTGTCCTTATTAGTGAAACCGCTGAAGTCAAAGCTTGGAATCGTATCACGAAGACAAGCCAAAGCACAAACGTAATCAGAATCCATACCACATATGCCACTGTCTCTTAAGATGTGGTCCTGTAGCACCCACGATTGGCCCCCGAGGCCACAAAAGCATAGGATGAAGCCTCTACAGCCGAATAAAACCCTAAACCCCCAAACCTAATGGGTAAGGAAGTAAGTCGCCACTGTAAGTCTCCAAAGAAAGGACCTCCACAATCCACCAATTCCTCAATCGCCTTATGCAACCCTTTGTCAAAGAGCAACGCTGCATCTTCCATGTGTATTGGTTGGCATGTCCTCAAGCCAAAGAAAAGTTTGGCAATGCCCATACAGGATCGAAGCAAGAGTAATTCACTCTGCAGGTCACCTAATTTGGGTAGAAGACGCATCAAATCTACAGCCTTGGCACATCTTTTCTTTGCCAACCCACTAATAAAGCTTGCGTCTCTACTAACAGCCCCCAAGAAGCTTCACCCCCACTAATGGCCTCCCGATGTCTGTTGGAAATAACCCTTTACGAAACTTGCTACCATCACAAGAGGGCCAAAATAGCTCAGTTTTCTTAATATTAAGTTCAAGACCCAATGTTGGACCCATCACCTTAATGATGTCCAACACTCTAGCCACCTCTTCTGAATCTCCAATGACGGTCCCATCGTCAAGATACCAAGCATGAAGAAGAAGCTTGCATTTGTCTCTAATCTGATGCACAAGGGGGGTGCAAAACAAGAGCGAAAAGAAGTGGTCCCAATGGGTCCCCTTGCTGAACACCCGTGGTAGACCAAATGTGCCCATCTCCAAGATACAATCTTGCTGGTTGCCCGTATAGAAATTCTACCCACAAAGAAATAGAATGGCACCTCATCCTGACCTCACGAAGTAAGGCTGATCTATCCACCTAGTTAAAAGCATTAGAAAAATCTACAGTAAGCATTGCAAGAGACCAATCAGAGTGACGTTCATTTAAAACCCTGTTGACGCTGTGTAAAATGGCCTCAACGCCACCCGACATGTCGACCCAAAACTGAAAATCATTAAGGTACTTGGTCATTTCTTTACCCACACCCTTCATAGCAACTTTGGAAACCAAACGCCTCCATATAGTGCCCACTGCAATAGGTCTAATCCCATTATCTGGTTTTAAGAGCGGTGTAAGGGGAGCAGACGCAACAAAATCTGCCAAACTCGATGGGCATTTCCCCCTAACCATAAGTTGACTACCGCAGTGATAGCGCATAAGAGATCAGTAGCAATAGCAGACCCCTCTCTGCATAAAGCATCCAAAATGTGTTGTGCCCTCAAGCCATCCCTCCCACATGAGGTCCCTTTAGGAAACGATTTAATGCAACCAAGGACACTATCCACCTCAGCTACAAGGGGAGGCTCAGAATATATAGTACCTGACATAGATGGAGGTTCTCTGTATGGGTGTTTAGCCTCTAAAGCCTGCATGGTATTATCATTGTACGGAGCAACACCAGATGAACATAACACCTTCACTACAGCTGTAAAGTGGCCATCAGCAACCTTTCGAAGACACTGCCTAACATTGGTGTTACTAATAGTGCTCTACTCAAGATTATCAACATCTCCTTGACCTAGAGACCCGAAAGCAGGACTATCAAATATATTTTTAATTAACATGAAAATACCATCTTCTTTCCCCCTTGTGGCTAAAGAATTCAGAATTGATCTTTGTTGCAATGCCTTCCTATTCCCAGACCTTCTTTCTTGCCTATTTTTTGGTCGGACCACTTGCAAAGCAGCGAGGAAGAAGGAACAACCTAACCCACGCTTCAATGGATCTAGGTTGGGCAACCACTTTGTAGAGAGTGGCTTTCAACGCCTGAGAAAAAGCCAAACGACAACTATGAGTGATGCTCTTCACGGTGACGATGGGTGCTTTAAAGACATGATCTAGCAGAACAATATCCAACATAAAGGACTCATGAACATTGGTCACGTGCGCCTTGGGAGAGGGCCTCAAAATCCCTATAATGTAGCTATCTATGTACTTAAGTTATTTAGAGATACTCCCCAATATCCCATTATAGTTTTTCCTTCAAGATTCATTATTTAGTTTTTCCTGGCAATGTACTTAAACATGCATATAGATCTTCAAAAGCTCGGGCAGCTTCGGTTGACCATTTGAAATCTGTCTTGAAGCTCTTTCGAAGTACGTCTAGTGACTTATCCGCGGCTTTGGATAAAAAATGGTGGAGTTCTGCGAGTCGTCCGTTTAAGGATTGAATTTCTTTGACGGAGGTGGGTGGTTTCATGGCTAATACGGCATCGATCTTGTCTGGGTTGGCTCTCAAGGCATTCGATCCAACTGTAACTCCTAGGAATTTTCCTTCTTCCACGCCGAGCGTACACTTTTTGGGGTTTAGTTTCATGTTTATGCTTTGGAGTCGGGTGAAGGTCTCGAGGATATATTTTAGCATGATGTCTTCGGTGTTACTTTTGATCACAATATCGTCAATATACACCTCCAAATTCCGTTCGATTTGTTCTTTGAAGGCCTTATTCATCAGGCGTTGATATGTAGCCCTGACGTTTTTCACACCGAAAGGCATCTTGGTGAAGCAATAGATTCGTTCGTTTGTTACAAAAGCTGTTTTATCCTCATCCTCAACGGCCATTTGAATTTGGTGATAGCCCTTGTATGCATCTAAGAAGCATTTTAAACGAAATGTGGCGACGGAGTCAATCTTTTCATCTATCTCTGGGAGCGAGAAACAATCCTTTGGACAAGCGTTGTTTATATAAGTGAAGTCGATGCACATTCTCCAAGAATTATCCTTTTTCCAAACCATGACCGGGTTCGACACCCACGTTTGATACCGAACTTCTAGAATAATCCTCGCGTCTAGAAGGCTTTGTACATCCTTTGATATTGTTTTGGCTCGATCAGGGGCCATGTGCCACCTCCGCTGCGTTATTGGCTTGACTGACTCTTTAAGATTTAAATAATGCTGCGCCATTGGCCTTGGGACTCCCTGCATGTCGGAGTGCTGCCATGCAAAAACGTCGATGGAATTGGTCAGCAAATTCCATAGGAGTTTCTTTGTTCGATCAGGCAATTGCGCACCGATCGCTATTTGCTGTTCAGGGAATGCGGGATTTATCGACCAAAGTTCTGTAGGGGGTCCAGAAGTTTTTGAACTGGTTTCGGTGGCTTGTCGTACTTCTGCTACACACTGGGTCGATTCGGTGTAAAGTGTGGCTACCCCTGATTCGGTGGGGAATTTTATAGCTCCATGTATTGTGGAACTAACTGCTGCAAAGGCACGCATTCCGGGTAGTCCTAGTATAACGTTGTGAGTGGACTTAGATCCCACAACTAGAAATGTGAGTTGCACGGTTCGGAGTTTTCTTATCCTCCCTGAGTGTGACTGGAAGGGTAATCTGTCAAACTGGCTGGACTATCTCCCTTGAAAAACTTACCAGAGGAGTGGCGACCTTAATGAGCTTCTGCTTTGTTTGTTTCACGAGCTGTTGAACACAATGCATGTACATAATCTCGAAGGCACTACCTCCGTCAACGTATACTCGTCGGACCTGGTGTCCAACAATGACCGTAGATATAATTATCGGACCGTCTCGCGTATCTTTCGCGACGATCGTTGGGAAATTGGTCGGCTGGCACATCCAAGCCGCCATGAATTGGTTTGACCGCTTCGTTCCGCGTAGTTCTATAGCTCGAACCATATTTATTCTTGCCTCGGTATTCTGGTTGTCAGTGGCTGTTGCTAATTTCTTTCCCTCTTTTACTTCTTTTACTAGGTGCGAAAGTTTTCCAGACCGCACCACCCGCTCGATCTCTTGCTTTAGAGCCCAACACTCGTCGGTCCTGTGACCTTTATCCGGGTGATATTCGCAGTACTTTCTTGAATTTTTATCCGACGTCGGCCGTTGTTTTGAAGGGATTGGAAAACGAGTGCTTTCGGTACTTAATATCTCGCTCGGAGATTTGGATAGCTCGGAGAACGTGTTGAAACGTACATGCCCCGTTCGATTGTTCCTTCGATCCCGTACGGATTTCGATTTCTATTCCAATTGGTGGTCAAATCCTTTCGATTTCATGCGTCATTCGGTTGCCCACAAGCGCTTTTACCCCGAACAAAAGCTCGCGCTCATTCCATAAAGACTTCTATAGTTTTAGGAAGGTCCTCATGCAGCTTCTCGACTATCTGGTTATTGCGAACCCCATGAAAAAACCCCGACACTCGCAATTGATCTACAGCTTCGCTGATCTGCATGCTTTCTTTATTGAAAAGGTCGAGAAAATCTTTGACAGATTCTCCATCACGAAGCTTGATGTGATGCACTTCGGTAATGTCTTTTGAGCAACATCGTTGTTGGCAAAAATAATGTAGAAAAAGACGCCAAAGTCTTCGAAATGGCTGATCGAACCTTCTGGTAAGCCATCGAACCAAATTCGGGCCGATCCAGTAAGCGTTGGAGCGAACATATGACACCACGCTGGCATTGGCCAGTGTTCGACTTTTGCAGCTCCGGCGAAAGTAAACATATGGTCATCTGGGTCGGACGTACCATGGTGATATTTTAGAGATGGCGGCATCTTAAATTTGGAAGGCGGTATAGCATTTGCAATCCTTGGAGTAAACTTGGATTAAGTGGACATAGAAATCGGTCAATACGGCATGATCAATTCCTCATCTTGGGGGTTTAACCCCAAGGAACCCTGGCGGAAGAAACCATACAGATTGTTATTAACGTTTCCGTGTAAGGGAGTAAGACCTTGGGAAACCCATAACGGCGTGGAGGTGGTAATAGTAGTGGAACTTACCAGGGGTCCGAAAGAAAACACTCATGTCGGCATAGCGACGGATCCTGAGTAAGAACCTCCAAATAAGTTGGATCAGAGAGTCTGCAAACATTTTGTCCCGTTGCTGCTGCTGCTTAAGTTGCCTCAGGAGCTCCATATTGCGTTGTATAAAAGCGTCATCAAACTCAGGGGCGGCTAAGGAAAGAGGAACGGAAACAGCAGCGGAGACGACTGAACTAACAGTCAACGGGGCTGTCTGCTGCCCTTGAGTAACCGCAGATACAAAATGGGCTGCAGATGTTGTGTTTGTAGAGAAGGCATTTCCAGATGCGATATCTTCATAAGATGGCGGAGGAGAAGCCATCTAGAAGACAAGGAAAAACAACGAAGATTGAAAGAGTTTAGTAAGTTCGAGAGGATGGCGCCACTGAAGACTCAAGAAACGACTCCACGAGCTGGTCGGGAACTGAATCTCAAAGATGCTATAACCTGCAAAGATCACAGCGAAAGCACACCGTTAGCCTCGTCACAAGGAGTGGGGCCTCTCTGTGACCAAGCTCGGACGTGAGAATAAATAAAAGGAACCGAAGTCACATATTAAATTGTCTTTCATTGTATATGACAATTAAAGGGGTCATTTTTATCCTGTTATGTGAAAATATATGGATTTGGGTTGTGTTATGTAACAAAAACATTTAACAAATGAAGAAAAAAATGTGCTTCTCTAGGCGGCATTTGAATGTAGTAGAAAATTTAACGAATGAAAAAATAATGTGCTTCTTCAGGCGGCATTTAAATCAAGATATGTTTACTTTTGAGACCAATTAATTACCATTTATCAAGAAGATGGAAAACTTGAAAGTACTGATGATTATGTAGCAAGATTAACCCAATATATGAAACTATATGGGCCTCTAATTCATATTTTCTTTCTAACAGTTAGACCAATTTTATAATAAGCAGAAAATCTCTTGTACCCACTGCTCATATTTATTACAATTTGTAAAGGTGTTTTTTTTCTGTTCTACAGTTTTATGTTTTGTATAATAGTGATAATAGTATTTATGCTTTCTAGCGGATCGCTATTTATTGCTAGACATAAACACCCACAGCAACACGTGAGCATACCCACTAGTGCCTATAAATAGAGTTAAGCATATTCATTCAAGAGGCTTTCTTCATCGTTACATAAAACTAGACAAATTTTGATTGGTTGAGAATGAAAGGCAAATCAAGTATTATCTTTTACAAATTATGACCTTTACATTGCAGTCTTCGTTGTGGTTTTTACTTTGGATATTATCGTTTTTAAACTCATGTATTTGATTTTTACTTTGGATATTACCGTTTTTAAACTTCTTTATTTTTATCTGTAGTAGTGGCGGAATCAGAACCAGATTGCTTTTGATTCATGAGATTGTGGCTTTTTTGTGTCGCCTTTAAATGATGAGTATCAATATTCCAACATGTTCCTTTAATGATCCATTTTTACTCCACTCACCAAAGCCTTTAGAACTAGAAGACCATGTATTCTTCTGCCTTTATTATCAACTTCTTCTTTAAACAAGTAACAATATAAACAATATACTTTGTCAGCTTTGATGCTATACTCTAACCAACTACAATCAGTAAACCAACTAACAACAAAACGTCTTTTTTTTCCATAAAAGTCTCTAAAAGGAAATTTATGACTACGCGGTTTAAAAGCTCCTTTAACAAGATATGCCCTGCTTATGTCATCTATTTGATTTGGGTGATAACTAGCAATAGGTGGCCTATCATATGGATCCGAATGAAGATCATTCAAATCAATAATACCTCGTGTTGTTGGAATTGAAGTTTTAGGACTAGCATCAACGTCATCATTTGCTTGGATATTATCATTATCAACATTCAGAGATGCATCAACGTCATCATATGCTTGGATATTATCATTATCAACATTCAGAGGAGCCGTTTCATTCGGAACTGTATCATCATCACCAACCCGATTTTCATTAATTTCTTCGTATTTTCTTTTGACAAAGTTCCCAATTAAATATTTTTTCGTAGATTGTGGTTTCATCATCACTTCAAAGAATTCAAGATAACAACAATCCCTAGTTTAACAACGAAAATTAGAAAAGTATAAACATACAAAATTAACAAGAATACAATTAATCAAATAATCAAACAATTCAAGAACTCAAGAAGAAAAGAAATAAAGAATACTCACAACTTAACAAACAATTTGCGGATGATCAGCTAATCCATGTTGATTATTGCAGTTCGGTTCACCACTTTCAGCAGTTCTTGTCTGGTATCCTTCTGCTGCTCCCAGTCGAGTCGACGTTTGGACTCCCTTCTGTTCTACCGCGCATACAAACTTCAAAGAATCAAAGGGATTAAACTGATTTGGGTTGGGCTAGATAACTTGCTTATTATTTGGGCTTCAATCTTTAATAAATATTGATTTGGATTGGGCTTATTATTTACAATATTAATTAACATTTAATTTGGGCTAACGTAAACTGCAAGAATCTTGTAAACTGATTGGGTTGGGCTACTTAAACTGCAATTTGGGCTTACAAAATTTTTAGGGGTGTCCTCGTAGTGGTTTAGGGGTATGCTTTGTATAAAAATCGAATAAAAAAATTACACTATTGGTACAAAGTTGAGCCGTAGCATGTGCTACGGCTGGCTATGAGCCATGCATGCCCCTAATTATGTTTGAAGCCTGATGTGGTTATGGGGAAGATGACATGCCATATTGGTGTCGTATAAAGTTGACAGAAAGGACCATACTGAGAATAATAGGAAGCCAAATTAATTTAAGGAATAACAAACATGAATAGGTATATGTATAGTTAAGGGGTGATTCTATGATAAATAAGCTGGCAACTTATGTTTTTTAGGGTAAAGGTTTAAATATAAGTTATTTAGTTGTTGTGGGAAATGAGTCTTACGTCTATGGGCTAGACTTGGTATTTAGAAAATAGGCAGCGATCGACAATCTTAGTTCAAGTAACAACAAACAACAACAACCCTGTCATCATGAAATTTGAGCTTTTTATACCGAATTGCTTGATTTTAAAAGCGCGTCGGGGAGGATCGTCAAACCACATTAGGACCTTTAGGTGGTGCTCCATGTATGCCTGGGTCAAAGTTGGTTAAGTAGCGCCTTACACTTTTACTTTTGGGACCTAAAAGCCTCCGGTGCCTGGCTCTTCTTAAAACCAAACTAGATTGGAGCTCCATTTGATCTCTTTTTTATTTATTTCTTTAATTATAATTCTTAGGGTTTAATGAAGTATGTGAAAATCTGATATAAATCTCATAGCATATGCGTACAATATGTAATCCTGGCTGGTGGAAAAGAAATCTATACAAAATATCTCTAACAAGCTCTATACAAAATGACCATACTATCCTTACATGATACATTTAATATCAACTAACTGTCAAATATTTATCATCTTTTTTTTTATTTTGTAACAGGTATATGAAGGTGAAACAAGTCTCACAAAGAACTACAGGCTTCTTGGAACATTTGATCTCTCCCGAATCCCTCTAGCTCCAAGGTTTCTCCTTTTGTGTTAACGATATCGAAATCACATTTGTGCTATGGAAGGGCTAAAACTCTCTTTTGTTAATCCAGGGGAACCCCAAATCTAAGTCACATTCGAAGTAGACACCGGTATATTAAACTTGAAGGTAGAAGACAAGGTGGTTGGCAAATTTGGAAAAGATCACATTCACCTATGAGAACGGTTGAGCCAAGAAGAAAGAGTGTATGGTTCGCGAAGCCGAAGAGTTTGTTAAAGAAATGATTGAAGCGTGTAATGGCTTGAAAATGTCTACGGCATGAAAAACCACATTAATGATAAAGATAAGTTAGCTAACAAGCTCGAGTCCGAAGAAAAAGGGCAAGGACAGGGACACTTTAATGACTTGATGATAATCAGTCAGCTAAGAAAGAGGAGTATGATGAGAAATTGAAAGAAGTGAAAATGTTTGTAATCTGATTGTAACAACTGGTTATTTTAAGGTTGGGTGGTGGCCAGTGGACGGGAAGATGTTGAGGATGAACTATGATCAGTTTGGGTTAAAACATACTTTTTTTAGTATGGGTCAGACCATGCCTATCAAATTGACACACTACATATTCTGGTCCAAATTAAACAAAGCTTGTATCTTCACAACTCCAAAGTAGTTAAGTATTTAGAGGTACTCCCGTGGTATATCCTCTTATATTTTTTTCCTACAAGATTTATTTTTTCAGATTTTCCATCTTTTTTGTGTACTTTATTTTTGTTTTTAGGTTTAATTTTTTTTTTGTTCAACTAATTTGCTTGTCTATTTCCTAAAGCATGAACTTGGCAATTAGTTAAAGGAACCGAAGTCACATATTAAATTGTCTTTCACTGTATATGACAATTAAAGGGGTCATTTATTCGATTATGTGATCGATTTGGGTTGTGTTATGTAACAGAAAATTTAACAAATGAAGAAAAAAATTCTCTAGGCGCCATTTGAATGTAGTAGAAAATTTAACAAATGAAAAAAAAAAGTGCTTCTCCAGGTGGCATTTGAATCAAGATATGCTTACTTTTGAGACCAATTAGTTATTATCAGTGTTGTAAAATCGCGACTAGGCGGCGATTAATCGATAGTCGGCCAGTAACCGAGTATTTTTTTTCGTTAATCAGTCTATTAATCGCTAGGCAGGCCTAGTCGGTCCTAGTCGAGCCTCGTCGGACCTAGTCAGCCAGCCAAAAGTTAGCGATTTCAGCAAAAAAACTGTATATTCCTGCCAAAACTTTTAAATTCCTGCCAGTTTCCAACCAATCAATGTGAATTCCAACAATTAATCTTGTATACTTAAAAAAATGAGTTGAGTAAAAGTTAAAACCTAGCTACTTAAAATATTTACCACTAAAAATGTGTTTATGTAAAACTGAAAATTACATATAAAAAACACGATCCGATTAATCTCGAGTAGTCGCTAGTCCCCACTTCACCGGCCGACTAGCGACTAGCGAGTTCTCCAACCTTGGTTACTATTTATCAAGAAGATGGAAAACTTAAAAGTACGGATGATTATGTAGCAAGATTAACCCAATATATGAGATTATACGGGCCTCTAATTCATATTTTCTTTCTAATAGTTGACCAATTTTATAATAAGCAGAAAATCTCTTATACCCACTGCTCGTATTTATTACAATTAGTAAAGGTGTTTTTTTTATTCTACAGTTTTTTTGTTTTGTATAATAGTGATAGTAGTATTTATGCTTTCTACAAGATCGCTATTTATGCTTTCTACGAGATCGCTAGACATAAACACCCGTAGCAATGTGCGAACATACACACTAATGCATATAAATAGAGTTAAGCATATGCATTAAAGAGGCTTTCTTCACCATTACATAAAACTAGACAACTTTTTGATTGGTTGAGAATGAAAGGCAAATCAAGTATTCTCTTTTACAAATTATGACCTTTATAGTACAGTCTTCGTTGTGGTTTTTACTTTGGATATTATCGTTTTTAAACTTATGTATTTGATTTTTACTTGGGATATTACCGTTTTTTAAATTATTTATTTAGTATCTGTAGTAGTTGTCGGTTTTATCTTTCTGGTATTTGATGTGTATGTAGTTAAATTATGTAGTTTGTGATGTATTTCACAAATATAGACATCGTTGTAGTTCAGTGATATTATTTATTTTCAAGGGGCAGCTATGCCATTTTAATTTTATACCTTCTTCAAGAAAGGTATGTTGTTTTTTATTCAAGAAACATTCTCTTACTAAGTATTTAAATTTGTGAATTTCTTTTATTCTACAATCTTGATTTTAATTCCTTCAACGCAGAGGTGGTGATATGAAACATCATATGTAAGTATCACTGACCATTAACAAAAAAATTGATATATTCAACGCATTAGCAATCAATATGTCGTAACTTGGTACACTAAGTCTCCTTCCACATTTTCTTTCTTGGATATGAAGGCTAAGTATAAAAATGCTTCCTATAAACCTATATGGAACAATTCATTGCCATTACTGAAGGACAATTCCAATTAAAGACATATGGCCAATTGGTGTGGGGCTTTTAAATTTGATTATCTAGCCTGTTATATATAATATCATAACTATAACATTAGGTTATAGGTTAACAACCACTTATGAATAACGTTACGCGTGGCGCGGTTCTAAAGGTGTGGAATTCAATTTTACAAACATTACAATCATTCTGTTGTTTTCTTTGTTTGTATTATCGTATGATGAAGATGCGAGAGAAGTGTTAGGTTAGAACACAATATCACACTAACACTAGAACAATAATCAGCAAGCTCACACACTCATACACTCTAATTCACAAGAACAAGAAACAAGATTTATAGTGGTTCGGTCTAATCTGACCTACATCCACTCTCTACAACTAGTTCTTCTTTGTATTAGGTGTCAAAGTGTACAGGTACAAGAAGAAGAAGTATTTATAGGATACAATTAGGTTACTGAATATAAGTGTTAGAGTGAATTTCAAGGATTGTCCTTTATCTATATACCCATTTTTAGGCGTTGTCCTTTATCTTTAAAATTGACGAGTTTTGTACTTAACGTTTCTAAATCTTGCACGTTATGTCTTTCTGGCCTAACCTAGTTAATTTTTTTGTATATTCACCTCTGCAGGGACTAATTGTGCAAATAATTAACATCAAAGGGACTATAGCGTATAGAAATGAAAAACATATATATAAATAAATAAAAACATGTATTCTCTTTCTCTTTCCTCTCTATCTTCTCTCTCTCATCTCTATCTCTAACCGGCGACTGATGTTGAAGATCTGGTGGTGGCAGTTGGTGAAGGATGGTTGCGGTTGTCAGTGGAGGGTGGTGGTTGGTCAATTTTAAAGATGGTGCTTGAAATTCACTCTAAATATAGAAACATGTTTTCTTTTTCTCTTCTCTCTCTTTCTCCTATCTCTCTCTCTCTCTCTTTCTAACCAACAACGATGGTTGGTGGAAGGTGGTAGTAGCTGGTTCATTCTGGGTTGTTGGTGGTTGATGACGGCGACAGTGGGATTGTTTGAAATTGAGAAGGGGGTTTTCGTGTGTTGGATGGTGGTAGGTGGGGTTGTGGTTTGATTTGTTGTGTTCTGTTGGATGGTGGCAGGGGAAGAGTGTGAGCAGTGATGGTTGATGGGGCGGTGTTCGACGATGATGATTTTGTTTTGCCCTAACCCTTGCTGCAACCGCCATCGTCTTCTACAACGGTATCATCCGAATCATGCTTTGGTGTTTTTTTCTCAATTAAATCGGTCTTAAGTTATAACATATGTTTTTACCCTATTAAATAATCTGATTCAGGAGTGTTAGGCTTTGGTGGATGAGGTGTCCCACTTATGATTCTTGTTTCTTAACTAAAGATGAAGTTGTTCAAGATTCCGTTAATTTGTTTTTGTTATGAACCTGTGTTTGTTGAGATCTGTGGATGTTTGGGCAATATAACAGATGGTAGAAATGATGGTGGTTAACATGTTAAAAATTGCAAATTACATGTAAAGGTAGTGCGGGGTTGGCGGTGGATTAACCGGGGGTGGGGGGAGAGTTGGGTATTTAAGCTATTTTCACATTTAGTCCCTATAAAGGTTAATAACAAATTGCCCTCACATGCAAGTCACATGATCAAATTTAACGGAAAATTCTAACTGAGTTAGGGTAAAGGACAAAACGTGTAGCATTTAGAAACGTTAAGTACAAAACTGGTCAATTTTAAAGATAAAGGACAGCGCCTGAAAATGGGTATAAAGATAAAGGACAATTCTTGAAATTCTATATCTTCATCAGACAGAGAAAAGGACCAATCCTCTTCCTAGAGGAACAATTCTCTGCCTAAAGGAATAATCACATACTAGAGGAATATCCTCTGCTCTAGTAAAATCCTCCATAACCCAACAATCTCTCACTTGGAGGCTTTGACGACTTCAAACTGCTCTCCTTAAAACTTGATATTCATAAGTACCTCTGTAAACACTTCATCTTCACTAGTTGTGGGCGGCCTTCTCGTCAATTAACCTGAAGGCTCGTTCAACTCATCAGTCACCACTCGTGACTCATTCTCTGTCCCCTTTGGCTCCCACTTAAACGAACTGCCAGACTCTGAGAAATCCTGATAACTAACACTCTCCATCATGAGCAGGTAATTCACTGAAAGACTTTTACCATTGGAGTACGAGTTCTCTTAACCCACTGTCGTCTGGGAGATCTGACTAAGCACTACCCGTGCTCCCACTACCACGAAAACCCTTGACTGGTTTCTCTAAACCTTTCCTAGTACGTCCAACCTGAATCTAACCTGTGACTCTGGGTTTATCTCCTGCAAAAAAAACCTTCTTCTGCCCCCGAGATTCTGTGAACCAGATCTTTGTCTTCTTCTGAACAGGGATAACCTCTCCCTCAGGTGATACACTGACCATGTACAATGAGCCTCTCTTCTTGCCACGTGAAACTACTAAATTTCCCTTAATTACATTCCGCTGTCCACTATCGAACTTAACCTCATGATCCTGATCATCCAGCTGCCCGACTGAAATAAGCATTTTCTTCAAGCCTTGAATAATTCTCACGCCTCTCAAAATCCAAGTAGATCCAATTGAAGTAACTAAGTCAATATCACCCATGCCTGTGACATCTAAGACTTCATCATTTGCAAGTCATACGCTACCAAAATCCCCAATTTTAAGATTCCGTAGTTCTTCACTGCTGGGCGTAGCGTGAAATGAAGCACCCGAATCCATAACCCTGGAATCCACACTGCTCTCCACATTAAAAATCAATACTTCATCTTTTGAGTGGTCTACTGCAGTGTTAACTTCTTTCTTGTCGTGTGGACATTGATTCCTGAAATGTCCAACCTCTTTACAGTTCTAACAGGTCACATCATTTCGAGCCCTAGACTGACTCCTCTTTCTGTTATTACTGCCACCACCTCTATTATTCTTCCTTCCTCTGCCAACATGCATTAAATCACCCAATGATCCACCTGAATTTCTTCTTCTGACATCTTCACCCATAATAAGATCATGCATCTTCACAAACGAAAACTTGCTCGTATCTGAAGAGCTCGTAACAGCAGTTACGGTTCCGGACCAATTATCGGGCAATGAGGACAATAACAATAGGGCTTGAACCTCAGCATCAAACTTGATATTCACAGACACCAAACGAGAAAAGAACGAGTTTAAGTTATTGATGTGCGTTGTGACTGAATCACCTTCCCTCATCCTAGTATTCACAAGCTCTCGAATAAGATAAACCTTGTTCGCTACAGCAGGCTTCTCATACATGTTCGATAATGTTGCCATCATTCCTCTAGCTGAGGTCTCCTTGTGGATATTGAATGCAACATAATAACAAATAACACGACTAAAGTAAATTAAATCGAATCTAAGTCTTTCTGAAAAACTAGTGCTTCAATCCTCGAGCACTACATCTAAGTCTTTCTGAAAAACTAGTGCTTCAATCTGCATCTTCCACCAACCAAACTTTTTCCCATCAAACGTTTCGATTTGCACCTTCCCGTCTTCTGCCATAATAACAAATAACACGACTAAACTAAATTAAATCGAAAAAATAGACTGATAAGAATCTTGCCAATGGTTGAGGGGTCTTTTGCAAAAGGAAAAATTGATTTTCCCTTAAAAAAAAGAGAAAAGAAAAACACGGCATGTGCTCTTCATCTTCTTCCTGCGCACCATGCTCTCTTCACTTCACAAAATCAAGCGACCAAAGTGCAAAATCAAAGCCCTAATCTTCATATCATTTTCTTCCCCATCTTGACAAGCTCCGGTTTCTTGATGGAATATTTGGCTTTCATGTTGTATGACTCCATCTATAAAACATGTGAATAATCGCATCTCATCTCAATCTATTAATAAGAGAACTAAATGAATAGTGGTAGGCATGCCTGGCGCCATTCCATAGCGCCACGTTCTCAATCCACGCGTCTTCATGTTCACAATCTTCACGTGCTATCAGCCATACCAACTTCAGAATACTGGCGTAATCCACTTGTCATCCACTGCTAATTGCACATACGCATCAGATTGAGTGACCTAAGCGATTAGGGTTTCTATTTTGATGGTAGAGAGAGATCAGAAAGGCATGGTGCTCAGATGTCTAAGATTGAAGGTAGCAGTAGTTTCGAGGTACTTCAAGTCCTGTGAGAAGGAAAACTGCAACAGTGGCTACGGTTTGGAGCAGGGGTTCACTTTCTGACACCGGTTCAGCTGGGCCAGATTTCTGAGGAGGACTTGAAAGCTTACGGCCAACAGGTATCTGGGGATTTGTTTTAATTTTTAGATGTTGAGGTGAATGTTTGAAGATTATATTATTAATTTTGTTTACCTGGTTGAGATTTTAGGTAAATATTATTTGATTCAGAGTTTCTGTTAAGTTTCAAGTGAATATTTAGGGTTTTTGTGAAAGTTAATTGTGATTAGTAGAATTTATTGATGTTTGGATGTTAGAAGTGAATGTTTGAAAGTTTGTTAACATAAAGAGATCATTGCTATCAAATAGTAATCAAAGAAAAATGATTAAAAAAATGATAATGGAATACAAGTAATAATTATCTGGATGATATCCATTGAGAAAAAACAAACTAATCACATTGAAGAAAATAAAAAAAGCTATACCAATAAAACCGTGATATCACACATCAATAGAAACAACACATTGATTTTGACATTGATATCAAATCTATCTTTTGATATGACATAAATGGAAAAACGGTGATAACAAATAGAAGAAATCAAATGGCGCAATAAACAAAATACTAAATGGTGATATTAGCTTTGAGTAGTTCGGTTACGTACCTGAGATGAACCTCTCATTCTAATTCAGTGCTCTCCGAACCGTGCGGGAAGGTTTCCCATCACACGGCTTTCCAAGCTTCGATTATGAATTCTGATACATACAACGCTTGGTTCTCTCATTTCTACTTCTTTGATCATTACTATCCTTGGTTTTGTCGTTTCAGTTCTAGGTTTTAATATATGTTAAACCCCTTTTGAAAATTTTGGGCTTAAAAAAAGCCACGTAAGTAAAAGGAAAATTCATGTAAGCAAAATCACTCGTACAACCTGTGGTTTAGTGTTTATTGCTATATCTTACAAACTCTAAAATTCTTGTAATTTACATACCAAGGTTTCTATTTTATTTCAATTTAAGTCCAACAAATTAACTCAATCCATCTTCATGTTAAATCCTGATCACATAAGAGACATATGTAAGGTATTTTGGTAATTAACCATCAAAACAAAAAGAAATAAAAAGAACAAAAAATACTTTTATAACCATTCGTGTTTTTACCCCCACGTTGACAACTTCATGCACAGAAAATGTGAATAAAGAAGAAACAATAGTGTGAAACGTGAACAAAAAATACTTGAATCTCACTTAGGCATCTCAAATACAGTGGAATAAAGAAGAACAAATATTGTGAAATGTAGATCTTAAGCAACACATTGTATCAGAAAACCTAAAAATAAAGGACTTGGAATTTAAAACTTATGAGAAGAGAGAAGCGCATTCATAAAGAAACAATAGAATAAAATATAGCCATACACTAGTTACTAGTAAAAAAGAGCTAATAGTATTTTCCATTAAACCATTCAAATGCAAGCACGATACAATCCGGTCCCTCGCATCACCAATATTGTCCGCTTTGCCCCCGATGGTTGCTCATCCAGGAATTTACGGCTTTGCTTTTGGTTGCCCCAGTGGAGACTTCTCAGGAGGTCACTCATCCTGGTACTGCTCTCACCTAAGCACGCTTAACTGTGGAGTTCCCCTCTCATCCACTAGCATTAAGCCCAAAACGCATTGGTGATTTAAGAGACATTGGATTACTTATGAACCAGGGATCTCTCCTGGCCACGACCGATGTGGGATTTGCCTAGGGTGTCACAATGTTCCATGTAAATCATTCGGTAGTCGGTATCGGTATCATTACAGCATGTCTAACACATTCAAGATTTGAGAGTAACAAAAGTAGAATATCAAGAAATTTAGTTGGATATGAAAACGTGAGAAATTCCGTCACATGGAAACGGAAAATGACACCACCATGTATCTACTAGCACAGGTGACTGGTGAGGCTATTTGAGACTACACATGCCAATTTAATCTTAGAATCAACCTTTTTTGGTGCTCAGAACCCTTTTAAACAATGTTTTCAATCGTTGTAATAACTTACCTATATTACTAGATTGACCAGTAAATGAATCAATGAATCGATAACAAGTTAATGAAATACATTTATGCTTTTGTAAACAAAAGTAGTTTTGGTAAGATATTAATCAATAAAAATGACTAAAAGCTCATAATAGTTTTTTGACTTTACCTGACTTAAATGAAGTAGAAAAAGACCACAAATCAATTCTCCATACATCACCTGCGTAAGTATTGAAATTCCACCATGGTGGAGAGTTCACATGGTTAATTACCAAAATATCATGTACAATTGTAAATCAATTCTCCATACATCACCCTTTTACCATTCTGCGTAAGTATTGAAATTCCACCATGGTGGAGAGTTCACGTGGTTAATTACCAAAATGTCATGTACAATTGTAAATGCCTCTCATGTGATCAAGTTTTAACTTAAAGATGGATGGAGTTAGTCTGGTGGATTTAAATTGCAATAAAATAGAAAACTTTATATGTTTTTAAATTTGTAACATATAGCAATAAGCACTAAACCACAAGGACACCGCAATTTACTCTTCTTTTTTTTGAAAAGAAAAATCACCTTTATGTTCATAATTAACAAATGGAGGGACTTTAATATGCAAACTTGGAGTTGAGAGATTTTGTGATAAAAAAAAAGATAGCATGGTGATTTTTTTGTGAAATATGCCCATTCTTATATTATTTGATTGTGACATAAAATTTCAAGATATTGTTGTCAGTTATAGTTATATCTGTTGTTGTTATTATTATTATTACTATTATTATTATTATCATTATTTCTATTTACCTCGAATCACCTAATCTAGATGTGCGGTAAACATATAGACTTGTAGAACAATAGCTAATGAGATGTAGAACACACGAATCATAAATATGAATGCACTTGTATTGATTGTGAACAAGTTTACAAAAACACACCTTGAAAACACACACTTACCCTCCAACAAATGCCAAAAGTCTACAAAACTAGCCTATACACATACTTATATAGAAAAAATGTTAAATCTGAAATTCAGGACTAAATTCGGATTGACTTAGTTAAGTTTGGAACCATTCCAAACTTAACAAGTTTATAATTAGTCAAAACACACACATGACGGGCTTTCAGTAGAAGGAAAAGGGACTATGAAGATAGATTTCAGTAATAGTTGCGATATACTTCTTGTTCTTTGATGATGGAAAGTGTGCCTTCAAGAACAGAAACACATGAGTCACTTTCATGACCATCATGGTTGCAAACAACAGCATATTCCTAATGGATGCATCAAACTTAGACCTTGTGACACCTTCTAAGGCCCCTACTTGTTGGTATCGAACTTGCTAATCACATGTATAATGTATGGAAATTGAGAAACGAATGACAATAAAACGTACTTGTATATAATTGAGAATGAGAGTATTTACAATTGTCATACATGAACCCTATATTATATACTATACGAACAGGTGCAAATCGAATAGACGTGTCCTTTGCGAATGGTTGCGATTCTTGATCTTGTGGATGTCAATTGATTTGAAGAGGTGCATCTCCTTGTTCTTGTTTGAAGCCGTCGATCATGAACAGGTACGACCCAAGAAGACATCGCATCCTTTAGTTTGTAGGTTACACACTTTCGATTGCCCACTTCTAGTCCTCGTACTTCCATATCTAATCTAAATACAATACTAACTAACTACTTTTACATAACTACCCCTATATTTGGTTTAAATATCAATACTCCCCCTTAAACTAAATATAGTTTAACGAGGGTCTTCAACTTGCTTGACTTGCAATAGCATTGGTTCCTCTTCCAATGCGAGATTGGCTTCTTGCTACATATCTTTCTCCTTTTCTTCCATTTGGTGCAATCTTTTGCAAAATGACCAAGTTCTCCACAATCATAACATCTGAACTTGCTCTTGTCTTGGTTTCTTGGACCCATATCTATTCCACGTCCTCTTCCTCCTTTGAAAGATCCTTGTCCTTGACTTCTACCATGGTTTTAAACACCACGACCCTTTCTATGTTGCCAACTTTCAGACTGATTATTTGCACTTGCCATCATGAGTCTTCCTTGATCATTATCTTCTTGCCTGTCTTGACTTTTGAGGTTCTTCAAAAGCTATTATTTTTCCCACTGCTTCTTCAAATGACATTTTATATATTTCTGAATATTGTTCGATATTTGCCACGATGGGTAGAAACTTCTTCGGAACGGAGATAAGTAATTTCCTTACAAGTTTCTTGTCTTTGATGGTGGTACCGATAGTTTTAAATTTGGTTTTTATACCACCAACTTGCTTGCGAAACTACTTATTGTTTCGTTCTCATCCATCTTTAAAGTTTCTAGTTCGCTCCTCAAAGTTTGTAGACGTGCTTTCTGAACCATATCTGCTCCAAGATAACGAACTTTGATTGCGTCCCATACTTCCTTTGTTTTTTCGTATTGCGCAACTTGCATCCAAACATCTTCCGGTAGCGTTTGGAAAATAATTGCTTTCGTTGTATGCGCCTTCTTTTCGTTTATCACTTCCGTTGAAACAACTATTTCCCATAGACTATATGCCTTCAATATTGTTTCCATCATAACTGCCCATTGGGTGTAATTCGACTCTTTCAATTTTGGGCATTGAAAAGACACATTCCCTTGCTCGTGAAGTGATGTCGATGCATTTCCTTCTTTGTGTGTCATGCTTCCTTTCTTTCTCGCCTTGCTTTTCTTGCCTATCTTTGTTGTGATCCGATGATCCCTTTCTTGATCAAATAGATCAAACTTCTTACTTAGTACTTGCGTTTGGCCAACTTGCTAACCAGATTCTTGCGTTTCTGATCGACTTGCTGGTCAGATTTGTATGTAACCCTTACCCACTTGCTAATCAGGTTCTGACCGACTTGCTGATAAGAATCTTGCTAACTTGATGTTACGAGTTTGATCAAAACTATCCAACCAACTTGCTAATTGGATTAGATCAACCTGCTATACTTGCTTGTAATTGCTTAGACCAAGGATGGTCTTTCTTGCTAGATTGAATCGTAATGATTCGAACTTGCTACTTGCTTTGCTATTTAAACCAAAATGGTTGTAGACTTGCTATGAACCAACAGGGGTTCGGTTTGACTTGCTATGAACCAACGGGTTCGTTTTTTTATATTATTTTCCCTTGTAATTGTTAACTTGATTATATAATTCCTTAAAGAAAAATCAAATTTCAAATTGATAATGAATTGGGTTTTCAAAAACGATTAAAAATTTTAATTTCTAAAAAAAACAATTCAGATTTATTTTTCAAAAAACGTGATTAAATGAACACTTTAATTGTTTCAAAGACAGAATTATTAAATTTGAGGTTCGATACTTTCTAACCTTTAATTTGGAACCCGTTGATTTCAATCGACGATGCCGATGCTGTCTCAGTCTCAAATAGGAAACTAATGCAATGTTCTTCTTGCTTTCAACACAACCACCACCAGAATTCGATTATCACAAAACGGATATGCGCTTCCTTTTTTCAAACTGGTTGAATCGTGTGGTGATTCAATCGTGTCTTCTTCTGCGATTTGCAGACCAACACTGCAGGATGAAACAAACTTCTGATCAAACCAGGGTTCGTCTCCTGGGTCTTTCTTTTCGCTCAATCAAACAACGCTGCCCTTCGTTCCTTTTGCAATACAATCGCAGATAATCTTTTCTTGCTTTGATTCTGCAATGCGATTATTTCTCGCTATATTCCCTTGATCGATTAACGTGTGCTCTGATCGAACTTGCTAATCACAGGTATAATGTATGGAAATTGAGAATCAAATGACAATAAAACTTACTTGTATATAATTGAGAATGCGAGTATTTACAATTGTCATACATGAACACTATATTATATACTATACGAACAGGTGCAAATCGAATAGACGTGTCCTTTGCAAATGGTTGCGATTCTTGATCTTGTGGATGTCAATTGATTTGAAGAGGTGCGTCTCCTTGTTCTTGTTTGAAGCCGTCGATCATGAACAGGTACGACCCAAGAAAACATCGCATCCTTTAGTTTGTAGGTTACACACTTTCAATTGCCCACTTCTAGTCCTCGTACTTCCATATCAAATCTAAATACAATACTAACTAACTACTTTTACATAACTACCCCTATATTTAGTTTAAATATCAATACTACTTGCATTGATGAAGTGTCGAAACTATGGCACTTAAGGTATGGCCATTGTAACTCTCATGCTTTGGAGACTTTACATGATAATAAAATGGTGCTTGGTTTACAAGTTGATGTATCTTCTATATGTTGATGATTATACTAGAATTCTGATGTAATGGGTGTATCTTTGGCAAACAAACTTTGTCACCTTTTAATTCTAAACTTTGGAGGGCTAAAAAAAAGCTAGAACTAGTGTATGCTGATGTGTGTGGTCATATGCAAGTATCAAGTTTGGGTGGCGGTCTTTACGATCTTCTAAATGTTGATGATTATACTAGAATCTATTTGGTATACTGTATTAAAACTAAGTCATAAGTCTTAGGGAAGTTTAAGTTATTTAAGGCAGTAGTTGAGAGATATGCACAGTGTACAATTAAGAATTTGAAGATAGATAAGGGAGGTGAATTTTGTTCTAAAGAGTTCAACTATTTTTTGTGAAACAAATGGTATTAAAATGAACTCGCACCTCCCTACACACCTCAACATAATGGTGTGGTAGAGAGGAAAAATAGAACTGTTATTGGCCTTACAAGTAGTATGACAAAGAAAAAACAGTTACCTAACTAATTTTGGGCAGAAGCAGTTGCTACTGTAGTTTATCAATTACTAAAGTTGTGAAGAACCGAACTCCTCACCAAGCATGGTTTAATCAGAAGCCTAAGGATGATCATCTCAAAGTATTTGGAAGTTTGCCTTATGCAGTCACACGTACTTAGGGCAGAAGAAATTTGGATGATAGCCCTGAACCATCTATCTTCACTAATTATATCAATGAAATAGATGGCTACAAGCTATATAATCCCACAAGTAAATGAGCAGTCTAAATGGGAATGGATGACACAATTGATGAACAAACCTATGAAGCCAATTACATTGATTCCTTCCCTGTACGGAGGATGCAGAAACAAGAGTAGAAGAAGACACCAACTCCACACCCTCACACTCAACTCATGAGGTGCCCAGTCAGACAGTAAGTAGTGCAAACACTCCAACTGGATCACGTAGTGATTCAAATCAGCAAGGTTCCTCTAATCAATCTCAATCAGCATCTCCCAAACTCAAGTGCTAGGTGATGTTTACTTAAATGCAAAGAAGGTCAGATTGAGTTATGGGACTAACACTATACATGATGAACACGATCCTACTATATGCCAGTTTGCTATAAATGTCGCTGAACCCAATGAATTACAATGAAGCAGGTAATAAGGAGTGGCAGACTGCAATGAAAGATGAAATACAAGCAATTGAGAAGAACAAAACATGGGACCTAGTTAAACTTCCTGCAGGCAAGGATGTGCTTTGTTTAAAGTGGCTGTTGAAAACAAAATTAGGTCCCCAGGGAGAAATCTTGAAGCATAAAGCCTGGCTGGTGGGAAAGGGGTATTCACAGAAACAACAATTGGACTTCCAGGCGACTTTTGCTGGAGTTGCCTGGTTTGAAACAATTCGGATCATTATTGTTGTTGCAGCTCAGCTTGGGTAGAAGTTACATCAACCGGATGTTTGCCTTCCTTAATGGTGACTTAACTGAAGAATATGTGCAACAGCCTGAAGGATTTGAAGTCTTGGGGAATGAAGACAAGGCCTTGTATGGTCTCAAACAGGCTCCCAGAGCTTGATATACAAAAATTGATAGCCATTTCCTTAATCATATGTCTAAGAGAAGCAATAATGAGCCCACATTTTATGTTAAGAAAGTTGAAGGCAATCTCATATATATGTATGCTTATATGTTGATGCATTACATGTACAGGCTCCTGTCATAACTTGATTGCGGAATATGTTGATGACATTATATGTACAAGCTCCTGTCCTAACTTGATTGCACAATTTAAGAAGGTGATGAAAGATGATTCGAGATGTTTGTTGGTAAGGGATTGCTCAAGTTCTTTATAGTCTTAGAGATCAGACAAACTAAAACAGGTACATTTTTGTCTTAAGAGAAGTTATAAGGTTACTTGTGAAGTTTGGCATGAATAGCTTCAATCATAAAATGTTCCAGTGAATATCATGAGAAACTACAAGTAGAAGATTTTGTAGATAAGGCCAATGAAGTTTCTTATAGAAGTCTTGTTGGAGGATTAATCTATCTCATACATCGAAGACCTGGCCTGGCTATTCAGTTGGTATAGTGTAAGTTGATGCAAGTGCCATCTAAAATACATTGGGGAGCAGCCAGGAAAATTCTAAGGTATGTGGTAGGAACCCTTGATTTTGGCATTGGTATGATACATGGTCAGAAGTGGAGCTGGTTGGGTATACAGACAGTGATTGGGCCAGCTGTGTTGATGATCTCTCAAAAGCATATCAACACATTTATTTACTTTGGGCAGTGGGTCAATAACTAGGAGTTCAAAGATGCAACACATTGTTTCTTTGTCCAGTACTGAAGCTGAGCATGTAGCTTCTACCGCTGCAACCTGCTAGGCTACTGTCCTTTATTGATCTACAACAAGTCAAAGGTACTGTCCTTTATTGTGACAACAAGTCGGCCATCAATCTGAGTAAAAATCATGTCATGCATAGCAGGTCCAAACACATTGAGCTGAGGTATCACTTTGTGAAGGAAATGGTTACACAAAAAAAGAAAGTTACTTTAGAGTTTTGCTAATGAGCAATTAGCTGATATTTTAACCAAAGCATTGGGCAAGGAAAAGTTTATAAGTTTACGACCTTAGTTGGGAGTTATGGAGTTTGAATCAAGGGTAGGTGTTGAAGACTAATGTTTTCGAATTTAAAGTTGAATAAGGTTATTAACCATAAGTCGTTTAGAAGTCCTAGTTTTCAGATGAACCTCATCATATTATGGGGTGTAATTAGATAGTAAACAGGATACAAGATATGTTATTTGCTCAAACAAAAAGTCATAGTCAAGGTGGATGTAGCTTGAGAGTAGGGTAGCCCTCGCTACCACTTAAAGCTCCGGCGGTAGTGTAAATTTTGAAAAAGTTTGACTTTTTTTTACTTTGCTACCATGTGAAAAAGAGCTTTTGCAACGTTGTTTCTAGACTTTTTTTCTAGATTTGCCAAGATAAGTTGCAACTTGCAAAAACTTGTGGTCTGTAAAAAATCCAAAAAATAAAAATCTAGCTTCTTCTTGTTATTTATGTGGTCTGTAAACAATCCACAAAAAAATCTAGCTTCTTCTTGTTATTTATGTAACATCACAAAAATTATTGTGACACATTGATTATTGTTTTTCCAATTCAATCTGACTTCTTTGTCCTTACCACAGTTATGTCCAAACTATTCATCACCACCGTATCAGGGTGGTGGGGAAGCGGCAATGCAGACGTAGAGTTTGCAACCACCATTCTCATAATCACAACTCTCCTCTCGGTATTGTTTCTTGTATGGATGTTAACATCAAAAGCTTCCGGCCCACCACTGCCACCCGGCCCACGACCTTTACCACTCGTCGGAAACCTATTATCTCTTGAAGCCGAACTCCACACCTACTTTGCCGCAGTGGCCAAAACATACGGCCCGATTTCGAGGCTCTGGCTCGGTAAAAAGCTGGGTATTCTCATCACCTCTCCGGAGTTGGCCCGTGAGGTGCTGAAACAAAACGATACAATCTTTGCCAACCGAGATGTTCCTGTTGCAGGGATAGAGGCTACATACGGTGGAAACGACATCGTTTGGACCCCTTACGGCGATCAGTGGCGGATGTTAAGAAAGATTTGCGTTCGTGAAATGCTTGGCAACCAAGTTTTGGATTCGGTTTACTCTCTACGCCGGAAAGAGGTCAGGAACACCGTGAAATACTTGTACAATAATGTCGGGTCACCGGTCAACATTGGGGAACAGATGTTTTTGACGATGTTGAATGTGGTTACTGGAATGATGTGGGGTGGCACCGTGAAGTCGGAAGATAGGGAAAGAGTAGGAGCCGAGTTTCGGCAACTGATTAGTGAGTTGACTGGATACTTGGGGATGCCGAATTTATCGGACTTTTATCCGGGTTTGGCATGGTTTGATCTGCAGGGAGTTAAAAGGAATATGAAAGTGTTGGCGAAGAGATTTGATGGATATTTGAGACGATGATCGAGCAAAGGAGGAAAATGAGTGGGGATGAAAACAAGGATTTTTTGCAGTTTTTGTTGCAGCTTAAAGACCATGGAGATTCCAATCCACCGTTCACCATCGCTCATCTCAAAGCCTTGCTTGTGGTAAATACTAAATACTTATGTTCGAGTATGAAAGTTAAATAATAAAAAACGAATTTAATTTACTATTTGGTTAGTTATATTTTTTAATTTTTCAGGATATGGTGACTGGAGCTACGGATACAACCTCAAATACCGTCGAGTTTGCCTTGGCTGAGATGATGAGCCACCCTGAAATTCTCGAAAAAGCACAAAAAGAATTAGAGAGGGTCGTCGGGAAAGACAACATAGTTGAAGAATCCCACATTAGCAATCTACCCTACCTATATGCTATCATGAAAGAAACTCTTCGATTGCATGCTATACTTCCCCTCTTGGTCCCTCATTGTCCGAGTGAGGCATGTGTCATTGGCGGCTACACAGTACCCAAAGGCGCTCGGGTGTTTGTGAATGTATGGGCAATACATAGAGACCCTACTATTTGGGAAAACCCGTTAGAATTTCAACCTGAAAGGTTCTTGGATGGGAAGTGGGATCACACTGGTAACGACTTTCGTTATATCCCGTTTGGGTCTGGGCGAAGGATTTGTGCAGGTACTGCCATGGCCGAGCGGATGTTTATGTTTTTACTTGGGTCCGTTATTCATTCATTTGAATGGAAATTAGGCAAAGGAGAAAAACTTGATCTATCTGAAAAGTTTGGGATTGTGTTGAAAAAGAAAGTTGCTCTCACTGCAATCCCCACACCAAGATTGTCAAACTCCACGCTATACGACTAATGATTTTGAAGGTGATGTGTTGTATTTAATAATAGCCACAAATATTCTGGCAATTTTCAAAACTCTCTATTTGTACCGGCACTGTAAATGTTACAAAAGGTGACAAACTACAATTATTGTGTGATTGTCACATATTTATATTATTATTATTATTATTATTATTATTATTCATGTTGTTATTGTTAAATGCAAAAAAATATATAATATAATAAACTACCTATATGTATCTCTATGTATGTGCCTATGGTTAGATGTGGACATGGACGTCCTTCTATGATGTGCATATTGGGGGTGTAAACGAGTCGGGCTCGAACTCGGCGCGTCATGTTTTTCTAAAGCTCGAGCTCGGTTCGAGTTTACTTATTTGAACTCGAGCTCAGTTTGCGGGTAAAATCCAAAGCTCGAGCTCGGCTCGACTCGACTCGAGCTATTTTGAGAACAGCCTCAAACGAGGTAAAAGCTCAGCTTGAGCTCGTTTCAATAATGGTTAAACGAGCCAAAGCTCGGCTCGAATTCGGCTAGCCAATACTATCATCATTATTATTATATTATATATAAAAAAATTAAAATTTCATTTGGGCTCGTTTAGGCTCGCGAGCCTAAACGAGCTTTGTATTTCAGGCTCGAGCTCGGGCTCGATAATAAAACGAGTTCTATTTCAGGCTCGAGCCCGTTAAAGCTCGGCTCGTTCAAGCTTTTAACCGAGCCGATAACGAGTAGCTCTCGAGCCTCTGGGCTTGTTTACACCCCTACGTGCAGGGAGGATACCGAATAGAGCCTGTGATTTTGAAGGGCACGTGTTTTTTTATAAATGTCCAATATATATATGTTAAATTTGTTTTAATAGTATACTCATACCAATTCCAATATAGGTCCATTTACAGTTCAATTTTTTGTGTTTAGAAGTTAGCTCATTGGCATTAGATTTAGTGAGCCCATTTTTTATGTAACATCCGTCGAAAAACGGTCCTGAGAACCAAACCATTTTAGAATTTCGTGCAAAATTCTTCAACTTTATATCCAACTTAGAAAAATATACATATATATATATAGTGTGAGGTTCATTGGGGAACACTAAAAAAGTGGGGAACAGTGGGGAACTGACTCAAACGAACTCCGATTGGACTCATTTCAGTGGCGTTGGAACCCGCTAGTCGAACCCTAACTAGGATATCTTAACCCTAAACCCTAAATCCTAACTTTAGCCTTAGGGTTAAGTTTTAGGGTTAATCGTTAGTATTTAGGGTTTAGCTTTAGGGTTTAGAGTTTTACGGTTTAGCATTAGGGTTTAGCTTTTAGGGTTATAACTTAGATTTTACGATTTAGCTTAGGTTTTAGCCTTATTTTTTAGCTTTAGGATTTAGTATTTAGGGGTTAGGATTTAGGGTTAAGAGATCCTAGTTAGGGTTCGACGAGCCGTTCCAACGCCGCTGGAATGAGTTCAATCGGAGTTCGTTTGAGTCGCTTCCCCACTTTTTTAGTGTTCCCCAATGAACCTTCCCCTATATATATATATATATATATATATATCTACTGATCTTAGGATAGGAGGGTTTAAAAAGAAAAAAAAACAGTAAAGGAGGACCGATACCGCGAGACTCAAAGACGGGTTGCCCGGCTCCCAAAGACTTATCAAGGACCTTTAGACCAACACGTTGCCTTTTGTTTCGTGATATAACTGAAGGAAATCCGTGGTATAATTTTACTTTTATTTTATGAACCCGGTTCATATAGGTGCATATTTATTTTGTTACAAGGATTAATCAAAACACTTTTGACAAGTATGCATATATATATTTATGTTAGTTAAAATAAATCTTTAACTAGTGAACAATATGTATATGTACATATTTAAACAACGGAAGCGTATGTAACAGAATGACATGAACATTTTATACCAAGGAACATCCGTAATGAGACAAGGTCACTGACATGCAAACACGAAATATAAACGCAAACCATAGGGGGTTTTAGATATACCTTCGGTTAGTAATAAACCGGTTGAGACACCGAGTTTCAACGAACAAGTGATAGTTATCCGAACTAGCGAAACACGGGAACGAGTTGGGAAGCGACGGAGGAGGCCGGCGGTTCTGGCGGTGCACGGCGGCTGCGGCAGTGGGGCGGAGTCGGCGGCGGCGTCGGTGGCAGCGACGGGCTACCCGGCGGCGGTTCTTGACCGGTTGTGGGTGTATGTGTGTTCTTGAGAGTTTTCTTGTTTTCTCCAAGTTCTTCCTACATCTCAAAGCAAGACCCAACACCCCCTTTTATAGCACATGGAGATCCTTTGCATGGATTCTTATTGGTGGACATAATGCATGTATTCCTATTGGTGGGCATAATGCATGCATTCCAATTGGTGGACATAATGCATGCATTCCAATTGGTGGACTTAATGCATGTGTGCCAAGTGTTGGAGGTCCCTTGCATGTGCGGTAAGTGGCGTAGCAAGTATACACGTCTCGCCCGGTCAATGCACCCGCCTCTCAGTTAATACCCGCAACAATGAAATAATCCCGCTTATGATCATAAATATAATTATGATGCGTTTCGCATATTGCTTGTAATTACCAGTTAAACTAGTTAAGTGGATCTAAGTTCATTGCCCACGGTGTAACTCTTACGGGTCAAGACCCGGTCGGCAGCGTTGACTTATCGAACCGGACATAAATATCCAACAGCTCCCACTTGGACGGTTTCTGATAATATCTCAACGCAGACAGCCAGCGGTGCTCTAGCTACACATAGCTGCCCCCAACAGGTCATAACACTTTAAAGTCACTAACCAAGGTGTCTTCCCTTTAGCAACGGCTTGCTATTTGAAGATAATAGATTTATGGTAATCGTTGTTATCTATCCTTTCTGTAAAAGACATCGATTGAACAATGAAACATGGATCAGGTTCAATCTCATATGGTGTTCAATCATTATCGTTCTCGTTTAAGAATCAAAGTGGTCCAATCAAACACACAGTAAGTTTGGGTAAGGCCTTACACTTCACAAGTTTGAATCAACGAGGGCTGTCTAACTGTTACATGTAATGTAAGAGTACAGAATCCCATCTTGACTACATACAACTCCCACTGAACTTCAGAGCTATTCCCAACCAATGCCTTTATGACTGGCAGTTACGCGACAGCTGTTGACACTGATCAAAAAATAGTCTTTGGTAAATGAGAGTTCTAGTATGTATCTCAGGTCAGAGGATACTAAATGAGTATACCAAAATCAAATACATCTTATGACTAAGATCCATGAAGATGATTTGATGCGAGTTACATTTTGTAATGAGGTCTGTGAGTTTGGAAGTCAACTCCTTGAGTCCAAAGTCAGAATAGTCTTAGTTCAGAATCATTCCCACGAGTCTGACCGACTATGGATAATTTAGAATACAAGATTCATGGATTAACGTATCAAATTCGAACACAATTGTAGGATTCAAGAATTGCATTTAACTAGTAAATCAAAACGAATGCAAGAGTACAACTGTTTGATGTTCGTACATCCAAATACTAAATCAAAACATATCACTAGCTAATCTAAGCCCAATAGAGTCCATGTGACCATCATGTTTTTCTTGAATCATTGGCTTAGTAAATGGGTCAGCTAGGTTTTGATCTGTGTCAATTTTGCTTATAACGATGTCTCCACGTTCCACAATTTCACGAATGTAGTGGAACTTTCTTAAAATGTGCTTGGCTTTGTGATGGGATCTAGACTCCTTGGCTTGAGCAATAGCACCTGTGTTATCACAAAATATCTGGATGGGTTTCATGATACTTGGAACCACATCGAGATCTGTTATGAACTTCTTCATCCAATCAACTTCCTTTGCGGCATCCGATGCGGCAATGTACTCAGATTCCGTGGTGGAATCAGCCACAACACTCTGCTTGGAGCTTTTCCATGATACTGCTCCTCCGTTGAGAGTGAACACGAAACCCGTTTGTGAGCGAGAGGTATCTCGGTCAGTTTGAAAACTAGCATCAGTGCAACATTTTACAGTGAGCTCCTCATTGACTCCTCCAAATATCAAGAACATATCTTTTGTCCTTCTCAAGTATTTAAGAATGTTCTTAACTGCAGTCCAGTGGGCAATCCCAGGGCTCTGCTGGTAACGGCTCGTCATGCTTAAAGCATACGAGACGTCTCGTAGAGTACATACCACAGCATACATGATAGAACCAATCGCGGAAGCATATGGAACTGCTTCCATTTGCTTTATCTCACGGTCCTCAGAGGGAACTTGTAATTTGTTCAAGACGGTTCCTTTAGTCATTGGAACACCTCCTTTCTTGAAGTTTTCCATTTTGAAGCGTCTTATCACCTGATCTATGTATGTGCTCTGAGTTAGCCCAAGAAGTCGCTTAGATCTATTCCTATAGATCTTGATTCCCATAATGTAAGCGGCTTCTCCAAGATCCTTCATTGCGAAACAAGATCCCAACCAATGCTTAATTTCCTTAAGCATGGGGATGTTATTTCCAATTATCAATATATCATCTACATACAAGATGAGAAATGAATATCACTCCTACTAGCCTTTCTGTAAACACAAGGCTCGTCTTCGTTCTTGACAAAACCAAACTCTTTGACTTTCTGGTCAAAACGAAGATTCCAGCTCTGAGATGCTTGCTTGAGTTCGTAAATGTACTTGTTTAGCTTACATACCCTATTGGGATATTTTGGATCGATAAAACAGTTGGGTTGAACCATATAAACATCTTCAGAAAGATGTCCATTAAGAAATGCGGTTTTAACATCCATTTGCCAAATTTCATAATCATAGTACGCAGCTATGGCAAGTAATATCCTGATCAACTTGATCATAGCAACGGGCGAGAAAGTTTCATCATAGTCAACACCTTGAGTTTGAGTGAAACATTTCGCTACTAGTCGTGCCTTATAGGTTTGTATATTTCCATGCATGTCGGTTTTTCTTTTAAAAACCCATTTGCTCCCTACTGCCCGAGATTTGGGGGGTAGCTCAACCAAGTCCCAGACTTGATTGTCACGCATGGATTGAATCTCGGCTTTCATGGACTCTAGCCATTTCGCAGAATCTGGATTAGAAATAGAAGATTTGTAACTAGTAGGCTCGTCATCAGACTCGGCTACTGTCAGGACTTCAGAACCCCCAATATGCCAAAGGTATCTATCGGGTTCTTTATGAGTCCTGATGCTCCTGCGAAGGCTTGTGTTCAAGTCTGAATCAGTGTCAACAATTTGTTGTGATTCAGACGTTCCGACCTCCTCAACGGTTGTTCGTGGTCCTTGAACTTCTTCAAGATCCACTAGGTTACTTCCAGTTCCTCGACTAAGAAGTTCATCTTCAAAGAATCTTTTAGCCTTCCTTTTGATGGAAATCGTATTTGCATTAGGATGGTAGAAGTAATAACCGCTTTGGTTATAGTATCCGACGAAAACAACCTTTTCGCCTCGAGGGTCGAGCTTGTCATCAGAATCACTTGTGATGTACGCATCACACCCCTATATTCTAAGGTAAGTCAAGTTTGGCTTACGCCCATACCATATCTCATATGGAGTCTTGTTCACCTTTTTGGTCGGCGATAGATTTACGAGTCGTGCAGCAGTCATAAGAGCAAAACCCCAAAAGGAGTGAGGCAAATTTGTTCTACACATCATCGATCGAACCATATTCAGCAGGGTCCGATTTCTCCTTTCACACACGCCATTAAGTTGGGGTGTGTCTGGTAGAGTGGGTTGTGAAACTATTCCACGTTCCTTTAGATGATCGAGAAATTCTAAGCTGAGGTATTCACCGCCTCGATCTGAGCGAAGCATTTTAATCTTTCTATTAAGTTGGTTTTCAACTTTATTCTGAAACTCTTTGAACTTTTCAAAGGTTTCATGCTTATGCTTCATAAGATAAACATAAGCATATCGACTATAATCATCAATGAATGTAACGAAGTATCTCTCGTGATTCCTAGTCATGGTTCTAAAAGGACCACATACATCTGAATGTATGAGTCCTAATAGATCACTAGCTCATTCACCAACATGGGTGAAGGGATCCTTGGTGAGTTTGCCAGCTAAGCATGATTCGCAATCATCAATTGAGTCCGCTCCGGTGGATTCAAGAATCCCCTCAAATTGGAGCCATTATGCGTGCCTTGCTTATGTGGCCAAGTCTACAATGCCATAGGAATGAATCACTAATACCAATTTTCTGGCGTTTAGAAAGGTGATATATGTTATTGTTAGGTTAAACATCAATTTCGTAAATACCGTTTCGAGGTTTAGCCTCAAAATAGTAAGTACCATTTAGATAAGCAGAAATAGCAACATCATTGAAAACATATCTAAATCCTTGTTCAAATAACAGCGAAACTGAGATAATGTTCCTGGTCAAACCAGGAGCAAAAAGACAAGTGTTCAAAACAACAACAAGACCAGAAGGACATGTAAGATTAAATGTTCCAGTTGCTAGAACTGGGACTTTCTTTCCATTGCCAACAATGAGTTCCATGTTCCCTGGTTTCAGTTTCTTCCACTTCTCAGGCTCCTGCAAGACATTAGCGATGTGATAACCACATCCGATATCAAATACCCATGTGTTGCTAGAAACAATGAAAAGCTCGATAACATATATCAGAATACCTGAAGAAGTGCCTTCTCCATTGGCCTTCTTTGCTTTGAGCTTAGCAAGATACTCGGGGCAGTTACGTTTCCAGTGCCCCATCTTGTTACACTCATTAGCATTGCCGCTCTTCTGAATGAGGGGCTTTCACGGCTTGTTTGCTCTTGTTGGTGGCAGGTTTAGCAGTAACAGGAGCCTTTCCTTTGTTTTTGCTGTTGTGACTTTTCTTTGTTTTAGGCTTCCTAACACCACCAGATCGAACCATTAACACTTGGTTTGTTTTGTTGGAAATGTTCATCTCTGCCGTTTTGAGCATCCCATGTAGCTCTGGCACTGTCTTTACCCAGTCATTCATGTTAAAGTTCATAACAAATTGATCATAGTGACTGGAAAGAGAGTTGAGAATAAAGTCAACAGCCATCTCATCTTGGAGAGGATAACCAAGTTTGTTTAATTGGTCGATGTAGCCTTTCATCTTGAGGACATGAGCACTAACTGAGGAACCCCCTTGCATTCTACAGCTTATGAGCTGTTTCATGGTGTCATAGCGTTCCTTACGGGCTTGTTTCTGAAACATGCCCTTGAGTTGCTCAATCATGTCGAAGGCATTCATGTCTTCCATATTCTTCTGAAGATCTAGAGACATGGTGGCTTGCATGAGGCAAGCAACTTCTAAGGCATCTTCTTTATGTTTATCGAAAGCCTTCTTCGTAGCATAAAGCTTCTTTGCCATTTTGAGAATGATTCTCAAGTTGCTATGCCACTCAAGAAAATTGGTGTTATTTAGTTTGTCTTTCTCAAGTACCAGACTTGAGAGCAAAAGAGGAGTTGTTTTCAGATGACATCTGTTAAGCAAAAAATATTTAATTAGTATTTTCAATGTATTTTCCTTAGTTAGTGAGGTGAGACGATAAGGAACGAGAATCCGGTTAGAAGCTCTTCCTAAAGGCAGATGTAGCACGCAACATTAGCAAGAGGTTCAACCGGACTGACAACGATTGTCAATTGTGTGAAAAGCACAACTCTCGGGGTTTATGAGGCTGTGAGGACAACTTTTTTGCCCTTGCATTGATACGTTTGGCCTCATCTATGCCACTTTTATTCTCGAGACAGTTGTAGCACGTAACACGAGAAGAAAAGTAATAGTCGTCCTAAAACGGTCACATGTGAAAGGGTCGGATGTGTCGACGAAGCCCTTGCACCTGGGAAGGATAAACTAGACACCAAGTGTTGTGCTGTGGCTCCAACACTGATGGTTTGCTTTATGCCCCAAGTGTTACTAGTAGTAGGATTGCATAGACCATTGATTTTAATTTTAACAAATAAGGTCGTTACAGTCGGGTTTTAATTTAGATATTAAATTTGCGACTATACCAAAAGGACCCTTTCACCTCTCGGGACAATTAGTTTTAGATAATCTATAAAACTAAGTTTGTCGCGACTTGAAATAACCAACCAAAGTTAATAGCGTAGACTATTAAGTTTATGAGTTTTAAAGATGTGAGAAAAACATGTTTTAAAACTCTAGTGGTTATATAAATTTACAAGTTGCTAGAACTTGCTTTTCTCGATTTCCTTTTTAAAACCCCTTTTAAAAATGCGTATTGGTATTAGGTTGATTTATAATAACATTTATTAATATTAATAAACAACCATAATAAAAAAAATGAATATGTAAATCATATAGGCATGGTTATGATCTTGCTAGAGCCAAGTAGCAAGATCAAGGGGTCACGGTCACAACACAAAACAACCACAAGGTAGACTTGAGTGCATCTTGTTGTCTTGAGCGACTCCCACTAACTCCAAGACTCTTCTTGGCATTCGGTTTTGCTTCGGGTTCTTTACGGGTCTTCGTATCAACAATATTTAACAAGTAAACATAATAAATACAAAAACCCTATCTATTACAACTTTGAACCACAAAAGGGGCCAAAACATAAACAAAACCAAACATAAAACACAACCACAAGGTCGGGCACGATTTACATATTCAACATAACCAAAGGTTTATGGAGGCAAGTTTTGGTCAACCAAATATAAACAATTAAATATGACCAAAATATATTGCCTAAAATAAAATAAATCAAAAACCGTAGACTTTTAAAGTTTGTGATTTATTATTTCGGTAAAAAATAAAGACCGGTTTTGGTTTGCATGTGGTGAGCATCGGCTCTGATACCACTGAAGGAAATTCGTGGTATAATTTTACTTTTATTTTATGAACCCGGTTCATATAGGTGCATATTTATTTTGTTACAAGGATTAGTCAAAACACTTTTGACAAGTATGCATATATATATTTATGTTAGTTAAATAAATCTTTAACTAGTGAACAATATGTATACGTACATATTTAAACAACGGAAGCGTATGTAACAGAATGACATGAACATTTTATACCAAGGAACATCCGTAATGGAACAAAGTCACCGACATGCAAACACGAAATATAAACGCAAACCATAGGGGGTTTTAGATATACCTTCGGTTAGTAATAAACCGGTTGAGACACCGAGGTTCAACGAACAAGTGCTAGTTATCCGAACTAGCGAAACACGGGAACGAGTTGGGAAGCGGCGGAGGAGGCCGGCAGTTCTGGCGGCGCACGGCGGCTGCGGCAGTGGGGCGGAGTCGGCGGCGGCGTCGGTGGTAGCGGCGGGCTACCCGGCGGCGGTTCTTGACCGGTTGTGGGTGTATGTGTGTTTCTTGAGAGTTTTCTTGTTTTCTCCAAGTTCTTCCTACATCTCAAAGCAAGACCCAACACCCCTTTTTATAGCACATGAAGATCCTTTGCATGGATTCTTATTGGCGGACATAATGCATGCATTCCAATTGGTGGACTTAATGCATGTGTGCCAAGTGTTGGAGGTCCCTTGCATGTGCGGTAAGTGGCGTAGCAAGTATACCCGTCTCGCTCGGTCAATGCACCCGCCTCTCAGTTAATACCCGCAACAATGAAATAATCCCGCTTATGGTCATAAATATAATTATGATGCGTTTCGCATATTGCTCGTAATTACCAGTTAAACTAGTTAAGTGGATCTAAGTTCGTTGCCCACGGTGTAACTCTTACGGGTCAAGACCCGGTCAGCGGCGTTGACTTATCGAACCAGACATAAATATCCAACAATAACTTCCGACATTAAACAACCTAAGCAAGGGTGGAAGTTTGAAATCATACTTCGCATTTAAATCCAGCCGTATGACATCATGAGCTTTTCAAATTCATTCACGCATTCTACCTTAAATTAGCACTTCCTTATATGGACTCAATGAACCTAGCCCCATTCAAGAACTCATAGACGCCTCTTTGATCACCGAATTAATCACTAGCGAAATCCTTGAAGAACTTTCATCTTTTTCATTGTGGACTTGGGCTAGGGTAACCGGTCCTAGTTGTCGATTATATGATCAAATCATCCAAGTTCTTTAATTACTGTCGCCCTGAAACACTCAAACATAGATACCTCGTGCAACCGCATTCACGTCGGAACCAGGAGCTCTCGTCAGAACCCGCCGGAGCCGTAGAACTCGCCGGGAAAGTACTCCCTCCGTCAAAATCCCGCGTTACATCTGTTACGGTACTTTCTTTGTTACTGCAAATCTATTTCATCGTTTTAGTTAGCCGAAATTTTATTCATCATTGCTATCATCGAAGAAACAAGGAACGTGGGAGGGTATCGGGTTGAGTTAACTAGTAAGAAGGACACGGTTCAAACTATAAGAAACCTTTAATCACTCCAGGATTTAATAAAAAAAAGAGACTAGATAGTGGTTTCGCATACACCGACCAGTGCGGGGGTCACGGGCTCGACCCAGCGCCCAAATTCAACTTCTTCGTTTTCTCTGTTGATGTACCAATGAAACGAAATGTCGTTGCAGAAGCATAATAAACTAATAATAATTTGGTTAGAATCAAGAAAAATAGCATAATAAGCTAATACTTGACATGGGTTTACTCAATAATAAGCTAATACTTGACATGGGTTTACTCATTGCTTCAAAGTATAACGTCATGCTATACGTTCAAACTGTTATTAATAACAATAATATAAAATCACATTTAAATACTTATGATATTGGGTTGCGAAACCGGTGGTGCCGAGTTCAAATCGGATACACAGCGGTTGGAGCCTTTTTCTCTTTGATTGCTTCTCTAAGGGTGGGCGGGGCGCCCATCACTCACCACCCACCTATCACTCACAACTTTCAATCAAGTTCCGCGACCTCATCGAGCTTTATTCCATCACTGGTGATGGATTTTAGTGGAAATGTCCATCACTCACCACACCCAACATCATAAAAAACTCATCATCATCAACGGTCAACAAGCCCCAACGTTCGAAATATTTGTTTTCATAACGCGTGATGCCCATGACGAGTGATTCATTCCACGCGTTGTGGAGAGGAGTGGCGGTGGTGTTTAACGCGGTATCACGCGTTGTCATCTCCCCACCACGGGGCGCCCCGTCTCCTCTAATATCAAAATGTTAACGAAAATATTCAAATACTTATGCATTTTAGTTTATAACTATATAGGATTCGGTTCAAGTGAGAACCACTACGAGTTGCGAGAACCGCGAGAACTATACCATCCAAAAGGTTTTTCCGAAATTTTTTTTTCTCAAAAACAGTAAAAATAATCACTTTTTTCAGTAAAAATATTGAATAAAAATGTCGCATTACCATATATACCTTCTTCCAAAATTTACGTCTGCCGTAAAAAAAACTTGCATCAGTCAAAACTACCGACTCGACAATTCTTTTCTTATTTTTTTTACAGATGTGTTTATAATTTTTCATCTACGTTTGTGCAAAAAAAATTTAACCCAACTCGCGTCGGATCAAAAAGTTCTCGCGGTTCTCGCAACTCAAGTTGGTTCTCATTTTACCCTTTCCTTAACTATATATATATATATGGTAGGGTTTTAGAGTGAACCTAATGTTATTTGTGAACCGTGAGAACCATTCTTAACCATTGATCTATTTGAGATGGACGGTTATTAAAAAGACAATAAAATAAAGAGGTTAATAATATCATTATTTATTAATTAAAGATAAGGATGTATTGGTAATTTTGCTATCCTATCATAACTGAATATTGTATTTTTTTTTTTCGCTGAGGTTGTGTGTACACACGTGTACAGGCCGTTGTTGCTACAACGTACACAAGTGTACAAGCTGTTTGTACACTGTTGTACATTTATGTATTGAACTCATGTACGCCTTTGTATATAAACAGTAAAACGCTGAAAAAACGAAACTTCATATGTTTTAACTTTTTTATTAAAAAAACTATAACAATATTATACTCAAATTAAAGAGAATAAAAACCTCATTTTATGGTGTATTTAAAAGAAAAAAAATATATACATATGAAAAATTATAATGATTTAAAGATCGTAAGGGGTAGTTAGTTTTATGTTATAACTTCTTTATTTAAATTGATTAATTACCATCATATCCTTTACATCTAAAAAAATGATCTATGGCTCAGATTTGTTCACAAGGTTCACAAATAAGGATGTGGTTCACTCATGAACCTCATCCTATATATATATATATATACGGTTAGGATCATATGGGAAACATTAAGCTAATTGAGAAATTTGAGAAGCATTCTGGACCACACATTTTCCAAAACCTTTTCTTAATATACACATATGTATAGTTTAAAATTGACTATATACATATGTGTATAATGTTATGGGTGGAATTTCGAGCTTATATCTCGAAGGCATATCCTGATATTATATGCTGCGACCAGGATACTGAACCAGGATATTGGTAACATCCTGCGGGGGTATCCTGCTCCTACTAACGATTTTCTTTGGTTGAAAGGTACCAACGTTAAAGGACTTAGTCTACTTGAAGATTAGCTCGAGGTGGTTGAAAAATGGACGTTGATGGCGGAAGAATGGATCTTGTAACGGTCAGAATAGAGGAAAGACATATTCTGCGAGAATTTCGGATGCTGATCAACTTTATTAGTGTTAACGGTTATATGAGCTGAAAACTCAGACTTATAGTTAATATGCACGTGGAAAAACAAGCTGAAATAGTCCCCCAACGTTCAGAAGGGAATATTCCAAGTCATCCCTAGAATATAGGATAGTTCGTTAGAGTTAGAAACTATATAAGGGGAGGCCAGATCGTAGGAAGGACACTGGAACTCACTTCACTTCGAGCTCTCTCTAACTCACACACATTTCTCTCTAGCAATCACACATTCACACTCACAACTAGCAATCATTGTAACACTTACTAGCGATCTGGGCATTATCCTGCACTGTATTCTGGTTATTCAAGCAATAAGAAGAACAAGGCAGCCGACGATTGTCAGCTTCCGAGGTTTTATGCCGGCGATCTAGATTGATCAAGAGCTTTCCTCGTATATCATGTGTTAATTTCAACTTTTATCGCATTTACTTGTTATTTTGATATAGTTCATTATCCTGAGACTATATCCTGAAACTGTTTTCATAATCAATCAACTTAGCATATTTTTGCAAACCACAATAGCACGCTACCTCACATACTAAGTTTGATCACTAAATTGCTTCGGTAATTTTTGACCAAAACATATAAGTCAATATACATATATGTATATAGTCAAGTTTAAACTATACATATGCGTATATTACTAAAAGCTTAGGGAAATGTGTGGTCCAGAATGCTTCTCAAGTTTCTCAAATAGGGTGGACTTCTGTTAGGATCCCTACCCATATATATATATATATATATATAGTTATAGTTATTACATTTACATAGAGCAAAGTTTATATTTATGTATCATCAGCTCATATTCATGAGATTTATCTACAATTATACAAATCAATTTGTATGAATCAATTTACACATTTGGAATAGAATTAAGCAAGGAATAAAAATAAATAAATCCAAGCACTTTGTGATTTAAATTCACGCTAATATTAGATTTTCTAGTTATGTTGTGCCGTCCCAACTCTTGTCTTAGGATAATACTCGTTGTTCATAAATCTCATTCGCGCGCCTAAATTTACAAGGAATCGCTAATGCAAACTTGTGAGTGAATCTTAAAACTCCCCTTTTTATTTTATCTATACGTTTTTTGGGTGTATCATGTGTCGCATATTTTTAGCGCGTTTTACAAGTTTGAATACGTGTAATTACCATTTTGTGAAGTATCTATGTTATGTGTTGTTTGGTCGTTTATCATTTGGGGCATTTTCATTCATTTTGGATATCAAATCATCATATGCTCGTCTGTTCCCCATTACATATGAGCGGAACTTGACGTTGCAAACCATACGAGGTCAGTTCCATTTGATTGAGCTTAAACCTTGCAGCACACCATAATACCGTGCAACATACATTCATTCATTGGCACACCATAATACCGTGAAACATGCATACATTTATTGAATCATTTCAGTTGACGTGTTTATTGTTTGAGGTTGTGTTATGAGTTTTATATATAACATACAACATGATTACTTACATTGGTTAACGCAGGTTTTCTCAATAAATAAAATTTAAACAAAATATTTTTTTAAATAACAATAAGATTCACTCACCAACCTTTGTTTGTCACACCCCGAAAATTCGATTACATCAGATCCGGGCGTGATCGACTGGTATCTTCATTGCACATCGGAAGTATTTAATGCTAAAACTTCTAGAAGGTGAACGTCTGCTAAGTACTCGAATCCCCATAGGTTCTCCTATTCCAACCGTGCCTTAGTTTTAAAATATAACCTGAGAAGAAACATGCGAAAAATCAACATAAAGTTGAGTGAGTTCATAGTTTGTTTTGAAAAAGATTTTAAATAAAATCTTTCTGATGACCGGTTTAAAAGTTGTTGAGAAAACGTAATAAAACCATTTTTCTTGGCATGTCAATTGAAAACCTTGTTTTTGTAATATTTGAATAACCGTCGAAGTCCGCGCACGAAAAAGACAACATGCCCGCATGAGCCTATAACCCACCCCAAGCTAGTAAGTGCCTCGCCAAACCGTTTACTCAGGATGGAAGACTAGCAGGAGGTTATAGTTCCAATGTGTAGCGAGGACTTCACTGTATATTTTTAAGCGACCCTACGGCCCTTAGTGTTGAGTAGTGGACAATCCAGTCCTTGAGTCTTCGTGCCTCGCACGAGTATATGTGGGTCTAACCCACTCGAGTCTTTGTCATTGGGCCTAGCCCACGAGTCTTTGCCATTGGGCCTAGCCCACTTGAGTCTGTAAGCAGGACCAACCAGTCCCCTTATTTGTATGTAGGACAATCCAGTCCCTGTATGTAGCTAGGACATTCCCGTCACTAGTCATGAAACTCATTCACGTTCTGAAAATACGCGTGTGTTTTGTAAAACCGGTATGTTGAGCATAAACTTTTAGTAAACCATTTGAGTTAAATGAAATCCTTTCGCAACATGGTTTAGAAATATGAATCTTTTTGTTCCTCGAAATTTTGTGTACTTTTGCAAAACTTGCATGTCTTTCCACCCCCGAAAACATTTAAATAAAATGTAAAACCGTAAAAAGTGGGGGTTATGAACTCACCTTGACATTCCTGTGCCAAGCTAGCTTAGCGCGATTCCGTGATGTCATTCCAAGAACGTGAATTAGCTAGCGTGAAACTAAAGCATTCCTAATCAAGGAATAATTATAAGTTTCTAACATAACGTAGCTAAACTACGTGTCCGATCTCTACCAAATCATTAACCAATGATTCTAGGGAAGTGTTATCGTTTTGATTTTTAATAACCAACCTAAGTTTATTTGATCCCATTTAATCGGCATAGAAACTAAGTCTCGAAATCAACTTAGTTTCCGAGTGTTTAGGATATATATATTTATATATAAAAATATAAATATACTTATACGAGGCCGTGTTCGTCGTCGCGAATAGAAGGCGTAGATGGAATAAGGTAAGTATTCAAAACGTCGTACATTGTCACTAGTAAGTCTAATACATATGTTTATGATTTAACGAAATGTCGGCTAGGTTTTTAAGTTAGTATACGCAATCTATAATAGTATGAAATGCACAAGTGCGTGAGATTTAATAGTTTACTCTAAAAAAATGTTTATCGTTTCACTAGTTGGGTCGGTTTGAGCTCGGTTTCGCGTCAATTTAGTATTTATATAAATAATATAACGAAATTTGCGTTGTTAAAATTTTACCAAGCCTCGCGTTGACTAGTTGACCCGTGTTGACCGCAGTTATTCGGCAGTTGTCCGTGTTGACCAGTTTGACCACATTGACCCGAGCACCAAAACTGACCCGGTTTGACCCGAACCCAAATCTGACCGGGTTTGACCTGACCCGAAAATCTGAGTTGTTGACCATTTTGACCACAGGTGACCTGAACCTGAACCGGGTTGAACCGAGTTGAATCGTGTTGAACCGCGTTGAACCAAATCTGAACCGAACCTGAACCGAGTTGAACCGAGTTGAACCGAACCTGAACCGTGTTGAACCGAATCTGGACCGAATATGAACCCAGTCAAGCTTGAACCAACATAACCAAAAATATATAACTTTCACTAACTTGACTTAAATGCCATACGACTTAAAATATATATATTTATATATTTCTCCTCATGAAAGAACCAAATTTGTCTACGTAGGTTATATTCAGGTGATTGGTTCTAATAACATACTTTAGTATCATCTGTATATATATATACACACACATGTATACACCCACATAAAAAAAATATTTGACGAAAGTCATATGCTACTCCTTTGAAACAACTTGATGTCCATGTGCATATATCCACAAAGATGTGTGTATCTAGACCCCGCATGTTTATGGACATTTTACAAGTGAGTAAATAATTAAATCTAGCATCAAATCTTTGATTATCTTGATATGTATATGTATACAAAAAAAAAACTTATATACGTTGATTATAACTAGTGTGAATATGTTTTGTGATATGTATATGAACAAGGACTTAAGTTATTAATTCCAAATATCAACATGTAAACGTTTATACATGTATGAAAATAGCAAACTGTAATTCTTTTTTTTTTGTTTAAGTTTTAAATTATATAAGCAAACTAGCTCTAGCATGTGTTGGGTGATAAGGGTTTGGTCTAATAATATATATATATATATATATATAATATATATCATCTAACATAATATAGATAGAGTTAGGTTCATACCCAAGTTTAGTAAGGAGGACAAGAATGCAGAACTTGAATGCTTCTAAGAATTCTTCAAAAATGGAGGTGTAGCATGTGGGTGTGCATCCGGTAAAGAGAAATACGAAAGGGGGGAGAGGAAATGTGTTATGTAATGTATTTTAAGAAATGTAAATGTGTCTTGGGGACTTGAATGGATTTCATAAAAATACTGAGTATGGTTCCAAGGTTAAACAAATGAAAAACAAAGTATGGGTATAGGTGGTAGTGTATATCTGATAGACAGGGCAGGGTATTGATTTATTTTGACTACTCTCATCGTGTGTTATATTATATTAATTATATTATATTAATAATATATATATAGGGAATGGTTAAAATGAGAACCACCTCTAATTAAGAGAACTATGAGAATCACTTTTTAACAATTAGATCTTTGTAGATGAATGGCTGAGACTAAAAGTAATTAAAACTAATATTAAATCTTTTTTGTCTTATTATATTTTTAATATTTAATGTTAAAAGCATAGTTTAGTAAATTTGTTTTTTGTCTTTTTGTATTAATTGTTTTTTATTAAAACATTTTTTTTATTAAAAAAATTTTAAATCAATTTTAAACAAAAAAAAACAAATTTTTTCAAGTTTTTTTTTACAAAAAAAAACCTTTTTACATGCCCTTTTTTATGTCAAAAGCCCCTTTTTTTTTCGCCCCAGTGTTATTTACCGTTTTTTTTTACATCCATTTTTTAAAAACCCGTTTTTTTTTTGGCCCGTTTTTTTCGCCCATTTTTTCGCCCTTTTTTACGCCCCGTTTTACTGCCGTTTTTTACGCCTCGCTTTTTAAACCCTTTTACGGGCCCGTTTTTTACGCTCCTTTTCCCCGTTTTTTTGCCCCCCCACCCGTTTTTTAACCCCCCTGGTTTTTTTTCTTTTTTTCCCCCTTTTTTTTCCCCCCCCCTTTTTTCCCTCGAATTTTTCCAAAATTTTTTCCCCAAAATTTTTTTTTTTTTTACAAAAATTTTTTTAAAATTTTTTTCAAAAACCTTTTTTAAAAATTTTTTTCCAAAGAAACAAAAAAAAAATTTTTTTTAAACAAATTTTTTAAAAGAAAAAAAAAAAATAAAAAATATGAAAAAAAAAAAATATTTTTTTAAAAAAAAAAGAAAAAAAAGAAAAAAAAATTTTTTACAAAAAAGAAAAAAAAAACACATAAAAAAGACAAAGCCTTTTTTTTAATTTGGGGGAAGGTTTAAAAAAAAACACTTTCCCAAAATTTTTAACATTTTCTAAATAAATTAATTTTTTCTTTTTAAAAAGTTTAAAAATACAAATTTAAACAAAAAAAAACCAATACCCAATTCCCCAATAAAAATTGTACCCAAATTTTTTCCAAAAAATCTAAAAAAAATAAAAATTTTTTTTAACTTTTTTTTACATTTTAAAAAGTTTCTATGGTAAAATAATTAAAAAATTTTCAATATTTTTAAAAAAAAATTTAAACCCCCAAAAATTTAATTTATTTTCTAAAAATTTTTTTTATACCTAAAAAAAATTTGCAAATTTTTTTAAAAAAAACCAATGGGAAACAGAAAATTTTACCCCCCCATTAGGTTTGAAAAAAAATTTTCTTAAAATCTTTGAATTTAAAAAAAAGGAAAAAAAACCATTTAAATTAAAATACAAAATTTTTAATAAAAACCCAAATAAATGCGTTTTGGGACTTTTTTTCGGGTTTTTACCACCGTTTTTGGCCCCTTTTTTCGTTCTTTTAGTCGTTTTTAAAACGCCCCCCCCCCCCGGTTTTTCGCACCCCCGTTTTTTTCGGCTTTTTTTAACCTTTTTTTTCCCCGTTTTTAACCCCAAAATTTTTTTTCACATTTTTTTAAAGAAATTTTGTTCAAAAAAAGTTTTTTAGAAAAACTTTTTATAAAATGAATACCCCGAAAAAATTAATAATTTTTAATTAATAATTCTTTCTAAAAAAATAAGAACCCCAATTTTAAAATTGAAAAAAAGCAGTTTAAATTGTAAAAGAAAAAAGAGGAAAAAGAGAAATTTTAAAAGGGAAAAAAAAAGGGAAGAAAAAAGAAATTAGCACCATTTAAGATTTTTTTAAAAAACTAAATTTCCCCCTTTTTTTTAATAAGAAATCAGTAAAATCTAAAGGGAGGATGAGGAAAAACCCCATAAATTAAAAAAAAAAGGTTTTTTTTTTAATAATATATAAAAAAATTTTGTATCTGTCAAAAAATTTAATTTTTTAAGGATTTCAAAAGTCAAGAAAAATAAAAGGCATAAAGCAAATTATTAACCCAACCCAAAAACCCGACAAGGGGGTAGGTGAAAATTTAAAAAAATTTATCAACTTTTTACCGGTTTTTAAAATTGTGAACTAAAAAAATCTTTAAAATTGTTCCAAAAAAATTTCCCCTTTGGTTTTTGATTAAAAAAAATAAATATTGTTTTTTTAAAGAGAAAGAAAATAACCCAAAAAGTTCGATAGATTTACCCCTAATAACCATTTAACATTTAAATTTTTTGGAATTACTTTAAAAATTGTTTTAAATTGCTTTTGATTAAAAATAAAGTGGGAAAAATTAAAATTAAAAAAAAAAATAATTAAATTTAAACTTTGGGTTTTAAATTTTAAATACTAAAAGTTTAACCCAAAAAACATGAAAGGATAGAAAAAAGAATGGGTTAAAAAAATAAATTTGTTTTAAAAATTTAAAAAAAAGAAAAAGAAACGAAAGTTATTATAAGGGGTTTCCAAAAAAATTTTAATAATTAGACACAATAAAAATACTTTTGGACAAAAAATTTCCCCGGTTACAAAAAAAACCATGGAACTTAAAAAAAGTTGTTTAAAAAATTCGTTTTCCCCTTTAAAACCCCAAAAATACCGAATAAACCAAAAGGTAAAGAAAAAAAATTTAAATTGACAAAAACCATTCAAAAGGCCAAAATTTGAAAAAACTGTGTAAAATAATTTTTCAAAAACTTAAATGTTTGTTCACGAAAAAAATTTTTAAAACCTTAAAAAAGCGTGAAAACCTCCCCAAAAAAAATTTTGTTTTTTGGAAATTAGGGCCTTACCTTAACTTTGCATTTTTAGGTGGGTTTGGGAAAGTGCAAAAAAATAATGCCAAAAAAAAATTTCCCAAAGGGCTTTTTTCCCCCCTAATTTTATCCATTTAAATAAACAATCAGAAAACGTTTCAACGTATAGTATTTGGGTGCTTGGTCCTGAAAAATTTTACCCAAATGTTTTTACTAGGATACAAACTGTTTTTGACCTTTGGTTTTAAGGCCCAAAAAGAGTTGAAATTGACCCCTGACGTAATTTAAGTTTTTTTTAGGGCCAGTTTCCCCCCACAGGTTTTGTGGGGTTTTTAAAATAGAATCAAAAGTAATGGCCAGGAGCACAAGGAGGGTTTTAAAATTTAAAAAAAAATAAAAATTAAATAAAAAAATAAGTGGTTTGCTTAACTATCCCAAATACTTTATATGCCCCAATAAATTTGTAAAAATTCGTCAAATACCCTAAAACTTAAAGGTTTATTTCAGAATTTTTTTCCCCGGAAGCAATCTAATTTGATGAAAACAAAATTTTTTTTGGCGTACTTTTTTTGAAACAAATCAGTTTTAAAAAATAAAAAAAAACCTTAAAAAGTTTATGGGTTTGAAATTAGAAAAAAACCCCCAAAAAGTTTGAATTTTGGTTCAAAAAATTTTTTAATGGGTTCAATTGGAAAATTTTAAAAAAAATAAAATTTTTTTTTTGTTTCAAAGGAACAAAAGAAATAAACATCCCCCAAAAAGTTCATAGAAAATTTTCTAAACACTTTTTAAATTTAAAAAAAAAAAAAGGTACCATTTTTTTAAAACAAAGTTTTTATAAAAAGGTTTAAAAGGAAACCAAAAAAAGGGGGTTTAAAAAAAAAACAAAAATTTTAAAAAAAGGGGGGGAAAAAGTTTAACCGGAAGTTAAAAAGATCCCTTAAAAGGGCCAAACAACAACGTAATAGGTAAATTTTAAATTACGGGTTCAAACAAAATGAAGTTTTTTTGTCTTTAAAAAAACCTAAAAATCTAAAGGAAAATTGGGTTTTTAAAGTCAAAAAAGGGGTACATTGAGGGACCTCATCCAACAAGGAAATACAAAACTACCAGGGAAAAGTTCAAAGGGTTGGACTGTGAGTGATTAAGAGAAGAAATAGAGAGAATGCAAAAAATGTTAAAAGATCCTCACAAAAAGCCAACTCCTCCAGACTGGAAGAAATAAAAGAAAAATTTGCCTGACAGAAGAGCTTTGGAGCTCAAAAGAATGAAGGAAGAATTGATACAAAATAATTATAGATCAAGAAATCAGGTTATTAGATGGGGAGAATTGAGAGTGCTTGATACTTACAAAAAGTTGAAAGAAAGAAGGAAGAAAGATCCAAACATGCCCCCTAAACCTGATTATTCATCAGAGATTGTGGTTCATCAAGCTCAACACTCTAAAAGGTCTGTCTCAGCATCTGCCCCTTTCACACTTGCCTTAAATCAATTAAAAAGGCAAGAGGATATGGCTGAAGAAGGTCAAAGAGTGTATGAACACATCAAAGAAGGAATCTAGTGCATGATTGATTATCATACTAATGATGGCAGTAAAGAACTTGCAGCAGATCTTATAAAGATGGCTCATCCACCAACTCAACCAACCTAAACAATAAAATGTCAACCTAGAAAGCCATCAGACACAAAAATTCTAAAGTGGAAAGTTGACAAAAACTCCCACGAATTGACTTTGCTCAAGTCTAATGGCGATGCTACCAAGATGAGAATGGAGGATGCATATGAGCTGTGTGTAGAAGACCTCAAAGATCTTATGGATCTGGTACTCGAAAAGGATGATGATGATGAAGTGTCTCTGAACTTTGAACTGCAATTTAAAGGACAAATCAGAGAATTTCTTTTGAGGAATAAAAACCAAGAATAAATAATGTTTTTGGCATCATCTGTTCCAGGGGGAGATTGTTGTGATTGAACCCTATACAAAGGAACGGATGATATAAAGCCAAATACACTATCCGCGGTTTGGTTACAACTATCAAAGGTTACAACCTCTGATGCATATACACTGCTTTTCACAAGATCTTTTTCCTATCATCTGTCTCAACATTTTTCAAAGGTCTGCCAGAAGAATAGAGATCAGAGGATAGAGATCAGAGTTTAGTTTATTAATTTAATAATCAATCTAACAGTGCTTTGCGCTATCAGATGTTAGACAGCAGTGTTTCAGTTAGTTATTTAGTTGTTAAATGTCACTATCAACCCTGACGTCATCAAAAGATGCTTAGTGGTTAGATAGTTAGTATAAATAGGTGAACCGATGTAACAGTTGAACTGGTCTATTAAAAGATCATTCACAAATTATCTTCTCTGAGTATTCTGTACTATCAAACTGTGTTGTAATTGGCTGAGTGGTAGTTTGTGAATCACATGCAAAGTTTATCAACTTAAAAGCATGATGATGATGAAAACAAACGACCTTTACTTGTAGTAAAAGTTTTTCATCTTATTCCGCTGCATTACTTTTCAATTCAATCATATTTCTATTATTTGAAACAAAAACTACAGGTAAATCAAACTCAGATCCTAACACTTAATCTTACACTTTTACGAAGTCATATCCTCAACCATGTCCTCAGAGATGTGAAAGTCTAACAAATTACTTCTAATCTGCTTATCCCAAAACAAATTAGGTCTACACATGAACATGTATGCATATGTTGCCCAATGGTAGGTGTGTGTTGAAAAACCACATGTTCATATATACACCCACAAGACCAATTTCTCCCATGGGGAAGAGATACAAATAAACTACCTTTACATGTGTGCTCATGCATCACAACCTAGCGTTTGAGCGAAAAAATGTCGTCTTTGATAAGAATGAAGATGGCCTATATTATGTGTCTATTGAGTTCCATCTTTCAAGACCTCTTTGAGCGTTGATGGGCTATATGTTCATATATACGCTCAGAAGACTAATATCTCCCCCGAGGAAGACGTACAAATAAACTACCTTTACATGTGTGCTCATGCATCGGAACCTAGCGTTGCAACAAAAAAAATATCATATTTGATAAGAATGAAGATGGCCTATATTATGTGTGTATTTAGTTCCATCTTTCAAGTCCTCTTGAGTATCGATAGACTCAATACCTCTTGTCATCTTTAGAGACCCTCTTTTTAAAATTAAAAAAAATTAATAAAAAAGAAATTGTTAATTATCCTACATGTATCCTATACATTATCTAATCTTATACTAAACATAGTAAACTGCCATTTTAGTCCCTGGGGTTTGAATAGTTTTGCCACTTTAGTGCAAATTTCAAACTTTTTGCAACTGGGTCCCTGTGGTTTCAGTTTTGTGCCATTTCGGTCCAAAAATAAAATCAACTCAGATTTTTCAAAAAAAAACCTAATTTTTTTTCCTTTACCTTAGGGGCAAAATAGTCATTTTATGAATTATTATAATTACTAATTAGAAAAAATAATCCCTTATCATTATTTCCCTAAAACATCATCTTCTCCGAATCAAAACCCTCCCAAACCAAGTTTGGTCCCTCTGCTTATTCATTTTAGGGATCTCTTGCTCTCTCTCCACTCTCTACAACTTAATCAAGAAACACACACACACACTATATGTATAGATACTCATACTCACGCACATTGTTTCTCTATCTACAACACCGGAAACTGTCGAGTCCGTTTTCCTCATCTTCATCATCCTCATCGTTCAAGCAGATCGTTTCGAAATCCTGCGTTTCTTCTTCCGCTACGACGTCGTTCTACGCTGCTTCCGGTAACGGTGCCGGCTCTAGATCCACACCTATGTCCGACTGGATGTATTCCAAAGGAGGGGTCACGGCGGCCGGTCGCCGGTAGCATTTTTGTGAACCGGTTGATAGTGTACCGAGATCGAGAGGCGGAGATAGCATTTCTATGACAGTTAGGTTTAGGCCTTTGAGGTAATTTGAGTTTTGTTGTTGGATTTGTTTTGGATCTGTACCTAGGGTTTTGAGATAATATTAGGTGACATTTTTTGTGAATTGTTGACATTGTAGTGAATGAGAGTATCAGAAAGGAGATGAGATTGCGTGGTATCCAGATGGAGACAAGCTCGTGCGCAACGAGTATAATCCTGTGACTTCCTATGTGTTTGGTATAAAATCTGGCTTTATTATGAAGATGCAGGAATGGGTTAACTCATAAAGTTTTCTGGAGGGTTTGGGTTTGGCTAAGATGATGTTTTGGGGAAATGACAAAGGATTGTTATTTTAATTAATAATTTGTTATAATAACTTGTAAAATGATCATTTTGTCCTTAAGGAAAAGGACAAAAGATTAGGTTTTTTTAAGAAATCTGATCTGAATTCACTTTTGAACTAAAATGGTATAAAACTGAAACCACAGGGACCAAAATGACAGTTTACTCTATAAAAATTTATCCTACACTTTAACCTATACAACTCGTAATTTATAATACACTTAAATTAATTTTTGTTTTTGAAAAAATATATATATATTGAAAATAAGCTACAAATTTAATTTAGTTTGCTATTAAAAGAATGAATATAAATTAATATTCTATGTAAGTTTACCAATATACTCTTATAATAATATTAAATGAAAAAAATGATGCATTCTTAGATTGAAATTTCATTTTTCCCTTTTTATAAAGAATTTCTTTGAATTCGAAACCTTCACTATATATATACATAGGGAGAGGATCATGAGTAAACAAAATATAAATGAGAAAACTAAAAACCATTAAAAGCCTAAAAACACACAAATTATTTTTACATTTTATTTATTAAAAATTGCTATTTTTAATGTATACAAAAAATTTGAAAAAAAACTAGTACTGCACATATGCATTATATGTATATATGTGAGTTTAGGTTTTTTGGGGGTGGGCTTTTAGGTTTTTGGGTCATGGGGGTGGAGGGTGGGTTAGAATTTTTCCTATTAATGCACATGCGTAGTAGTAATTTTTTTTTTTTGAAATTTTTTTTTCATAAATTAAAAATACCAAAATTTGTAGAAGAAATTTCAAAAATGGTTTTTTTTAAGCATTTTTGGTATTTTAATATATATAGGAGATGGTTCATATGTGAACCTGCACACCCCAACATGCTCTACAGTGATTTAAGGTTGGTGTAAATGATTTTCGTAGGTTGCAAAAAAAAACCATTCGTGAGTTTTTTATCGGATTTTTTTTCATAAGGGGCCTTGTTTCGTATTACTCTACTTCTGTGCAAAATTTGGTTGAAAAACTCTACGGGAAGTGGAGTTCTCTCAGATCAAGAGTGGTTCTTGTATGAACCTATTTCCATATTATATATATATATATATATATATATATATATGTAGGTTTAGGATAAAATAAGAACCAACTTGAGTTGTGAGAACCATAAGAACCAGGGGCGGAACCACAGAAGGGTCAATTGACCCTCCGGCCGGCGAAATCTTTAGTTTTACAAGGTATCGGAAGTGGTTGGCTTTTACAGCTTGACTCGTCGTTCCTTTAACAGCTAGCCCATTTCCAAGTCATTTAAATGAAATAGAAAAGTGAAATTAGGATGTTCAGATAATATTTCAGGTTGCCGGTGACGAAGAAGGAGATGGTTACTTTTTCGGATAGAGAAGATGTACGGATGAAATGCAATATATTATTACTGTTTTAGGCTTTTTTTTACAGGTTTGGCCCACCAGATAATTGGTTGGGTTGTTTAAAAAATTAGCCACTCTCCTAAACACTCAATAATCCAGAAAAGATGCCAAAATTATAAGATTTGAATTTTATTAGTTTATTTTATTTATTTGAAGTGAAAGTATATCTAGATCTCTTATTTCTTTATTATTTGTTATCATTTTATTTGATTTAAGTTTTGATATTTCACTTGATTTTTGGTTAGACGTAAATATTTATTTGTTTATTATTTGTTATCATTTTATTTTATTTAAGTTTTGATATTTCACTTGATTTTTGGTTAAACGTAAATATTTATGAGTAGTTTTTATTTGGCTTTCTCTTTATTAATTTGTTTGATTTGATTCAGTGCGAAAATATCTAGTTTTCGTTATTTGTTTACATTTCATTTGACTATTATTTGTTTATAGTCTAGTACTTGATTTAGTTTTTTGTTATATAAATGTAATTAAAGAACATTTTTATCAAGTAGGGATGTGTATTTGTAGAATACAAGAAAAAAAGTACGAACTCTTTGTTAATAATATTTTAAATTTTTATGAAAATAATAGAGAAAGGGTTTTGGTTTATATCATATTGATGATTGATAAAAAAGGATTACATTTGCCACTATGACGCGTTTGTTCTCCATGGTTGTATGGCATTTGGTTAACTTAAATGTAGAATTCTAACGAATTTAATGAAGTTATATTATGACCCCTCGGTTATAAAGTTCTGGTTCCGCCACTAATAAGAACTAAGCTTTCCAAAAGGTTTTTCTGAAAAAAAAAATCTCAAAAATCTTAAAAAAAACACTTGTTTCAGCAAAACTTTTTTTTAAATGACGCATGCACAAATTTACATGAGGTGTAAAAAAATTATTGATGTAACAAAATTTACATCAGCATGTAAACAAAACTTACATGAGGCAAAAATACCGACTCGACAATTTTTTCGCTTTTTTATAGACGTGTTTATAATATTTTCATCTACGGTTGTGCAAAAAATTGTGGCCCAACTCGCGTGGAAAGTAGAAGTTCTAATGGTTCTTACAACTCATGGTGGTTCTTAATAGAATCGGAGCCTATATATATATATATATATGTGTGAAAAGAAGTTCATCATCATCATACTCAGTAAATCCCACTCATAGCAAAGCTAAGGTAGGGTCTGAGGAGGATAAGATGTAGACAACCTTACCTCTATGCTGTAGAAATAAAGAGGCTGCTTCCGGTGAGACCCCCAGCTCGATAGTAGTTTTGCATCAAACCTTGGACATAAGGCACATAAGACTTATCAATTGAGACAAACGCCGATCAGTGCATGTACCCCTTTGTCTTTCGGCTATCAACGCCACCACATGATGCATGATTAACCATCCCCCTCTTTTAACGTTATTTTCACGAAATTAATAAAATAACGTTAAAATTATTGCACTTTCACTTTTACCCACCGAACACCCACACATATATACATTATATGCGCATACCGCAAGCGGGGCAAGTTATATAAAAAGAAGTTGAAAAAGATATAATAACATAAATGCATGAACATGGATACATGTGAAATTGCAAAGAAAATTAGCAAATGTACCTGTTAAAATCAGAGTTTCAGAGTGGATTACCGAACAAGACTATTCTTTCATAATTGTGTGTTGTTTAGATTACAAATGCAGGGCTGCTTAAATGGTTTACAAGAGAAACGTAAAAAGGAAAACATTGCATAAGGATCGCATAAGGGAGGCTGGTCCGGCTGTTGATTAGCTGGGATTAGGCGGTTGATTTGCTGTCAATTTGCAGCTGTCAACACCTTATTTTAGTTAAGGATTTCCTCCGAGGTTTGACTTCTCTTTCTAACACTCCCCCTCAAGTTGAGTAGTGGGGTTTCCAATACACAACTTGTCTAAGCATTCGCCTAAGACTCTCCCATTGACAGCCTTTGTTAGTATGTCTGCTAATTGATCTTTTGATCGAACAAACGGTAGTTCAATTGTACCATCTTCCAATTTTTCTTTGATGAAGTTCCTATCAACTTCTACGTGTTTAGTTCGATCATGTTGTACTGGATTTTCTGAAATCTGAATTGCAGCTTTATTATCACACATAATCTTACTCGTTTCTCTTGAAGGAAAGCCAATCTCAGCTAAGAGTCTTCGCATCCACATGGCTTCTGTTAGACCTCGAGCTATACCTCTAAATTCAGCCTCTGCACTTGAGAGAGCAACCACCTTTTGTTTTTTACTTCTCCAAGTGACAAGATTCCCACCAACTAGAGCGAAGTAGCCTGCTGTTGACCTCCGACTTCCCTTATCTCCTGCCCAGTCTGCATCAGTATAGATTTGAACATTTAGGTGTCCATGTGATTGAAACAGGACTCCATGACCCACTGTTCCTTTGAGATATCTAATAATTCTCCAAACTGCTTCCATATGGGACTCTTGAGGTTGGTGCATGAACTGACTTACCACCCCTACAGCATATGCAATGTCTGGGCGAGTATGTGAGAGGTATATTAGTTTTCCCACCAGCCGTTGATATCTTTCTTTATTTGCTAACTTTGCTCCTTCCTCCATATAGAGCTTTTGGTTTACACTCATAGGAGTGTCTGCTGGTTTGCAATCTATCATTCCAATCTCTGCCAACAAGTCTAAGACATACTTCTTCTGACTAATGAAAATTCCTTGTTTTGACCTTAGTACTTCAATTCCGAGGAAATACTTCAGCCTGCCCAAATCTTTCATTTCAAATTCAGCAAACAAGTTTTCTTTTAGTTTTCCCATTTCTTCTTTATCGTTCCCTGTAATGATCATATCATCTACATAGATAATTAGGCAGGTTACGAATTTTCCTCTTTTTTTGAGAAACAAAGTATGATCGGCATTACTTTGTTTATATCCAAATTTTTTCATAGCTACGGTAAATCTGCCAAACCAAGCCCGGGGAGATTGCTTCAAACCATACAGAGATTTCTTCAGACGGCAAACTTCTCCGGATTTGAAATCTTTTGTGAATCCTGGAGGAGCATCCATAAATACCTCTTCATCTAGATCCCCGTGTAGAAATGCATTTTTTACATCAAACTGTTGAAGTGGCCACCCTTCATTTGCGGCTATCGAAAAAAGAACCCTAATTGTGTTCATTTTTGCAACTGGGGAGAACGTTTCAGCGTAATCAATCCCATGTGTCTGGGTATACCCTTTTGCTACCAGTCGGGCTTTATATCTCTCAATTGTACCGTCTGGTTTATACTTAACCGTATAGACCCAACGACACCCCACGGATTTCTTTCCCAACGGAAGAGTACACTTTTCCCAAGTATTGTTCTTGATTAAGGCTTCCATTTCTGTTTTCATTGCTTCCTTCCAATGTTTAGACTTTAAAGCTTGATCCACGTTTGTAGGAGTTTCTTCAGAATAAACAGATGAGATAAACGTTTTGGCTTCCTTAGTGAGATTTCCATTAGCTACATTAGCTATAGGATAACTAGACCTTCTTGGCTCTTTTCCAGGAGAATACCGTTTCGGAGGAACCCCTCTGTTTGTTCTAGGGGGTAACACATATCTTGATGGTGATTCTTCTTGTATGGATTCATCTGCCTGTAAATTCTCAGCTTGTTCTGTGGCAGTTGCATGGTTAGAAGTATTGGTATCTTCGGAGTCATTAGAAACTCCAAAAGTATCACCAGACTGAATAGGGTGAGTATTACTTACCTCGGATACCAGGTTAGGAGGAACATTAGGGCCTTCAGTGGCACTGAAATTGAACTCTGGTGACTCTGTAGTTGGTACATAGGGAACATATTTCAACCAACTTAGTGTGTCTAAACATTCCTTCTCCCCCTGACCACTGAGTTGGGAATAGTAATACTCGGTTTCAAGAAAGTCACAGTTTATTGTGGTGAACATATGACGTGTCTTTGGGTTATAACATCTGTATCCTTTTTGATTCATTCCATACCCAACAAAGACACATTTTTCAGCACAAGGGTCAAGTTTGGTTCGATCTGATTTAGGTATGTGAACAAAAGCGGTACATCCAAAGATTCGTGGTTGAAGAGTAAGGACTGAGGGTAGTTTGAAAAATTTTGAAAGGGTGTGTAATGGAGTGTTAAGTTTGAGGATTTTCGTTGGGAGTCGGTTGAGAAGATAGGTAGCAGTAGCAAGGGCTTCAGGCCAAAAATGTTTCGGGACCTGGGATTCAATTAGGAGGGCTCGTGTCATTTCCAGCAAAATGCGATTTTTCCTTTCAGCGACACCGTTTTGTTCTGGGGTGTTTGGGCATGTGGTTTGGTGGATTATTCCCTTGTTTTGAAAAAACAATTTAAAGGAGGTATTAACAAACTCACCGCCATTATCGGATCGGAAAATTTGGATGTTTGTTTGAAATTGGGTTTGGATCATGGCGTAAAACATAGTGAATTTTTCAAAGACTTCGGATTTGTTTTTCAAAAATAAACCCAGGTCATTCGGGTACAATCATCAACGAACATCACAAAGTAGCGAAGGTTTTGCCCCCAAGAACGGGGGCAGGACCCCATACATCAGAATGGATTAATGAAAATGGCAAAGCAACCTTAGTATTATTGGGTTTAAAAGTTTTCCTGTGGCTCTTTGCTAAAACGCATGTTTCACAATGTGAGGAAACCCCACTACTCAACTTGAGGGGGAGTGTTAGAAAGAGAAGTCAAACCTCGGAGAAAATCCTTAACTAAAATAAGGTGTTGACAGCTGCAAATTGACAGCAAATCAACCGCCTAATCCCAGCTAATCAACAGCCGATCAACAGCCGGACCAGCCTCCCCTTATGCGATCCTTATGCAATGTTTTCCTTTTTACGTTTCTCTTGTAAACCATTTAAGCAGCCCTGCATTTGTAATCTAAACAACACACAATTATGAAAGAATAGTCTTGTTCGGTAATCCACTCTGAAACTCTGATTTTAACATGTACCTATATTAAAATTCTCAAGTCCATCTATTGCAATTTCATGTATAGTTGCTACATGACAAAAAGAGCAATTTGGTTTAGGGGTCAGAGTGTGAATGAGTCTCAAGTCTCAACTAGGTGAGTTGGACCATCCCATGAACACTTTTGATTCTGGTTTTATACATTTTAAAAATAGTTAAATATGATCACATAAACTACAGTATTAGAAATGATAAGTACTAACATTTTTTTTAATAAAGTGATTAAGAAGACATTGACTTTTTATTAGCTTGAACTATTTAACTTATTCTCTTTCCAAATGCACCAATTATCACTTCCTTAACCCGTTAGAGATATAATAGACATTTATATTCATATAGAGTCCTACATCCTTACCCCGTTTTAAGTACAAAATAAAGAGCAAAGCTTACGGATAAGATGCTAAATTAAGCTAAAAGAAAAAAAGTCTAACATTAGCACATGCAATAATAAAATCATCCAATAAAAAAAGTGGAACCAGGGGTTGGTAATAAAAGTATATCCTGGATATAGTCACTTTGGCCTTTGATCTTTCCATATTGAACAACCTACATGGAACATTTAACATGTCAAAATTTATAAATCTAATATATAGGAACTCAAATTGTGTCAAATATTAATTGCATTGGAACCCTATTTTCAGAAAAAATATATTAAGTTGATCTAAATTAAAGAGTAGAACAAAATCGAGTAGAACACAGGTCATTGTTTGATCCAAATTGAAAAGGATCAGATGCTATGTAAGCATTAATATCCTTTTACAAACATAATTTGAAAAGCATCTCCTGAAATTTTCCAATGGACCCTCACAGATGTGCATTTAAGAGTATAAGTTAGGATATTAAAAGCAAAATGTGTCGCATCTTAGCCAAAAACAAATCTCATGTGATAGGATTTATTGACATGTGAGTATGACATAAATATGCCTTCAAAGACATACCATGGAGAGGGTCTTATGTGTTCCTAGTGTTTCCATTGACTCAATTGTTGGTTTCAGTCCCAACACTCTAACTCACAACTAGGGCTGTCCAAACTGCTCGACGATCGAGGATCGCTCGAAAAATGTTCGAAAAATGCTCGTTCGATTGCCGCTCAGTTTGTAAATGAGCCGTTCGGCTCGGTTCGATTTGAGAACGAACTAAGCATGAGCAAAGGTCCGCTCGCTCGTCGATCGCTCGGTTTCGCTCAAATTATTTTTATTAAATAATATATATATATATATATATATATAAAGTTATATAGATAAGTAGCCCAAGAAAAATTAAAAGCCCAAGAAACATACTAGCCTAACTCAATACCAAAACATAACCCTAATTCATAAAAATTCAAATCAGCACCTAATCTCCTGCTACATACCTCCTGCCACATACCTCGCTACTGCTCAAGTTCAACTCATACGGTCAGGGTACAATCTCCTACCTCGCCGGCTACTTCAAATCAGTAGAGGTACAATCTCCTACCTCCTGCCACGTACCTCGCTGTTGCTCATGTTCGATTGTTGAGGATCCAATATTTTCTCACGGTACAATCTCCTACCTCCAACAATCTTTTCTCACGCTGCTGCTCATCTTGATTTTACTTCAATTTTGATACCGAGATTGAAAAATTGATGTACAATTTGTATTTTGCACTTTATTGTGTGCTTCTTGATATTGTTAAGAACTTTTTTAGAATCATGATTTTAGTTATGTATTGCTTTTGTTAGTAAGGTGTTGGACATGTTTTAATTCAGTTAGAATTTGTTTTTGTTGAATGCATTCTTGTAATAGTCTTGATTTCAGTTTTTTTTTATGTTGCTACACATGTTTTAATTTCGGTGCTGCAAAAACCGAGCGAAAACGATCCGCTCGATTCAAATTGAATCCGAGCATTAGCATCACTTTTGTGCTTGGTTTTGCAAATTCGATCGGATCGGATCGGCTGTAATTCAATTCCGAGCACGAGCAAACTCTCCTTTGAATCGGATCAACTCATGATTACCCCTACTCACAACTCTCGTGAAAGTGTAGAAGTAATTTGCAGAAAGAAATGAAGGAAAGACTTATTATATTATAAAACAACATGGCTATAAATAGCCTACACACAAATAAATATTTCCTAAAATCTTGCCACTACAGCTATAAATATGACCTAATCTTCTTATAGTAAACGTGCACCAAAGAATTCGGTCAAACCCTTTTACCAAAGCCTAGCTAATTTATAACCACTGAATAAACTAAACTAAAAACATAATTAAATCTTTTAGTTTTTCAAGTTCCAGCCATGTAAATGTCACGTGAACTCTTGAGACTCATGCTTTACTTCATGCAAACTTGAACCAAGACTAACTTTGCTTGATTCGTACCTGTGACCCGATAACACGTCGACTCGTGTGACCTGCGAACAAACCGAATAACCCAACAATCACCCCCATAATAGGTTTGTTTACACCCATCACTGAAGCACTGAACCACCCCGGTTCCGTACCATTATGACTTCTATCGCACACCCGATCTTCGCCTCGATCACGCCCAAAATCTCTCGGTTCAACCCGAATAAAAACTCACTACATTTGTAACATGTCACATGGCATCATGTTGGAACTATTCATTCACATCTTGACTCATCACGGATCAACGACCTCTTCCGGTCACATCCAAAGCCACCCGATTTGAACTCCAACGCCATAATGTTACACCGTGTTTTTTTGTTTCTTTACCTTTTTCCGATCACCCTTATTCAAGAGGCCACTCCACCGACAAAGAAAACAAAGTCACCCGTTTATACTGTTTTCGTTCAACTGCCTAAACAAACCAAATCCAAAGCCACCTGCTTTGACGGATTTTTACACCAGTTTTTTACGCAACACGCCGGTCTCTCTTATCACGAACAATCTGATCAAGGTACCCGTTCTCACAATCATTGCTGTTATCACCGGTTGTATACAGCCACGCAAACCCGCAACTAACAACCAAACAACACTGAATCATCTTCCTTTCATCACCGCTAACAGCTACGAGACACACCGGTGTTCACCCGTCACCCCCGTCATCCTAACCGGTACTCTCCTCACGACAACGACTGACATGAACCACCTCCCGGTCTCCGTCTTCTACTGTATAACGATCCTGAACCCTTCTTTTACACCTGCCCTCTACCGACCAACACCTGTCGGTGGCGGAGGCTTCTTCCGATCTTCAAAACCGCTTCCCGAGCCCTAGGCTCTGATACCAAATGTTGGTTCAGTTCACCGGTTACTCCGGTCATGCGGGTCACGGGTTTCAGTTCATGTTCAACATGTCCAAATGAATGCATGGGAATAGAAGTGGTCATGCCATGTACCGGATCCTTTGGAGGAATTAGTATTTTATTGCGTATATTCTGTATTCCCACGTATTTTTGTAAGGCTATTTAAGCCCATGTTTATTGAATAAATAACCCTTTTCACTTTGATATAGAAGCTTTCTTCTTCAATATTTGCAGCATATTATTTCTATTAACACATCTCACTTTTTTACAAGGATTTATTGTGAGTTTTGTGTGTGAGGTGGAGTGAGACCTGAACCAACATCAATGTTACTTCACGTAAGAGTTCAAACATTTAATTATTTATATATTACAATTTAGGTATGATCTTATGAATAGTATATCTAATAACCAAAATTTAAACCTTATTTACTATAATGCCATTACTAAAAAACAACTGTCTTATCAAGCTTTGAAAAAGATAATATATGTCAACATAACCCATACTTGAAAAACTAAACAGTTGACTTTAACCCAACTTTCTGCCTTAGCCAATACAACATTTTCTACTCTTAATATGGTGTTGGATACGTATGTTAGTTTAAATTAATTTTATTATTTGTAGTCTTTGCTAATTTATTTATTACTATATATAAATAACTAGTGTAGGATCTTAGGAATAGTGTGACTTAATTAATGTGCATCATGTACTCTGATTGGCTGGGTTTTATTTTTTGTTTTTTTATAGCTGTTGCAAAAGTTCTGGTTCAACAATTAAACGTGGCTAATAAACAAAAACTATTTGGGCCAGAATCAAGTTATGAGGCCTAATTTAATTGTTTATGAGATGGTCACGTAAAAGTTAAAACTTGTCCAGATGGTCTAATGGATTTCAAGTTGATCTGGATAAATGCATTATACTTGAGCCGTAAATTAGATTTAATGGTGGGTTGGCGTATTGCGTTTTACGTGACGCCGTGGTATAAATTCACGCTTTTTTTTACATTTTTCCGATTTGGTTCAGCGTTTGCTTACTACTTAGCATGGTTTTACGACCCCCGTCCCCGCAACGCGGGGTTTAACCACTAGTTTAGTATAATTTACATGCAACAATCCATTCAGTTTCTTTTTCTTTTTGTAAAGCTATTACACTTTTATATAAATTCAGTAAGACAAGCAAAATCAAAGAGCCTGATCACAAAACAAACATAGTATAATCCAATTGACATAATAAACAAAGAAAGGGGAAAATATATCAGCATGCAGAGCTTCGAGAACTTGCATATTGAATATATAAAGTAGATGCTTTTACCAATCAAAAAGGTATCCATGTAAATGTAAACACATAAATGTTGACCTAAGAATATGGCTTTCAAGAGAAGAACATAACCGGGTGTAAAAGCTTATTTGTGGATCTAGTTAAAAGATTATACAGCACATATGAAGGAAACTTAACTAAAAGTGTCCCGGCACATACCAAAACAACCGTATATGATTCAAAATAAATGAATCCCTTAACCTGGTCGTATTAAAGTTAAGATATTATTTAAAATGAATAGATAAAAAATTTCAAAGACGAAACACACATGTGCCATCGTTTGGATGAGACATCTAAGTGAGGGAGAAGACATCTAATCGTTAATCCGATGGTTTGCTGAACAAGCGAATGAAGAAAATTGCTAACTACACTCAATTGTTTAAACATTTTAAACGATTAATTCCTTCGTTCGACTTAGGTTACGGATTAAGAGAATTTGAAACGATTCAATAAAAGGTTTAACATGGGTTAGTGATTAAGAGCTATTTTAAACGATTAAGTGGAATTTTCAAATTGATAAGGGATGATCACTTTACATATCTTATCTGATGTTTGCTTATTGGGACATAACGTTTATCGTTTTTGAGTGTTTTTCAAATTCAGCGATGACTCAAAAGCATAACATCTGCACATTCTTGAATCTAGATACTCGATATAAGCACTATACCAAGATTACCAGTTTTCTGTAGATCGAGAATTGCAGATGTTATTTCACACAAGTCATAATGCATACCAGAGCCACCATACATTGTTCTAGATACTGCAAGACTTGGCGAGTATGTCAACCCCCTAGTTATCAAGGGATACATTAATCTTGAAGAAATTGTGATATATACACTAACACTTTGCAATTCGACGATTGTCCAAATGATCTTGTCACATTGTCGGATCGATTATTAAAAGGTTTCTTATGCAGATGAAGTATGTCGGCGATCCGATTGAATCAATGCTCAACAAAGGCAATTTCCCAAAGCAGTACAAGTACTTGTTACATGTTAAAAGCCATTACTTGGGGCCATGAAAGTCAGGATATGATGTGCCACATGATACACAGATATCGCTAGTAGCTTTGGTTCTAAACAAATGGTCAATGCAAGAAAACGATGCATGGCGTCATAAAAACTGATACTGATGCTGGTCATGGTAAGGATGGTTGAAATGAAAACCAAGAAAACCCAAATGTTAAAGCCCCAGATTATGAAGTAGGTGATGAAAATGAAGAAGGTTATGAAGGTGATGATGAAAATGAGGGTGGTGAAAATGATGAAGATGAGCTTAATGAATTGATAGCATACCAATGCGTAGTGGTTATGTGCATAAAAGGAAAAGACCCCCCTTGAGCCTTCTCAAGTTGGTGAAGGTAGTTCTAGACAGGTGGGTTGAGATGACGATGATTGATTGGTGCATTTTAGGTATATATATTATTAAATATTAGTTATGGTATAAATGTATTGATATTAATATTAAATGTATTGTTTTGACTTGTTTTTATCATAGTTACTAGTGGGAATGCTTGCACGTTCCGACGGGTGTCCTGAATGATGTTTATTATAAACCAAAATCCATTTTGGGTGTCCCGTTCTATGTTAACAAAATTTCCCAACATATAAATTCGACAACTTTTCAAATTCTGCTTTGTTTAATCATATTCACTTTGAATTAACCAACTTTTCGAGTTCTGCTTTGTTTAGCTATATTCACTTTTAAAAAATAAAAATTTAAATAACCCCAAAAAAATGATTTCCAAATTAATTAATTACACAAACTATGTATCTTCTTAGTGGATTTGTTCTTACACGTTGAGAGAATACATGTAAAGCAATGCTTTATTAAATTGATGCTAATAAATCACAGGGTATTGAACTGAACTGATATTAAAAGACCGTGACAAGTTCTTATTTAGTACAGGTAGACGACGAACAAGTCGAAATAACACAAGTCACACATCAGTTTTAGATGTCTCCATGTGACAAGTTCTTATTTAGTACAGGTAGACGACGAACAAGTCGAAATAACACAAGTCACACATCAGTCTTAGATGTCTCCAGGTTGATGGTCTTATATATAGTTCAACAAGTTCCACTCCAATTTCTTCTATACTTCAATATCTTAAAAAATTATTTAGCAAAAACCATGACTTGCCAATCTTACAAAAGTATATGAATTAGGATCATATACTTTCAAGCAAAAGACTTGCAGCACAATCAAAATTCAAATTAAAATACAAAACAAAGCCGACTAAAGCATAACAGTTAAGTATTCTCTTCTTTATGGCTTAGCTTGAGTTCTGTTGTAGCCTCAAACCAAAACATCACAAAGTCCATGTAGTTAAATTATGTCAACTTTTAAGGAATCAAATGGAAATCATGTTAGTGTAATTATGCGCACGGTTAGGAGCCAGTCAATGTATTAAAACGATTTGCCAGATTCAGTGAGGGGTGTCTGTAATAGTTTGTCAAATATAACATAAAAACAATTTATTTTATAAACAAGAACCATTTAAGATAAGATATGCATACCACACGAATTAATAGTCATTATTATAATACCAGTACAGAAGTAGATGTTGCTTAGTTTTTTTATTTAGGCAAATTGGAAATAAATAATCCCACCTTTTTAACTTTGGCCGATAATAATCTCAAGTCAGTTATTAGCCGATAATAATCCGAACTCGTCAATTTTTTTTGTAAAATAGTCTACCGTTAAAATAACTTAACGGAGTTAAGTTTTTTCTCCGAATTACAAACCGATGTTTTAGGGCTTTTGATCAGAACGAGAATACGAGTCGATTAATGTAAAACTTACCGGGAAATTATACTCGAAATGACTTGATTTTTGTTAATTAAAGTTTAAACACCCGAATTGAAGCAACGTTTTCGTGGGTTGGGGGCAGTATTTTGAGGTAAGGTTTACATCAATCGACTCGTCTTCTCGTTATGATAAAAAGCCCTAAAACAAACGGTTTGTAATTCGGAAAAAAAACTTAACTCCGTTAAGCTATTTTAACGGCAGACTATTTTACAAAAAAACTGATCAGTTCGGATTATTATCGGCTATAAACTGACATGAGATTATTATCAGCCAAATTGTGAAAGTTGGGATTATTTATTTCGAATTTACCTTTTATTAATTAAGTTGCACATAAAGTCATCTAGATTATCTTGTTTCACATGTTCTTTTTCTCAAGTACCATTGGTTTGGTTTAAACCAAGTATTTCTTGTTCTTATCCGAAATGGATTAAAAACTAAACATGCGCTACAGATGAGTGGGCCAAAGAAGTTAAAAGTCAATCTTAAGTCTACATATTTAATGCATATAACCATGATGCCTTTTTCTTTTCACTATAACTTTGGAAGCTTCTATTTTGTTCTTGAGAGTACATTCATCTCTATTCAATATACGACAGTAGTATTGTTTTGTACTATGATAAGATCTAATATTTTTCACAAGTTTATGGGGAAACGGATATAAAAAAAATTAGGGTCAATAACCCAGCCCGACCTCTTTTGACCCATACCAAAAAATGACCAGTTCGAGAGCAATGATAACATTTTAATTAAAACATTACCTTAGTGAGATCCTCAAACATTGACTCGAACAAATGTGAGTTCACAATCCTGTTGTTCCTATTTAAGGTGAAATCCTCAAACATTGACTCGATGTTGAAAGGTATGCATGTACATGCGTTCTGCTTGGTGCCAGATGATTCTGCACCGAATTCTTGAGCTGCTACCTAAAAACATCATAAAAGTCATAGATGAATGAATTGTAAACTGCATTAACCGTACATAACAAAGTGACATATTTGAGCATCTTTACTGGTTTGTCTTAGTTTCTGATATTTTTGATTCTTGATAAACAGATGTCGGGCACATGTCAGTTAGCCACCCGTTAGCTTTAAATTTGCAAATAGAGAACACAATGATGATCAGATAGATAACTCAACAGCAGATGTATAAATCTAACGAATTTCAAACCTAATCAAATGAATTAGCCCTAGAAACGCGAAAGTGATGATGTTATAGAGACAAATTGGGGATAGCTATAATGCATTATTATAGAGGCTTTGATGGAAACCGCGGGAAGCGAGACGCTTCATTTGCATAATTCAATTTCCAGTGAATTAAAACTAAATAACTAATGCGATTGAGGAATTATCTATACTACCTTATTAAGGAAATTGGGTTTTCTATCCTTTTAGTAATTTTGTCATAGGTACAAATCTTGAAGCTGTATGTAGAATGAAGTCAAAGCCTTTTGGAGGGGCTGAAATAGTAAAGTATACAAAGTTTTAAGACACTTTGAGAGTAAAATTGACAAACCCTCCTCCTCCATCTATTGTTGAAAGCCTTTCGGTTACCCTACTCAATGACGAGGAAAGCGAAGAGACAGAGAGACATAAGGAGAGAAAACGATAGAGAGAGGAGGATCTGATATAATTTGTAAATTACAGAAACTAAACTTCAACGAATTTACATCGTGATAGATGGTAAACAGGCAACAAGTTGCGCCGCTACCCCTTTTTGAATAGCAAAACTAAGTCTTTTAAAAACTACGTCCATAGATCTCGGGGTCATAACATTACTGTGCATGACCCTTTGAACTCGACTAAGAAGGTCCACAACCTCTGGCGCTAGGAAACCAAAAGTATCAAAAGCGAATGGGATAAACATGTGCTGGTTTTCAAGGCATGCTTTCTCATGTTTGATCACTTTACCCGAAGCAGCCTTCAAAGCAACCTGACCCACCGTGAAAGCACTACCCCTAAGCCCACAAGCGGGGAAACCCCTGTTAGATCCACACATGCATGTTTCCTCCTACCCATCCAAAGACCAGAATGTCGGCCGATCGAAGTGTAGATCTCCTTTCCATCGAGTCAGTGAAGAAATTAACAGGTGCCTCTTTCTTAATAGAAATACCAGCGCGCCTGAATATGTCAAAAATGACATCCCTAACTAAATTATGCCGATATTTGAACCATGGGAGCTCTCTACAATAAACTGCATGCTCCTCAAAAGAATCCAAACACGCCTTTTGACAAATAGGACATATCTCATCAAAAGGAAATAAATGAATCATGAGGCGATACTTAAGGATAGTCGGTACTCCACCGGCAACATATGTTGACCTAACCCATCTATAGGTATAGCAAGAAGAAAATCTGTGCATGTGGTACTCGTAGACAATCAAAAACGGCTTTTTGTCTAACGGTCAAGTCAAACTGTACTTCGATGTCATGGACAATTTTACTAAAAAGAGCACTCGTCAATGCATGTTGGGCTTTAGGGGGCGGTGTCCTTATTAGTGAAACCGCTGAAGTCAAAGCTTGGAATCGTATCACAAAGACAAGCCAAAGCACAAATATAATCAGAATCCATACCACATATGCCACTGTCTCTTAAGATGTGGTCTTGTAGCACCCACGATTGGCCCTCGAGGCCACAAAAGCATAGGATGAAGCCTCTACAGCCGAATAAAACCCCAAACCCCCAAACCTAATGGGTAAGGAAGTAAGTCGCCACTGTAAGTCTCCAAAGAAAGGACCTCCACAATCCACCAATTCCTCAATCGCCTTACGCAACCCTTTGTCAAAGAGCAACGATGCTCTTCCATGTGTATTGTTTGGCATGTCCTCAAGCCAAAGAAAAGTTTGGCAATGCCCATACAGGATCGAAGCAAGAGTAATTCACTCTGCAGATCACCTAATTTGGGTAGAAGACGCATCAAATCTACAGCCTTGGCACATCTTTTCTTTGCCAACCCACTAATAAAGCTTGCGTCTCTACTAACAGCCCCCAAGAAGCTTCACCCCCACTAATGGCCTCCCGATGTCTGTTGGAAATAACCCTTTACGAAACTTGCTACCATCACAAGAGGGCCAAAATAGCTCAGTTTTCTTAATATTAAGTTCAAGACCCAATGTTGGACCCATCACCTTAATGATGTCCAACACTCTAGCCACCTCTTCTAAATCTCCAATGACGGTCCCATCGTCAAGATACCAAGCATGAAGAAGAAGCTTGCATTTGTCTATAATCTGATGCACAAGGGGGTGCAAAACAAGAGCGAAAAGAAGTGGTCCCAATGGGTCCCCTTGCTGAACACCCGTGGTAGACAATCTTGCTGGTTGCCCGTATAGAAATTCTACCCACAAAGAAATAGAACGGCACCTCATCCTGACCTCACGAAGTAAGGCTGATCTATCCACCTGGTTAAAAGCATTAGAAAAATCTACAGTAAGCATTGCAAGAAACCAATCAGAGTGACGTTCATTTAAAACCCTGTTGACGCTGTGTAAAATGGCCTCAGCGCCACCCGACACGTCGACCCAAAACTAAAAATCATTAAGGTACCTGGTCATTTCTTTACCCACACCCTTCATAGCAACCTTGGAAACCAAACGCCTCCATATAGTGCCCACTGCAATAGGTCTAATCCCATTATCTGGTTTTAAGAGCGGTGTAAGGGGAGCAGACGCAACAAAATCTGCCAAACTCGATGGGCATTTCCCCCTAACCATAAGTTGACTACCGCAGTGATAGCGCATAAGAGATCAGTAGCAATACCAGACCCCTCTCTGCATAAAGCATCCAAAATGTGTTGTGCCCTCAAGCCATCCCTCCTACATGAGGTCCCTTTAGGAAACGATGTAATGCAACCAAGGACACTATCCACCTCAGCTACAAGGGGAGGCTCAGAATATATAGTACCTGACATAGATGGAGGTTCTCTGTATGGGTGTTTAGCCTCTAAAGCCTGCATGGTATTATCATTGTACGGAGCAACACCAGATGAACATAACACCTTCACTACAGCTGTAAAGTGGCCATCAGCAACCTTTCGAAGACACTGCCTAACATTGGTGTTACTAGTAGTGCTCTCCTCAAGATTATCAACATCTCCTTGACCTAGAGACCCGAAAGCAGGACTATCAAATATATTTTTAACTAACATGAAAATACCATCTTCTTTCCCCCTTATGGCTAAAGAATTCAGAATTGATCTTTGTTGCAATGCCTTCCTATTCCCAGACCTTCTTTCTTGCCTATTTTTTGGTCGGACCACTTGCAAAGCAGCGAGGAAGAAGGAACAACCTAACCCACGCTTCAATGAATCTAGGTTGGGCAACCACTTTGTAGAGAGTGGCTTTCAACGCCTGAGAAAAAGCCAAACGACAACTATGAGTGATGCTCTTCACGGTGACGATGGGTGCTTTAAAGACATGATCTAGCAGAACAATATCCAACATAAAGGACTCATGAACATTGGTCATGTGCGCCTTGGGAGAGGGCCTCGAAATCCCTATAATGTAGCTATCTATGTCATTTTCACGATTAGTAAAACGGACAAGCCATCGGGGTGATGGCATGCACGACTCAATGCATGTATACTCAAACACTTCGCACACATCCATTGGCCAAAAAACATCAAGGTACTTTCCACATCCATAAACAACTCATGGTCCGTAGAAATAGCCTCACGCAACATACTTCTACGTTCATCGCTAGAAAGGTGCAACCTCTTGAGATGAGAGATCAACCAAGAAATTCCCCTATTTCCCACTTCACCATCCAGGCAACAATGAAACATATGAAAAGGACATGGCCATGAGCCACTCAAAGGCGTAGAGGGGGTTGTCATTGAGGCGAAATAAATCACGCTTCTAGTGGAAACACGGAATTTTGATGTAGAAACCAAAATTTAGGCATAGGCATTTCATCAAACACCTAGAGTACATTCAAAGACATATGAATTGGTGAGTGGTGAGGAGGTTTGATTATCACTAGATGGAAAAGGTTTTGCAAAGTAATGTTGATGTAAAGAAAGAAAAAAGAAAAAGACACTGATGATGAAGAATGACGAGGTTTTATGTTTTACTTTGAGCTTTAAAAACTTTGTGACCGAGATTCGAGATAATATTATGCTGCTCAAAAAGACAGATTAGTGATTTTGAAAGTCGTTACATGTTCAGTTTGTGAACCTTATCGTGATTGAAATATCAAGCGTGGAAATGACGAAGATTGAAGCTGCTACGTCTGGTAAACACAATTAGGGTTTCATTCGTGATTCGTCAATTGTGTTTCTTTTTTATTTCATGGCTCTGGTTTCCAGGGACATAACCGTTTGATGACTGTCATCCACAGTTGCCGGAATCTTCCATTGTAAGTGCCTCTTCTTCTCTTCTTGTCCCCCCTTTTCTTCTATTTTTATAACCTGGTGACAATAGTTACGTAGATTAATTGTTTTTTACCCATGTTTAGTGTATATTCGGAAGCACTCGGCAGTAAAACTTTTAAGGAACTCAAGGGTCCGGTTTGATGGATTTGTACTCCAGTGGTGATGACAACGTCGGTATTGGGGCTCCGACTATTTTGCGGTGACCGAAAGATAGTAAGCCTTCAATTTCAGTTTTTCCGGTTGCTTAGGTTCTACACATCATTGGGTTTTTTTTGTTTTGCTTGTTTTTGAATTTACATTGGATCTGCGTTCAGTAACATTGCCAGTTTTGATTTATTTATTCTTCTATGATTCCTGATTGTTGAAGGTTGACAGCATCATTTCCCAGTTGGGTTTTTTGAACAAGAACAATACCCTCCCTTCTCCACGATTCAGGCAAGGATTAAATCAATTTTGACATACGTGTTTTATGTCAACCCTTCTACAAGTAATTCTCATATGAATGCACATGATGTTCTTTGGTCCGGTAACTCAGACACATTTCTGGTGTACTGAGCACTGGCAGAAGGTTATTAAGAGATCGGGGATTTCATGGTGGTTGGTATGGGCAACATTTTCTGGCACCAGGGTTACAAGGTATCCAATTTTGATATTTGATTGAGATGTAATATTATAATTATTATCCGATTGACTGTTGGTTAATTTACAGTTGTGATTTCGAGATGCAGAAGCATTTGCAAGGTAATTTTTTCGTTTCATTACTTGTTCTTGAAATGCAATTTGGTCGACTTGTATACATTAGCTTTCTTATATAGATGGGTTTGACCGTATTTTATTATAGACGTGCCTTGGTTTAATTGGGTTTCTTGTGAAACTCAACAAAATTCAGAAACGAGTATCATTAGAGACGTGCGCATAACTTAAATAAGTTGTTGCGAGCCATGGTTTAAAGTAGGGGTGTTCATGAGCTGATCCGATCCAAGCGAGGGTCTGCTCGAGATCGGATCGAATTACAACCGATCGGATCGGTTCGGTTCGAATTTGTAAAACCGAGCATAAAAGTGGTGCCCATGAACGGTTCGAATTTAAATCGATCGGATCGTTTTCGATCGGTTTCGCTCGGTTTTTCTCAACATTGTTTTCGAGCTGGATCGAACAATCAGATTGGCAGACGACGAGGGCTTGATTGTGTGTCAGAATGGCAGAGATATGCAGATCTTCGCACAATCAGATCTTCGAACGATATGCAGATCTTCGCACAAGTACAGCAGACGATTATGACTGAATATTGTTTTAGGAATATGAATTTAGGGTTAGATTTTGGTGTGTGTGTGTACTGTGTGGAGACTGGAGCGGCGATATGTTGCAGATCTTCGATCCTTGCTGAATATTGTTTTAGGAATAGGATTTAGGGTTAGATTTTCATGTTATTAAGTTGGGCTGAATATTTTTTGTGCTTTTAATTTTTTTTGGACGTGCATGCATGGACATACTAGAAAATGTTTTGGTTGGACATCCTTTTTGCAATTTGTACAGCCCTTTAAAAATCTATAATATATATATATATATATATATATATATATTATATATATATATATTAATTATTTAATAAAAATAATTCGAGCGAAACCAATCGATCGACGAGCGATCGGACCTTTGCTCATGCTTGGATTGTATTTGAATCGAACCGATCCGAGTGGCTCATTTACAAACTGAGCGGGAATCGAACGAGCATTTTTCGAGCGATCGTGGAGCGATCCTCGATCGTCGAGCAGTTTGGACAGCCCTAGTTTAAAGGAAGCTTGGATATCTTATCAGCTACTTTTATTAGTGTTACAGTCATGTTATAATTTTCAAATATCTATATATATTCTTAATGTTAATATGGTAAATACTATTATTATCATGATGATGTCATGATGATGATGATCGTCATCGTCTGCTTTAGATTCTTCTCTCTACATATCAGAATGTAGTTTTATTCTTTCAATAGTTTATATGAACATGGATTTATTGTTTTGTTATTCTTGCAGCATGTGCTAGCAGTTCTTTTTATCTTGTTGGTAGAGGTTAAAAGTTGGACGGGCTGGGCTAGGGCTTGGAATGGGTACAGATAATGTGCGGGTCTAAACAAGTCGGGCTATCACGACCCATCTACACTTTTTAGTCTAAGTTGTAGTATTTTTTAAATATTAATGTATTGAAAATGATTAAAAATACTAGTGTTACTAAAATAATAAGATGGTTTTTATGTAGTCGGATAATGTGGAGATCAGGTCTCGTAGCTGCAAGATACATCATGCACCCTACCATTTACTTGTATTGAGTTGCCTTTACGAAGCTTTTTTTTTTGTAGGTTGAGAAGTAGATCCAAGGTCTTTGTTAGGATATTCTCTATTACTTCTCAGATGTAGCCTCATGGACATGGTTATACCCATACCACTATGGGCCCTTTGCGTCGAATTTAAAAGGTCGTTTTATCACAAAGGTGATATTTAGTAAAGGCTTGACATCTAAACCGTTTGATCAGCTCATGACTGTTCTTCCATCTACAAGGTAAGCTCTTGGATCACTTTTTTGAAAACAAATGGTTACTTTTGTTTGATATATATATATATATATATATATATCTATATATATATATATATATAGATATTGATTTTGATTACTGTGTTTAATAATATGTTCATGTAGCGCTCACGCACTTCCAACACCATATCAAGCCCTCGTGACCGATGAAGAATCAAGTAATCTTTATTTCTATCCATCTGGTATAATGATGATACATGATTATCTATTCATTAATTTAACAAGCTTGACATCTATTGTAATTATGTGTAGCCTAACAAAAGTTGCTCTTAGTCCTGTTAAAAGCCTAAAAGTTGCTAGGTCGCCTTACATGGTTAATGTTTTTGATTGATTTTGTTAGGCGAAAAATGGTCGCGTGTGTGAAAATTATGGTCATATGGGTCGTATAATGGGCAAAAAGTGGTCACACAGGTCGTCGGACGAAAATGAGTTTTGTTTGACAGGTGAAAAATGTCATATAGGTTATAATGGGCGAAAATGGTAACATGAGTCGACAGACAAAAAACAGTCATGGGTCGTGTGACAGGCAAAAAAAGATCATATGGTCGTATGACGGGCGGAAATGGACACACGGGCCACCAAACAAAATTGGTCATGGGTCGTGTGACAGGAGAAAAATGGCCATGTGGGTTGTACGATGTATTTGACTAACTCTAAATGACTGATGTGGCTATTGACAAAGTAATACGGCCCATATGACCATTTCCGCTGTCAAACGGTCGTATGGAGACGTCATTTGGTGTATTCAGATTTCAGAGCAAGGCATATATTGTCAATTTGATGATATGCCATTTTGATAGTTCAGTATTTTATTGATTGCTAATTTACATGTTTTTGGTTAATTTTTATGTTTTTGTAACTATTTGAGTATTGGGTTTGGGATTAGGTTTTGGATGCACCAGCATTGAAAGATGATTTTTATCCGAATCTTGTTGACTTTTATGAATGTTATTGTCTTTGAAGAATTTGTAAGAAAATACAAGGTGCAAATTCTGGACCAGAATGCATGTAAGTAATACTTGTAGATAAATTCCTAATTACCATATTTGACTTTTGTTTTATAGCTGCAGTTTCATGTTTTAGTTGAATCCCTTTGTTATAACTTTTGGAGTGGCATCTTCATTACACCACCAAAGTCTCAAACAAGATTGGCGAAACATCCGACACACTAGAACCTCACCTATGGGGCGACCAATGAATGTTTGAAGACGAGTTGTACATCCAAAAAAACTATTAAAATGATAATTTGTAAGGTTAAGAGTGATGACCAGGTTTAGTATTTAATAAACTGCATGCTTTAACGTCAACATTTGTAATGGACATTATAATAGAATAATTGAATTTGATATCGGTTAGGACACCCGTCGTAACGCGCGAGCATTCCCACTGATGATGAATATGAATTTAGCCACTCTTTGAATTCTTTTTATGTATGAATAGATAAGAAGGGATAGAAATGGTAGAAATAGTAAAAGTATTCGAATTTGATGCGAATTTGTTTTTGATATTTGGTATGTTATCTTAAAATTTTATGCAAATTATCATAAGGGTAGAAAACTAAGTTTCTCTTATAAGGTAGTATAGATTAAAGGTGTTAGGCGTACTCAAGACGTATAGGCCTCGTCTAGTAGGGATGAGCGTGGTACCGGTACCCTGTACTGTATCGAACCGATACCGATACCGGCACCGAAATTATTCAAAACTGGGTACGGCATCGAAATATTAGGTACGGTACCGGTAAGATAACATTCGGTATTTTTCCGGTAATGATACCGAAAAAGTGGGTACCGGTACCGAAAAAAATCGATACCACTACCCAATACCAAAATGCTCATCCCTATTGCCTAGGCGCAAGGTGCCAAAAAGGCAACAGACTGAGAAAAAAAGGGCACATAGAAAAAAAGTATATATATATATATATGGGATTGGGTAAAATGAAAACCACATCCAGTTGCGAAAACCGTAGGAACCACTTTCAAACCGTTAGATCTTTAAGATAGATGGATGAGATTAAAAGTAATTAAATCATTATAAAATTCTTTTTATCTTATTATGTTTTAATATTTTAATATCAAAGGGTTATTTAAGTAAATTTGTTTTTTTTTTCTTATTATACTTATTGTTTTTTATTACCTATTTCGTCTTATTATCTTTATTATTTATTATTAAAAATTTGATTTTTTGTTAAACAAAAGTTTAAAATCAAAATTTTTTTATAAATAAAATTTTTCCAGGATTTTTTTTATAAAAAAACGTTTTAACGAGCCGTTTTTTTACGCCCCTGTTTTTGCGCGCCGTTTTTTACGCCCGGTTTACGCGCCGTTTTTTATGCCCCGTTTTTACACGCCGTTATTTACGGCTATATGCCCCGTTTTTACGTGCCGTTATTTACGCCCCCGTTTTTACGCGCCGTTTTTTACGCCCCGTTTTTACGCGTCGTATTTACGCCCCGTTTTTTCGCGGCGTTTTTCTACGGCCGATTTTACGCGCCGTTTTTACGCCCCGTATTTACCCTACGTTTTATCACCCGGTTTTTTTACACCAAAAATTTTTTACGCCGAATTTTTTTACGCCAAACATTTTTTTACGGGCATCGTTTTTACGCCAAATTTTTTTACGTCAAACATTTACATACACAGTTTTTTCGTGTATAGTTTTTTATGGGTAGCGTAAAATTTTTAAGTAAAGTTTTAAAAACAGTTTTTTAACTTTTCGTACACAGTTTTTTACGCCAAAAACATTTTTTTACGGCAAATTTTGTTTTTTTACGCCAAAACATCTTTTTACGCCCCCCGCCCCCAATTTCAGGTTTACGCCAAAACATCTTTTTTTTACGTGCGGTTATAAAAAACATTCACAGGTGTAAAAATCCGGAAATTTACGTTTAACAAACCCAAAAAAACTTAAATCTATTAATTTTACGCGTCGTTTTTTACGCCCCGTTTTTACGCAACGTTATTTAGGCGCCTTATTTACGCCCTCGTTTTTACGTCCCGTATTTACGCCCCGATATTTTTTCAATTAATGTAAATATTTTAACATCGACTTTTACAGAAAAAAATTTACATCGAATGTAAAAAGATATTTTTTACATCGAATGTAAAAAGATATGTTTTACATCGGATGTAAAATTTTACATCGAATGTAAAAAGATATTTATACCCAAAACTCACGACTCAAAATGGATGTCTTTGATAGGTACTTATCATCATCGACTGAAAAACAATATGAAAAACAACAACAAAAATCAAAACGATGTGTGGATCTTGAAAAAAACACAGTTTGGCTCAAAAAAGTTTCCAGAAATCATGGCTGCAAAAGCGGGTTGCGGGTCAAAAACCTACCCTCCACCATCCTCGCCGCGCCATCGTCATCAATTGTCGAAAAACAATTTTCAAACTCTCACTGCCAACTCAACCCCCCATATCAAAAACACAAATCAATCGGCAGAGAATCCTAAAAGAGAATCACTTTATGCAAACCAGAATCACTTTATGCAAAAAAAACAGATCAACTCCAACTCAGTACTGATTGAGAGCATCAAGAGCAGATTCAAAAAGGATTAAAAGCAACAAGCTTGACAACCTTTCATCCAAACAAACAACAAAATCATCAAGTTTCAATTTTTATCAAGTTTTAATTCTAATCAGTAAAGAAACTTAAAGGGGTTTCATCAGAATCAAACAAAAAGAAAAAAAAAATCACTTACCAAAAGATCTTGTTTTTTTTCAGGGGTTGAATCAATTAAAGGGGTGATGAGAGAGAGAGCCCATCACCACAATCGCCGTGAAACCCTTCACCAAACCCACCACACCCACCCTTCACCACCCTACCTCGCACCACCACACCACGCCACACACCGATCCTTTCTACCCCACCGCTCTAGCAGATCGATGAGAGAGAACCCATCACCACTGTCGCCGTGAACCCATTACGTAGCAGATCTGTCTTTGGCGGCTTGATTTTGGTGAGGGGGTCGTGGTGATTAAAGAGACGTGGAGTGCGAGTGATGGAGGTGGTTGTCGGAGTGTGATCTTCGGTGACTGGTGGGGGAGGAGACACTGGTTTCTTGATTTGGGTATGAGACACAGAGAGATTGTGATAAGAGAGAGAAGGGATTTCAATTTGAGAGGGGGATGTGATAAAATGACTGTTTGTGCAGAAGACTATTAAAAGACAGCTGATGTGTTGACAGTTAGAGTAAATTCCAAAAATAGCCTTTAGGGGTTAAAATAATAGTGTGTATGTGGCTTAATCTGATTAGTGGAGAGGAGTTCTTGTGGTTCTTGTAACTGTGGATGGTTTTTAACTTGAACCGATCCCTATATATATATATATATATATTATGCATTAGAGAAACAATAATATTCTTCAAATAAAATTGACAAAAGCTATTATATAACATTTAATATCATTTATTTAGTACTAAAAGTTCTAAAATGTTAAATGTATCAGTGTAGAAAAATAGTTTTCCTTACATCAAAGTAGAAATCTGGCTGGAATCTTGCTGTAATATAGATAATTTGTCGGAATACTCTCCGGAATCTATGAATCTCATGGGTTTCGGCGCCTAAACCATCACCTAGAGAATTAAAGCGTAATTGCTTCAACTTAAAGTACAATTGTCTCGCCTCGCTTGAAAAATGGGCCTAGACGGGGGTTTATATAGAAAATGGTAAAAAATGATTAAACTTAACATAAGATATGGTTAACATAAACGTTATATGCAATCCCTCATACATGTATTCATCCATGTCTAATTGTTTTTTTTAACTGTAAACTTTATTAAACAACAAGCCGACCCAAACCGGGACGACGCCGAACACCCTAACACTTACATATTAACAAAATTACACCAACTATCCCATGTCAAGTTTCCGACACGTATTGGTTTCCCTGAAAACACTAAGTTGTTTCTAGCACGCCAAATACTCCAGCATCCTATCATAATTATGCCTTTAACCATTTTCTTCTTGACTTCCGAGAAACCCCAGTTGTCGGTTGCATCCACAAAACTGAACGCGAAAATGTTCGGTACATTACACCATGAACTAATATGCTGCCACACGACCGTCAAGACCGGACAAGCCGTGAAAATATGCTCACCGTCTCCACCCCATGGTTACACAAAGAACAATTAGTGTCTTCGATCTGAATGTTCCTCCTTCTAAGCGCAACTTTGGTCGGAATCTTACCCAAGCGTGCTCGCCAAATGAAAATGTTGCGCTTCAAGGGCACCCATCTTATCCATTGCATAATGAACCTGCTGCTCACATCAATACCAAACCTGAGTAAGGCCCTGACAACCCCAACCGAAAAATCTCCACCCGGGTTCCCCAGCCATTTCCACCGATCCTCCCCATCAGATAGGGTCACTCCATTAATCAAATAGCACAGAAGTTGCAGTTCCTCCCCGTGCTCATTGTTCGACGGTTGCCTGATCCAAGACCACGTCTGACTCTGACCCACGTAAAAAATCGTAAGGCGGTCACTTACCTGACAACACTTGTCTGCCTCGAGACTGGACAGACCAGGGAACTTGGTCCTTAGCGGTTCATCAACCAGCCACGGGTCGAGCCAGAACATAATCTCATTCACATTACTAACCTTTCCTCTAAAGCAGTTTCTGGGCGGTTCTCCATAATTTTGATTTTGACGAGAACCTTGCAATATTTCCTTAGACACCACCCGCTGAATTGTTAAACAGAATACACTCCCAGCTCGTCCTACCCTTGTGGATTGCGTTGATCACCTTCCTCCATAGCTTGTTTTGACCCGTTGTACCTCCAACCCCACTTAGAGTAGAGCGCCACATTAATATCTTTTAATTTATTCAATCCAATCCCACCGAGCTTTATAGGCAAAGTCACACAATCCCAAGCCACCCAATGCATCTTTCTCGTGTCACAATCCCCTCCCCACAGGAAGTTTTTAATCAAGGATTCCAAAGAGGAAATAACCTTTGTCGGAGCCTTATATAACAAGATGTAATACGTTGGGAAACTTTCCATGACGGATTTGATAATGATGATCCTCCCACCTATCGATAGAAGGGACGATTTCCACCTAGCCAGCCTCTTTTTAAAAGTGTCCACCACCGGCCTCCAATTATGAACCCTATTCATATTAGCACACACCGTCAGCCCCAGGTACTTGAAAGGGGGCGAATCAGGTTTACAACCCACCACCGTGGCCATGTTCTCAACATCCTCTGCATCCACACCAACACCATAAAGGTTGGATTTAGTCAAGTTAATTCTGAGCCCTGAACCAATATGAAAACAACGAAGGATTCTAACCACCTTGACGACTTCCTCTCGACCATTCCCGAAAACTAATGGCGTCATCTACGAAAAATAAATGAGACAAAATCGGACCATGGTTCGGCGTCCGAATCCCGTTTATAACCCCTGCCCCTCTAGCCTTGTCAAGCATGCAAGACAGAGCTTCCATAACGACAAGGAAAAGAAAATGAGAGAGGGGGTCCCCTTGCCTCAATCCTTTGCCACATTTGAATTCAAATGTGTTAACTCGTTAACCAACACGGACGATCTGGCAGAATTAAGAATCCCTTCGACCCACGAGCACCATTTATAGGAAACTCCATTTGATTGAGAATAGATAGAATGAAGCCCCAGTTCACGTTATCGTAAGCTTTCTCAAAGTCAATTTTGAGAAAAAACGCCTTTGACTTTCTCTTCTTGATCCAATTCATCAACTCGTTAACAATAAGCGACCCATCCAGAATATATTTACCTTTCAAGAAAGCCGATTGGGATTCAGAGACCACACTCCCTAGAACCTTTTTAATCCTGTTCGCAATCACTTTAGAAATAACCTTGCTGATGATTCCCACCAAGTTTATCGGGCGATAGTTAGCTAGGGAAGTGGGGTCATTAATTTTGGGAATAAGGGCAATGAAAGAAGATCCACTGCCACGGTTGATAGTGCCCTGTCTGTGAAAATAGGCGAATAACTCGCAGAAATCCTTTTTGAACAATTACTAGAAATGTTTAATAGACCGCATATTGAGCCCATCAGGGCCCGAGGCTTTGTCACTACCGCATTCAAAAACTGCTTCCTTGATTTCCTCCTTAGAAAAATTCCCCTCCAAATCCGATTTTTCCGCTTCTGAAAGTTGCTTGAGGTTATCACAAATCACCCCTGGTCTATACTTCACATCTTCCTTAAACCTGCTTCTAAAGAAAGAAAATATCTCTTTTTTAATTAAAGAAGGTTTCGAACACCATACCCCTTCTATATTAAGACCTTGGATCGAGTTTGACGCTTTCATGCTATTAATAAACGCATGGAAGAACTTAGAGTTCTCATCGCCATCTATCACCTACCGAAGCTTCGACCTCTGCTTAAGATCATTGTTTTTTCTTTCCCTAATTTCTTGAAGAGTTTTTTTATTTTCAGCAAAAATCCATTCTTCGTCCTCTTCCAGGTCTCTATTTTCCATAACTTCTTTGAGCCTCTCGAGCTCCTCACAAGCTGCCTTTTCTTGTTCACTTTCTTTAGCCAGAAACTTATCCCTCAACTTTTTGACTTCAGCTCGAATCTTTGCAAACAATTTTGTTAGTTTCGAATCCGGTGGTTCTTGAGGGTCTGACGAAACAAAACCTTCCACCGCCATCTTCAAAGGGTCTTCAAAACCAGGTTTGTCGATCCAAGAACTGAACACCCTGAAAGGACGGGGGCCGAAGTTCACCTTGACAATATTGAGCACGAGAGGACAATGATAGGAGAACCAACACGGCATGACCTGAAGAGACGCTTCTGGCCACTTATTGAGGAAGTTGTGATTTACCAGGAACCGATCGATTTTACTCAACTTTCTCCCGTTTTCTCTTACACAAGTAAACCTTCTTCCCTGCATATTATACTCGACAAGACCATTGTTATATATGAAATCATTAAAATTCCGGGCACAGACCTACTTGAAGCTAGAGTTTTTTCTTTCCACTGGGTATCTAACGGCGTTAAAGTCTCCGGCCAGCAACCACAAACCCTCCGACAAAGCCATCTGGTTGGAAATATCACCCCACAACCGCCTTTTCGCCACTCTGCCTTGAGGGGCGTAAACATTGATTAAGTTCACCCTTTCACCAGAGCCGACTAGAGTTCCTTTGATGATGAAAAAGTGCCTCTCTTTAACAGAATAATCAACACTCAACACCTTAGGATCCCACATCAACATCATACCCCCAAAAAGCCCCACTAACCCAACAAAATCCATCACGAAATTATTATCCCCCCAAAACTTTCTAAGATCCACCTTCGACACCGATTTTCTTCTAGTCTCTTGCAGAGTTATAATGTTAACCCCATTCTTAATTCTCAACTCATTAACCCAAGAAGCTTAATCGCCCCCTGAGAACCCCTTGATGTTAAGAGATAAAACATTCATAATTGAACCCCATTATTGCCTTCAATCAAAATAGTATCTGCCACAAGCTTCTCGTGATTTTCCAGGTGGATCCCCACAACTGCTCCCATGGAAACCGTAGCGGCTATCTCCTCATTAAACTCGTGATACTAGGAGGTTCCCCCTCGTCATCAGCAAAACGAGTCTCGCCGACCGTGAAAATCTCTGAGGGAACTGGAGGGACCTTATTGTTGAGGTCAAAAGGAGCAGCAAACGGTAAGGTCTCACCACTGATCTCCCCCTCTTTAAGATCTACACATACCAGTACCGACCCCACCTTGTCCAAGCCCAAAGGAATATTAAGGTCAGGCCAATCATCCATTTCAGCTCTATTACGTTTTTTGGGCCTGTCATCACTAGCTGGGCTACTAGAACCATTTTTAAGTTATTAGGCCTTCTTCTTGATCTAAGACAAGAAGGTCTGGGCAGGGGCCCACACCCTTTATTAGCCGAGACAAAATTATATAGCCTGTCCCCATGTGCTTAGGACTGTTATTGCCCTTGGGGTTCCCGCACTAACTGAATTCTGCGGCAAACTTCCCACATCCCCCTTGGGACTTGATCCAAATTTCTCGAGACCCCAAGCTCTCCGCCTTACACATCCTTTCCGTCTTACACATCCTTGGACTCCTCCAATACTGTCTCCGGTACTGACGAAAAATCCGGTAACACTTCCGATTCCAAGCAGTCTGGAATCCTGTCATCATTCTCTTCCTCCATCCGGACTTTGTAGTAATTGTCTTTCCACTTGAGGCTCACTAACTCGGATATTCTCTCTACAGAACAGGCCATCACCCCTAGAACTGAGACCGAGAGATCTCCATCGTCCTCCGATATCATCGAAGCCTGGACCAGCTTCCCAAACTGCCCCGCGATATCGTCAAAAACCCGATTTTCAGATAAGTAAAGGGGAACCCCACTGATCTTAACCCAAGCTATCCTCTCGAACGGAAGCTCCTGACCTCTCCATAGGGTCAACGAGGAAAACGATGGGTTCCATAAAGGTTGATTGTTGAAAAAGTTGCTACAACTTCCGGTGTCTGAGAACCTCAGCAGGACGTAGAAGCCTCCCAGATAACTTAACGAAACACCCGAGAGACTAGCTCCGTTTAACAGCTTGTTGAGATCCGAAAGGGTTGAACGGTCAACACACCTGCTGACCAACGCCCTGCCATGCAGGTCGTTAAAAGCTGAGACGTCACCATCAACATCTACACATTTGGGAGCGTCCAACGACGCGGACCCTCTCTCATACTTGGTGCCCTGTGACGTCCCGAACAGGTCCTTAAAAGATTCCTCCTTACTGACCCAAGCCTGGTTAGCCATGCAATGATTGAGAGAAGCCGCAGATTTCCCCTGAGCCTACTCCTCAGACTTGTCCACTTTATTGAACCCCGACGTCCTTTCCCCTACCAACCCCGCATTCTCCGCAGCAAACTTGGCAACGTTTGCCCTGAGTTTGGATCCTCTCATTTTGGTACCATATGATGCTCTCTCCATCTCTTTAACATCTTTAATCTTCTTAAAACTGATAAAACCAAATCTATTCCCAAACTTATATCTTTTCTTGGCAATGTAAACCCCTACCACTTCGCCAAAAACCGCCACAAACTGCGAAACCTCCCATGGCGTACACCCTTGAGGAAGATTAGTCACAAAAAACTTCGTAACCGAACCGTCCATGGGGTCACACCCGGCCTTGTTGTTCCTCCTCCCTTTCTGCTTGGGAAGGATGTCGTTCCATTCTCCTTCTTCGTCTCCCTCTTCCATTTTTTTTATTCATAATGCACACTTAAGACTAACTAACTTGTTTAATGAACATGTAAGATGAAAACCTCTTAATCTTGTGCGTAAAAGGATACACATATAAGTTGGTTTTAAGTTAGTAGAAGGCGTATTTCAATTTGTTGGTTTTGATATATAGCACCATAATGGAATAACTAGTTACATGATCTTGAGTAGATAAAAGAAAAAAGAAGCTTCAATGGAAGAGATCTGTGGATATAATTGACTATACCTAGAACTAATTGGTGGATTGGTACAAACAAATCAAATACCCATGTGCTATTAGAGATGGGCATAATAACCGGTTCCAAACTCGACCCAGTGGAACCGACCTGGAACCGGTTCCGGTTCCTACCCGGCTAATAGTAGAACCGGTTCCGCGTTCAAAAAAGTCGTAGGTTCCGACCCAGTTCCACATTTTATAAATAAAATCGGTTCGTACCCGGTTCCTACCCGTACCCGGTTCCGAGTATTACAGAAAACCCGATATGCCCATCTCTACCGTTAACTTATACCTACAAGATATAAACCGAAACATATTTATTAGAACTGCTTACATTGAACGAAACATAACTAAACACTTCAAACTAAACATAACTAAACCGGTTACATGAAACACACTAAACCTTCACAACCTCGTCGTTGCACACCAAATTAATTGTGGAAGTTTGAAGGTGTAAGTTATTTGATTTCGGGATGCAAGGAGGCAAGAAGGCAAGGAATTTATAATTGGTTTCTAATAGTTTTGCAGCTTTTTTCATTGAATTGACCGAAGGAGTCTTTGCAGCCTTTTCCATTGAATTACTATTAGAAATTGGTTCCTAATAGTATTTGCAGCTTTTTCATAGTAACCTTAGGAACCGGTTCTTCTGAGGAACTGGAATCGGTTCCACCCCGACCCGAACCGGTTACACTAGGTTCCTAGTTTTAATGGTTAAAACCGGGGTAGGAACCGGAACCGATTACAACAAAAACCGGTTCCATTAACACACATTCAGGAACCGAGTCCAGTTAAAACCCGGTTCCAATTATAAAAAGAAACCGATTATGCCTATCTCTATGTGCTATCATCAACATATGGGCTTCTATTTAGTTTTGTTGTGAGTGGGTTGAATTTAATTAATGAATAAGGCTGCAGTCAAAAATAATTGGGCCCACATCACGGGCCTGCAACAAACAAAACGGCGGACGACGATGGAGGTTTTGGAATAAAAGAGGGACGCACGCAATTATTGTTTTTTGTTAAACTATTTGCATTTGCTCGTTACTTTACAATTTCTTCTATTGATATCAAAGCCTAATAGGTTGTTATATAGAGTAGGTTGATTCATATAGGTAAATAGGATAATTGAATTATAAAAGATCCAATGATAAAGACCTATTCTTTATTACCACTTAAATTAATCAACTTTTTAGCACCATGTTTACGTGGTGTCCAACTATTTGATTAAATTGAGTTTTATGGATTTTAGAACCTGAAACCTGGAGGAGGTAGCGTTTACTTTATCTGAGACCTTTTCTCTTGATTAAATTTTATTTTATTTATTATTATGTTTTTTTCCAAATCAATTAAAACTCCCTAATCAATATTAGTAGTAGTTAATTACATAATTTAGCTAAACACTAAAAATATGTTCCCTGTGAAGACGATCTACTTACCCGTTTTAATATAGGTATTTAACTTTTAAAAATATTTGTTTTTAACTAACCCATGACAGCTACATCGAAATGACGTTGTTGCCGGGAAATTAGTGTGTTTAGTATTAATTAGTTTAGTTGTTTTTCTCAATTTCTAAAAAATCAAAATAAAAAAAAACCAAAAATATTTTTCTTTTAGCTGTATTTTATTTAATTTGATTTATTTTTGTTTACTTTGGTATTAAACATGCATAGAGCTTAACAACCCGAGTCTTTGTTAAACGCAACCACGAATGAAATGTTATATCGTCGTTGTCAAACATGACTTACGAGGATTCTATCGCTCAAAACCAGGGGAGTTTGTTCCATTTTTCTCACTACAAGAAACTGAAGCTAATGCAACCCTAGAAAAATGTTGCATTAGGCCTTGGAAAGGTTGCATTAAGCCCAGTCCAACCTTTTACGGGGAGCTACGTTAGAAGCAGTTGTATTAGACCTAATGCAACTTTTCAAGGCCAACTGCAACTTTTTTGCAAAGTGTTGAATATTAGTTCAAATGCAATCTTTTTAGCATGCAACCTTTTTACATTCTAGTGCCACAATTTTAATTCTCAAATGAAACTTTTTCTATATTTAAATGCAACCTCTATTATAGTTTAGTAACAAAAAAACAACTTTTTTTCTAGACTTAATGCAATCCTTATTGTCTTTTAAATAAAAAATGCAACCCTTTTTACAATAAATGCAACATTTTTCCAAATTTTAATTACATCAAATTGCAACCTTTTTTACACTAAAATACAACTTTGTAACATAAAATAAGTTGTCATTAACTAATAACATATATATCAATGAGTGTAACATAAAATAAGTTGTCGTTAACTAATAACATATATATATATATATCAATGATAGTCAAAACAATAATCTATTATCTATTATATATAATAAATGAAAGTAATTAGAGGTTAGGTGTCACAAGATTAGAGCTTCCTAGACAATGTTTAGGAGGGAAAATTTTTGGGTTAATTTATTCATTAGTGAAGCCCCGTATGAGTTATCCGACCCGAATATGTTATTTGGATCTCTATATAATCTAAAAAAATACATGCTTTACCTTTTGATAATCCCTTCAAACCCTCCTCCTTATACTTCTTGATCCGAAAATCTCTATCATTGACGTTGTTTCCGGTGACTCAATCGTTCATAATCAGATCAAATCAGGTATTATATCTCTATTTCGTATCTTTTACTTCCTTATTTTTGTTGATCATGTTCATCATTCATTTTTTGGTTCTTTGTTTAATGCATATTATTGATTAATTCAGAAAATAATCCATACATGTTTGGTCTTTCGTGGTTATCAATATTCTCTTTTGTTTACTGTAATTTTACTTTGATTTTCTTCGTGTAGTTTCGTTTCGTATCATGATTTATAGTTTTTGGTTGATGTTGTCTTATTTTGCATATTAACAGACTACACGGAATCTTCATTACTGGATTTCATCAACACTAGGTAAAAATCTATTGTTGTCGTCTTTTGATCTTTCCATTGATTTATGGTTATTGTTATTTGAATGTCATTAGGATTTTTGAGTGGATCATTTTAATTTTTTTCGTTTTTGTTGCCTAATTTATCATTTAAAATACATATATAAAATATATATATATATATATATATATACATATATATATATATATATATATATATTGAGATTGTGTTTCTTTTGTTCCTTCAGTTTTGTTCAAACATATAGACTTTTGTGTTTGTAGTGTTATTATCATCTTAGATGTCTCAGATGAATGTAATATATATTGTTATTACATTTTTTATAATTCTTTAATCAAAATATAATGAATATAGTGAAAACTTACATTACTTTGATAATTTTTTGTATGAATACTAAAACTATAAAATGGATTTCTTTTGAAGGTTTTTTTTTCTATTGTCTTATGATAGTAGATTGAAAATTATTTATTTGATCCTTATCATTTTTAAAATCTCATATGAAATATTTTTTTTCTTTTTATCATTTCATTGAATCATATTTGTTATTATTTAAATTACTATTAATAATTAATAGTTTATTAACACACAATACTTACCATGTTTTGATTTTTATTCTAATATAGTGTTTTGTTTTGAATTAATAGTTGATTAACAGACAATATTTTCCATGTTTTGATTTTTATTCTAATTTAGTGTTCGACTCATTTTGAATTTCAAAATGCAACTTTATATTTTCTATATATAGTTGATTACCACTCAATGCTTTCTATTTTTCAAAATGAAATTTTAAATTTTCTATTAATAGTTGATTACCACTCAATACTTTCTATTTTTTAAATTTGTGTCTAACATAGAGTTGACTCATTTTGAATTTCAAGATCATAAATCTAATAGATTAGGTAACTGATACAAATTGTAATATACGTTTTTTTTAATCTATATTTAAGTATCCAAAATCCAATTTAATTTAATTTTACTCATTCTATAGTGTAATATAGTTTATTTTAAATACATAAAATCAAATAGACAATTAATATATATATATATATATATATATATATGATTACATAAATATCCTTATTAGTAGACATCCATTTAGTAACCAAATTATATACTTGCCTTTATTAAGTTAGAATTTTTCTAAATATATTATTTTTATTCAAACATTAGATAAACTATTCTACAAAACTTACATTTCAGAAGTCCGACTTGGTTGCTATTGATCTTGAAGATACCTATAACCCATTCAACTTTTGTGAGCTTCCTAATGACTCAAAGTATCATTTTTAGTCTATTATAGTTAATACCTTGGTAAATCACTCTATGACATTACCAGTTTTATCAACTTATTATATTTTACATTCTAATGTAACTAACATTTTCATCTTGTTTTGTAGTGGCTTCCTGAACACATCGTAGAATTTGTCGTTTTACATGACAATTCCAAAACAATTATTAAGGTGATTGGTGGAGGTGAATGAGCATTGAAGATATCTATAGGATAAAGACCTTTTGAAAGCACAAGGTTTGTATTCAATTTAGAGTATAGCACATTTTTTTAATTATTTCATATCTACATTTATTATTTGTTGTTTGTTACAGGTACAATGTTGTCGGTTAGGTTGATTTAATGAAATATCAGAGAGTTCCAGGGGAAGATGAGTGTTTAGATGGTCAAGACCTTTGATATTTCATAAAACTGAGTTTAGCAATTTCATTTTTCGATGACATTGTGATCTTATATTCAATATTGTGTTTTTTTATTGTTTAAATACTTGAACATTATCAATTGTGTTTTTTTAGTGTTTACATTAGGGTATTCCAAATCAGTTTAATGTTTTCTAACACTCTTTTCATGTGTAATATGTTAACTTATTACTTATTTTTTATATAAACAGTCATTTTTTTAATACAAAGTAAATTATATAACCCAATCATAAGCACTTCGTATGTTTATAACTTTTACTACATGTTCAAAAGGCATCTTTAAGTTTAGCAAGTCTATATAAATCTGTTATAGATAACACATCTAATGTCATAATTTTTTTTGTATGATGTTAATTAAGTTGTTAATAAAAAAATTAATTTAAGTAATTTTCTCGAACCCGGGGTGAGAACCTAGTAACATATATATCAATGATAGTCAAATAATGTACTTTAATATATTTGTCCGAACTCAAAAAATAATATAGTGGACATATAGTATCAGTTACAATAATAATTAAAGAGTAATGAAAACCATCTACTCATCTTCGATCTCCAACCGGTAGTTGATCCTTAACCTCATGCATCATGGCGTCCAAGTGTTCTTTTGTTGGTTGTTAATATCTTTTGGCCTCGACTTTTAGTCTTTCATGACCCTCTTCAATCTCATTGAGCATTTCCATCAATTGGTTTTTTCTCAACTTCAACGTTTGCTTTGAGCCTTTGAATGATTCTATCAACCCCTCTGGAATCATGTATAATGTAGCACATCTACTTTTATTTATCAATGTATTTGTAATGCCTCTATCATATAGTCAGTGATATCCATAATTCTCTTTGTTTATTACAGCTGAAAAAGCATCTGTCTTAGGGTTGCTATCGTTTATAGGTTTGTAGTTTTTCATTTATTCCTGCAATATTGTTCAAGAAAATATTTCCCAAGTTCAAAAGTCAAAACTAAAATGTCAAACTTGCATAAAAAATATATTTGTAACTGTGTATCTATTATATTATCAAAACCAATAGCCAACAAAGTCGAACACTAATGCAAATAAAAGTTGCAGCTAATTTAGATATGAAATGTGTAACATTATCTAATTTAAGTGAAGACAAAAAAACATGTTGAGCAACAACTATAGCCTAGTTTGTTGAGAATAATTCGAAATTGCTTGGATAAATCTGAAGTCGTGTAATCACTATCAGATCAAACAATTGAAGTGGCTACCAATCTTTGATCGGATAAAATCAAAAAAATTCTAGATTTTTGTATGGAAATTTTTGATTGTGAGATTTCGGGGATTCGTATCTGAAAATCAAAATTCGTCCAGTGTTTTTTCTAAAAAAAATTGGGAGCGTATTTTCAGTTTTTCACAACTGCTTGCAGTTTCAATTTTGAACAAAAACACCTTTAGTCCCTTAAGTTTCCAAAAGTGCATATTTAGCCCGAAATTAAATTTCTGATGCATTTTTGATAAAGAACTTTTATCCAAAATAAAAAATTTCACTAAAATATCCAACATAGTTTGGGTAGGTAATTTAAGTGCAGGCTGATTCAGGTCAACAAACACATTTTCATCCATCTCATTCATACATACTTAACAATTTTCAGCAATTTATTAATAATATTCAAAGTTGCATGGGATTTCGTAATAAGAGATCGAAAAGTGACATGAGGAGGAAAAATACTTACTCGTTAGTTGTGACCCTCTCCCCAAGGTACCAATTTCTGGTCTTCCATACTCCTCTAGTCAAAATGTATTTTGATACATATTAAATTAATTACGTTTTTATTCTAACACATCTATACTATATAATAAAAGATACCAATAAATGGATATTTGGCATTATTTACGGCCATTCTAAATTATAGATAACTATTATTTTATTTAAATTATTAAATTTAATATATGTTTCAAACATTTAAGAAATTACGGATAAAGTTTCATAAAATATCTTATTATTTATTTATATTAATTACTAGGTTAGAAATTATATCTTAATTCCTTAATTGTAGATAATTATTATTTAATTTAAATTATTAAATTTAATATATGTTTCAAATATTAAGAAATTAGGGATAAAGTTCCATAAAATATCTTATTATTTATTTATATAAAAAATTACTAGGTTAGAAATTATATCTTAACAATTGAAACAAATATCAAGCATTTTCATAAGTAGGGTGGAGGGAACGAGTTTCTTGCTTAACAAATTATTTGTTTATTTAATATATTTAAAATTCAAGAAGTTATTTAATTAATTTAAATATTATTTTGTAGCTATAAGTTTATCTAATTGGCTAATTGCTATATGCCTAATATGGATATTTCAACAAACTTTTTTAGAACTGATAAATTAAGACCACTATTATTTAAATAAAACTTGAGTTATTAAATGTATGTTCACATGACTGTTAAAACTCGTGACAAAGTCGATGATACGGTTTGTCTTCTAATTGATGGTTCAAAGTATTTCATATTTATAAACTTGACAAACATCATAAGTTTTGATCATACATGACACAAAAATTTGTTTGGATATCAGAAAACCATCTTAAAAATATCGTTTCATAATTGTTAAATGTTCGTTATTAACTATTTGATTTTTTATTTACTTAACTCGTGTGATACACATGATTATAACCTAGTTTTGATACATATTAAATAAATTAGGTTTTTTAACCTACACGTAAACTATAATTTAATTAGATTGAAATAACTAAACAATATTTGTTTTAGATGAAAATATATAGATCATAATATTATATTTAAGCTTCACGGTTTTTTTAGATTATTCTTTATCTTTATATATAATATATATTGATGATTGATATTGAAATTCTGTAATTAATTAATTAATGTAAGTAGTTGAATAGTTTTAATAACTCCTGTCTCCATCCTAGTTTTAAATATACTAAAGATTAAAAAAAAGATTAATAATTTATTCAAAATTATTTTTCCCTCCTAATTTTCTTCCAACTAGTATTTCCCTCCTTAATAATCAAATATTTCATCTCACTCCTCACAAAAAATTAAAAGCCTACCATCACCAGATCACCATAAGTTTTTAGCAAGGAATTTGGGATAGAAGTAATTAAGCAAAAACATTGAAGTATATGGCAGTGGTAAAATTATTTGATAAACTCTTTTGAAAAATAAAAAAATAGATTATGATGACAAAAATTTTCTTGTGTGGGTTTTCGTGGGTTATCTTAAAACAAAAGATTTTTGCAATCTTAGTGCATCAAATTACTAACAAAACTATTTTTAACTTTTAGGATTTCATGAAATCCATTGTTAACTTTTCTAAAAGGATTAAACTGTTTTTCTTATTTCATTAGATCAGTTAATAATTATCCTATCATATATTTTGTTAGTAAAAAATATTATTTTAATATCGAATATCACCAAAATAACAAAGAAAGTGTTTTATTATTTACAAATCGAAACTATCTATATTTTTTTGTCATTTTCATTTACTTACGTAATCGTTTAACATGACAGTTGCATCTAAATTCTAACTAAGCAACCTATCTAAAGAAAGATTTACAACCATTCAAGAAAAAAGTTGCATTTTTAGTAAAATTTGTATCTTTTAAATAAAAAGGTTGCAATTTCTATAAAACTTTGCAACTTTTTTATTAAAATGGTTTTATTAGATCTTTTAATGCAATCTTTGTGTTGAACAAAGTTGTATTAGAGTTAAATGCAACACAACTGGAAAAATATTGTATCTAAAAAGTTGGATTAGCCATTTTCTAGTAGTGTATGTTGTATATTTCTTTATTATTATTATTATTATTATTCTTATTATTAGCAATTAGTAGTATTAGTTATGTAGTTTTTCGCCACATTAAAAAACAATGTAGGTTTCAAGTGTGGGGAGAGGAAATTAGTGTTCTAGTTAGATTTAAAAACAGTAGAAAATCCAAAAATCCTTAAAAATTGAAATATTCTTTAAAAGTTTTGTAATCAAATGGAAATGATATGTGAAATCAAGTTTTTGGTTTTCATTAGTGTGTGTATATATATAATACTATATAAAGCAAATGTGATGTACCAGATTGTAATTTTACCATGCGCATACAGTTTAAAGCATCGTGTACAAGAGATAAGAAGCCATCTAAGAAGGGTACATTAGGAAAATGTACAATTTTTTAAGACACCATAGGGGCAATCTTGATATTTCACCCATAGAATTCTAGAACCCACATTTATATCACATTAAACTCTAGAACCCACATTTATATAACATTTATAGATATAGAATTCTTGAAGCGTTTGATTTTCAATGTCCGTTCAATACTTTAGTTGGGTAGCATTCATAATATAAATTGGGTTTCGTTGTTGTAGTTGTTTGGATGCGATGGAACCAGAGCAATCAACAAGAAAAACGTCAACACCCAAGAGCCGTCGTAGCTGCCGATGCAACCGACGTTACCGGTGCTTCTCACTGGTCATTGGTCGGATCTTTGCTTCCGTCGATCAACAATCATAGTGTCAAAATTAGGCTACGGCCACACGTTTTGCAAAACAGCTCTGCCACACATTTGAAAAATGTGTGACTAAAGGTCATTTATGACATTTTAATGCACCCTAACCACACATTTATTATTAATGTGACCATTATATACCAGTTTTGAACCTTTAGCCACACTTACTAGCCATAACCTCGAAAAGTGTGGCCAAATGTAATCTACGGCCACTTATTTTTGTTTCATTTGTTAGATCGTCTCCCGTTAGCTTAGGAACCTAAATTGTTTCTATTGTCCATACAAGCGGAAATTATATGACAAGATTAACCGAATATGCAAGATTTATTGTTTAAACGTTGTTTTATTGATCATAATAGTTCAATACATCCAGTTCCGGATCCAGTAGAGCTTCGCCGTCAGAGTGACAAAGTTGCAGAAGTTACAAATGAAGGAATCAAGACCTCTATTTATAGAGTTGCAAGTTCGCTGGGGGATGATCAAGTTCGGGCGAACTTGACTTGATCAAGTTCAGCCGAACTTGATCTTACAATGTAATTTCGGGCGAACTTGTAACCTATTTACATAAATAACCTTCATTTTCTAGTCTAATCTAGCCAAAAGTATACAGAATCGATCCAAGACTAAGACATAGACATTATGCACTAACAGACTCCCCCTTGGATATCGTCTTCGTCTTGATCAGCCTTCAAAGCTCTACTTTTGTCTGACACGCCCAAAGAAGTTCTTGACTGGCTTTTTACGACGCTCTTGCTCTGGAATCGGTGTTTGATCTGTAGCTGGCACTTTTGTCATGAATTGAAACCTTCTAAGTCTCGCCTCCATACCCATTTCATGTATACGTTCAATGTGTGCTTCTTCCTTCAAAAACTCTTTGCGTTCAAGCTCCCTCCAGCTCGATTCCCACATCCTACCAGAGTTAACCTCGTGTGCATAGCAGACATTAACGACCCTCTGATATTGCATCGCTTGCTCTTCACGTTCTTCAAAACATATCTTGCTGTAGAATAGACATTTGATATCCTCCTTCGAGCAGTTCACTAGCCACATCGGGTCTAGTATCCTTATCGTTCTCCACAAACCTCTTAAACCTTCAGCTCCAAACATTTCAACTCTTTCTTTCGCAATATCCAGATGATCTTCAAATCGTAACACTATCACTGCTTCACAAGTATTAGGATCAACCTGCTACCACCTAAATAAAGGATAGAAATTTTGTTCGATAGGCATTAGAGGCATGTTCCTCATTGCTCATGGACGCTTCATTATCAACGTTATATCTTTTATCCAAGTCTTCTTATCTGTTTTGATGCGACGCTTAGGAATGAAAGGCTTCCAATACCTGAAACCTTTTGTTGCTTCAAACTTGATCATTTTCCACAGTAACTGATCAATGAACTTCATATGGTATGAGACGTTACGTGTCTGTACTAGCTCCTCAACATCCCAGCAAGGAAGTGTCTTGAAATCTGCCAGATATTTGAAGTATTGAACACCAAATTCCCTTTTGATGGCATACACATTCAACTCTTTGAACCACCCCCAACTAAGTATATCTCCCAACGACACATCTTTGTCTCTGGTAAAGAATGCTAGTGGACATCGAAACTTTCTTTCACGTGGCATCTCTTTAAACCAGAACTTCTTCGCTTGCGCAATCTCCTCTTTTGTCATCGGTTTAGCGAATTTTCCTTGTCGTACAGACTCTTCGATCTTTTCTTTCAACATGTCTTCGTTTAACTGTTCGTACATCTCTTCAAAAGTTGGAAAACTATCTGTGTTCTGATCGACGTACTTCTCAGCTTCATCTTTTTCCTCATCAGAAGACCAATCTTCAACAATAACCTTGTTGTACTCATCAGCTTCATATCTACGTTTGTAGTGATACTCGTTCGGCTCAAACGTATTCACATTCAGAACTTGCTCTTCAAAATCAAAATCAAATGATTCAGCATCAACATCAATCAGCTTCGCCAAATCTTCCTTTGAATAGTTATGCACAAATTCTCCTTCTTCAATGTTATGTTCGAGCATTAAGATCAAAGGCTTTATAGGAACCGCAGCAACCGGCATAGCAGTAGTAATAACATCAGACATATCAACATCCTCTTTCTGCTTTGCATCCCTGTTTGCTCCCCCGAGTTTGATCTTCCATCATATTCGATTCATCATTTAGTAACGAAGTGAAATCAAACTCTTCATTCACTTTCGCATCAACAATTTTCATACCGACTCCACCTTGATCATCATCATCATTACCACCATCATTGTCAGAGTCGTCTTTTGTATTGTCTGCTTGATCATCATCGTCATCTTTATCTTCAGCTTCATCATCGTCTTTTGTTTATGTTTCTGTTTCTGGAGCAATTACAGACTCCGAAGCTTTAGCAGACTCTGTCACAGGTTCTGTAATCTCGGGCATGCTTTCAATCACGTTCTTACCCTTGCCCTGTTCAGCCATTTCTTTGTTTGCCTTTTCTTTGGCTTCTTGCAGATCTATCCGTGCATATTCAGCATCAAAATCTAAACCCAAACTGTTAGACAACACTTTCTGCAACCTGTTGAATCTTCAATCATTTTTTCCGATCGTAATTCTGCTAACTCTTTCAAACTCTTCCATAGTATCCTGATAATGTTGAATGTGAGCCAGTCCAACGAGACTATTAAGAAATTGTTTCTGTGTGGATAAGTGTGTTTGTTCTTAAACGTCAAATCTTAGAGATTCGGAGCATCATTCGAGGGGGAGACTACGGTTTTACTTGAAGATGTTATCCAACACACTTCAAGACTAAATATCACAGATTTCTAGCTATATCCAAGGGGGAGTCTGTTAGTGCATAATGTATATGTCTTAGTCTTGGATCGAGTCTGTATAGTTTTGGCTAGATTAGACTAGAAAATGAAGGTTATTTATGTAAATAGGTTACAAGTTCGCCCGAAATTACATTGTAAGATCAAGTTCGGCTGAACTTGATCAAGTCAAGTTCGCCCAAACTTGATCGTCCCCCAGCGAACTTGCAACTCTATAAATAGAGGTCTTGATTCCTTCATTTGTAACTTCTGTAACTTTGTCACTCTGACGGCGAAGCTCTGCTGGATCCGGAACTGAATGTATTGAACTATTATGATCAATAAAACAACGTTTAAAAAGTAAATCTTGCATATTCGGTTAATCTTGTCATATAATTTCCGCTTGTATGGACAATAGAAACAATTTAGGTTCCTAAGCTAAGCGGGAGACGATCTAACAAGTGGTATCACTTTCGGTGTTGATCCTTCAGGTTGAGAAGCTATTGGAGGTTCTGGAGATTGAATAACTGGAACTTCAAGTAATACAGACTCAGGAGGTTCTTGTGTAACTCCTGTCTGAACTAACGTCTCTTGTACTTCAGCAGATTGACCTTTTTCTACGGCAGGAGGTTCTTGTGTAACTCCTGATGATTTGGCAGCAGAAGGTTCTTGTGTGACTTATGTGCTTTTAGGCTTTCCAACATATCGTCTGCTCTTAGCTTTCTTTGCTTTCTTTCCTTTCGTCTTAGGAGAACCAGTAGTCTTCGTAGATATATCAGTTGCAGAAGACTTTACACGCTTTGTTTTCTTCTTTGGTCTCTCCTCATCTGATTCTTTTTCTTGTTAAGGATTATAATATGCGTCTGTTTCTTTTACTTTCTCTGCAGCCAATTCAGCCTTAGTTATCTTTATTGCAATTTCCAGAGAATCATCACTATCATTTTCTTCATTATCTGATGTCGCAGATATCACATCATCCTCTTGTGTTGTTTTCTCTTGACTTTCAATCTCAGCTGTTGCAGTAGTAGGACCAACTTCTGGTTGCACATTGACAGGCTCATCTTCATCAATCAACATCGTGTCAATTTTCTTCGTCTTTCCCGAAGCCTTTTTCTTTTCTTGAACAACAACCTTTTTCAAGAACCAATCACTTCTTTTCTCTTTGAACGTCGATAACCATTCAAGCTCAGCGTTTCTTTCGTTTTCATCACCGCTATCGTCTTTCCTCCACTTATATTCTGGTGGCGCAATGTAGTTCTCGGAATCAATAGCACCAAAAAGAGGCTTTGTAATAGGTGCTGACGACTGCTTCTGGAATGTGATAAGTTTCTTAACAGTCGTATCATCCAGATGACTAAGATACAGAATATAATTTGGATCCTTGGCAATCTTCTTAAATTTGTCGTCGATCAACATTTGTACAAACCTCGGATACACCACGAGCCTATTCGATCCCATATTGTTCTACATATGCGTGAAAACCAGCTTCGAATAGTTGAACCTCTTGTTCAGAATAAGCGCTGTAGCCATGCAAGCCATATAATCTTGCACATCGTCTAATCTGGCCTTTCGATGACTAAATGCATGTATGATTGCGTGCATCAGGAATTTGTAAGGATTAGGGACTGATCCTTTCTTCAATGTAGACTCGTTCACATGCCCCTTGTACCCCATTCTATAAAAACATCTCCTAACCATTCGCTCATCCAGTATCATCGGATCATTAGCTGCGTCGTTAAATTCTAGAACTTGGCGTATATCAGCTTCAGTATTAGTGATCTCTTTATCCTCATTTTCTTCACGAACCACAGACTTTATAGCAGTATCATCTTCATTCATCGCTGGGGACATCCAAAATCTATTAACATGCCACCTGTAGACCACCGTCTTTTCTGTGATCGCTTTATGTATCGGAATCCGTTCCATAAAACTGAGAATACTGTCAAATGCATCCAGAGATGGACAGATAGCTTTGTCTAGCGTGATGCACGTGTTGTGAAATTTATTAAATGACAACTGAATATTCTGCAAACACGTAAATCGAGATGAAATTAGTCGTAATTTTACAATTTTCACAAACTTCCATCAAGTTCGGGCGAACTTGATAGTCAATTTGACAATTCTTTTAACTAAGTTCGGGCGGACTTGTTATATATACATCATTAGTAATCCTCAAGTCCGTGCGAACTTGTCAATTTGTTTTAAACATTTTCACACTAGTTCGGGCGAACATGTTTTAAGTTTAACACATTTCATTTATACAAGTCCGGGCGAACTTGTAATGAAAAACATTATTGAATTTTCTCAGGAAGTTCGGGCGAACTTATGTATTATCATTTATGACTCCTGAGGACAAGTTCGACCGAACTTATAGACAAGTTCGGGCGAACTTGTCATCGTCCCAAACAATCCTGCAACAATCATATACATGATATTCTGTACAAATTAATGACATTTATATGGTCGGTTTTGATTGTTTAACATGTGTTAAGTTCCAATTTGTTCATTAAAGGTCCATATCAAGTTCAACATTCAAGCTCAGATCCAAATTGCTCATACACTCTCAATCAATGGTCCAATATCAAATCACCTACCATTTCCATGATTAGCAGTGTGTAAATCACCACTAAACACTTTCAAATCAGACAACACTTCATCGTGTGAGTGTCAATTTCGAAATTGCCTAAAGTCACACTTAAGTTCGCTCTAATGTTCTGATAACAAGTGATAAAGTTCGGACGAACTTATGTTACCAATCAATTAAGATTAGTCATAAGTTCGGGCGAACTTGTTAACTGATAAAACATTTTGAGCAAGAAACAAGTTCGGCCGAACTTAATCACAAGTCCAGGCGAACTTGAGTAACTTCAAAAATAAATTTTTCAAAATTTTCAATTTAGACCCTGAACTTTTCAGATTTTACCAGTTTTAACAATCCACTCAGCTGACCAAGTCCAAGCTAATGACCTTGGTTAACCGATTTGTCTGCCGAGTCCAAGTTGATGACCTCGGTTCGACCCGTTATGAACAAACTGTTGAATTTTTTCAAAATCAAGTTTCAAATTAATGAACTTTTCATCGTTTTGGCTTATCAGATTTTACAGATTAGCTCCCATCCCGTGATTTCCACCAGTTTAGCACCTTACCAAACTTCGAAGATCCGTTCTCCAACATTGGCTTGCTAAAAACAATGTAGAAACACAATATTTTTGTATTTTTGTAAGTTTATGCTAAAACACACTGAAAATCTTTTTGGTTTTAATATGTAAAGCAGATAAACTATGTACAGAACAAAGTAAACTATGTACAAACAAATTTACAAGCATATTTTTGTGAATCAGTGTCTAAGGATCATATCAGTTGTTTGAGACATATCACCAGTACCGTTGACCTTTTAATGACATTAAGTTTTAAACTCGTTTACCTAGATTGTCGATATGTTTGTCCACTTAAACTTCAACACATTTCTCAATTGTTCCAAGATATGTTAGCTATGAATTATGAAACTTGACTTAACTATGGTTCCCATCTTAGAATATACTCCCGTATCAAGATTCCCTAGATTTCATCTTACAGGTGAATATAGCGTAATTGATATCTGTATCTGGGTTGTGCGAGGCCTTGAGAGCTCAGGTTAGTACTACCATACATACAAAGAGATGAAGGCTCGACTTTAAGGTGTGTTCCATTTAAGGAATCTTTTAAGCACTGCAAATGATTAGATCTTTTGATACTTTTCAAGCTTGCATGCAATTTAGGGGTTTTTAGCAAAAGCATTATAGAAGTTCAAGGCTATTGCTTCCGCAAAATCAGAAGAACTTGTATAATACCCCAGATATCAACTATCTATAAAGACCTTGTATCTCATAATCAGGCAATCTCCCAAACGAAATTTCGGAGTACTAAGTCCATATATCCGAGAGATGTTAATCCACAAGATTAAGCAGTTGTAAAATTTAGTTTATATCTCAGAAACATTTACTGAACGTGTAAAGTCTATCGACACATCCACAGTAAGACTTGTTTATCACTTTTAAACTTTACATTTCTTTAGCATACTGTGATAGTCCACTGATGTACTATTATTTCTTTGTGACACATAATTCTTTTTGTCTTTTTCAATGTTTTTGTACTTTTTTAAATTTTTTCAAATGTTTTTGAATTTTCAACCTTTTCATATGTTTTTGTATTTTCTCAAATATATCTCCCACTAAAATCAAAAATATATTTTTGTATTTTAGTTTTTAATCTAAAAGATATACAAACCAATGTGGATCACGTGAACTCATCGTCCGATCTATATTCAACCTCTGCCTCCGTACCTGATAGCAAATTTTTAATACCGTTAAGCCTCATGAGATATTTAAATCTTGTTAAAGGAAATGCTTTGGTATAAAAATCAGCTTTTTGTTTCTTTTCATAGCAGTCACGAAAGAAGTGATAACGAATTTCAATGTGTTTAGTTCGTGAGTGATGAACAGGATTTTTAGTGATTTCGATTGCTGCCTTGTTATCTACATATAAAGGCGTATCAAGAAATTGCAATCCAAGGTCCCTCATCTGTTGTTGAATCCAAAGGATTTGAGAACAACAGCTCGAAGCAGAATTGTATTCTGCCTCACAGGTAGAAAGAGAGATCGTGGTTTGTTTCTTGCATTGCCACGTTACTAAGCGTGTTCCAAAGAACTGGCAACCGGCCGTTGTAGATTTAGAATTCAACTTGTCCACCCGAAGTCCGAATCAACGTATCCCGTCAGATCAAAATTATTGTTCTTTGGATACCACAAGCCGGTGCTTGGACATCCCTTCAGGTAACAGAATATTCGCTTGACTATCTGCATGTGTGACACTCGAGGATTGGACTGATATATCGCGCAAAGGCAGGTAGGATACATGATATCTGGGCGAGATGCCGTCAGATACATCAGAGATCCTATCATCGACCGATAGAGTGTATCGTCCACTTTGGTTCCTGTCTCGTCAATGCAAATCCCATGGTTCAGTGCCAGCGGAGTCGAAAGCGGCTTCGAGCTATCCATTTCAAACTTCTTCAGAATATCGTGAACATACTTTGTTTGATGAATGAATATGCCCTCTGGAAACTGATCGACCTGTAATTCGAGAAAGAATTTCATTTCACCCATGGAAGACATCTCGAATTTCTTCTTCATGATCTTTTCAAACTCTTTGCAAAGACTATCATCCGTTGAACCAAAGATGATATCATCCACATAGATTTGTACGATGATTAGATGGTTTCCGACTTTCTTGGTAAACAATGTACTATCCACTATGCCTCTTGTAAAGCCGTTTCCAACAAGATGTTGAGATAACGTCTCGTACCAAGCTCTCGGGGCTTGGTGTAATCCGTATAAGGCTTTGTCTAGGAGATAAGCTTTGTTCTTGTTCAGCGGATCGACGAAACCCGGTGGTTGGCCGCTTGTTCGCGTAGCTTACCATAGAGAAATGCGGATTTCACATCTATCTGGTACACCTTAAAACCTTTCCAAGCTGCGACAAGGAAAATGCGGATTGACTCTAAACGTGCAACTGGTGCATAGACTTCCGTATAGTCAATTCCTTCTTGCTGGTGGAAACCTTTGAAAACCAACCGAGCTTTGTTTCTAACAATCACACCTAGATCATCCCTTCTACACTTGAAGACCCACTTCGTGTCTATAGCTTTTGGCTTCGATGGTAAGTCTACAAGCCTCCAGACTCCCAGTTTCTCGAACTGTAACAGTTCCTCTTGCATTGCTATCACCCAGTTCTCATCACCCAGAGCTTCATTCACAGTCTTTGGCTCTATATGAGATATGAAACATGAATAGTAGCAGTAGTCTTGAGTAGGAGTAACTCGGGTATAGAAACAACTTAGTGCTTTGTTGATTTGGCTTCTTGTTCGCACACCAGTTTGTTATTCACCAATAATATTCGTTGAAGGATGATAAGAATAAGATCGTGGCATTTCTTCGCTAGGAACATCAACCGAGCTTTGCTGATTTGTAGCATTCAGATCAACGATCAATTCAACATTAGGAGCACTAGATGTAGCTTCATTTTGATTGCTCGAGCTAGCAGATTGATTTAACATGTTGGATATCTACTGGGATTATTCATCGGAAGAAGATTCTTCATCATCATCATAAGTCGGAGCTACATCGAAGTTGGAATTCTGATTCTGAGAAATAATGGGCTCTGAGGTTCTATTTCCTGGTTCAGTGGAAACCTTTGCAGGAGTAGTAGTAGGTTCTGCTTCTACTTCAGAAACTTGTTCAATCGGAACACTACTATTGCTCGGACCTGCACCAGAAGAAGATGTATCCAACGTGGGTTGATTAACCACAATTGGCCTTAGAATTTGTTCTTGGTTTGCCGACTGTTGAAGATAATAAAGTGCTGCGAGTTCTTCATCAGACGGTTCTTCCGACAAGTCGAAAGACTTCCACAAATCTTGATAGTTGAACAATCACGCTTCGCCTTTCCTCTGAATAGGAGTTGTATACCGAAATAAATCCACGTGTTGTGCTTCGATAAACTTTTCTCAACGCAGGAACATACACTCTTCTAAGCGGACTAGCATACCCGACAAAGAAACCTTCAAGCGATTTGGCACCGAACTTACCATCTTGATCAATTACTGTACATGGTACACCAAATGGCTCTAGATATTTCAAATTTGGTTTCCTTCGGTTGATCATTTCAAAACATGTCTTTTTAGTCGGTTTGACAGTTAAGACCCTGTTTAGTGTGTAGCATGTCGCTGGAACCGCCTCACTCCAAAAGCTAACATGAAGTTTTGAGTCTGCAAGCATGGTTCTTGCTGTTTAGATCAAAGTTCTATTCTTCCTCTCAGCTATGCCATTTTGTTGTGGAGTATATGGTGCACTGAATTCGTGCTGAATCCCTTTGGCGTTGCAAAACTCTTTCATCTTGTTGTTCTTAAATTCCGTGCCGTTATCGCTTCGAATCCGTCTGACGGGCAGATGATAAAGATTTTCGAGCTTCTTGAAAAGAATCACCAAATTATCGAACGTTTCATCCTTTGATTCTTGAAAGAAAACCCACGAATATCGAGAGTAGTCATCCGTCACAACCAAACAATATAGATCTCCGGATATACTTCGTACATTTACCGGTCCAAAAAGATCCATATGCAGACGTTCAAGCGGCAGCTTAATAGAATTCAGAATCTTCTTTGATGAGATTTCTTCTTCTGCTTCCCTTTCTTGCATTCCAGACAGTGATATGTCATGTGTAAGCTTCGAAGATTCACCCCCTCGACTAAATCGTTATGAACAAGAAAATTCATTTTTCTCAGATGAATGTGCCCCATTTTTCTATGCCATAAGATTGAATCTTTCTACGTGGCTTTAGTTACAAAACATTGTGCCGATTTTGATGATGTTGTAGCGTTGCCCATATCTAACACATAAAGACCATTTTCCCGCGGCGCACGCATGAGAATCCAATCATTCTGAATTTTGAAACCCGGCTTTAATATCATGCACTCTTTGTTGTTGAAATGCAAAGTGAACTGTTTATCACAAATCTGCGAGATGCTTAGAAGATTGTTCTCTAGCTCAGCAATGTAATTCACACGATCAAACGATACAACGCCATTTGAGAGTTTTCCTTCGGCGACGATCCTTCCTCCTTGATTACCGGCAAAGCCAACATATCCACCGTTTATAGCTTTGATGTCGGAAAGAAGAGCTTTCATCCCTGTCATGTGCCTTGACGCTCCACTATCTAGAATCCACTTTGAAAGAACGGATCTCTGGAGCCACTACACATATAAGCATTCAGTTAAAAAGTGCGACCCAAGCCTTCTGGTCTTGGGTTTGGGATAAAAAGCTTCGTAATCATCCTCATAATCTCCATCTGAGCCTCCACTGTCATTTTCATTTTCAAAATTAACTTTCTTTTTACCTTTTGATGATTTGATACCAAATGAAGATTTAACAGTTTCAGTTTTGGTCTCAGATTTTGACTCTTTGTTGTTACCAGTCTTAACAGGCTCAGACTTGGTAACTTCAGATGTTGATGACTTCTTTTTAGCAATCCAGGCTTGTGAATTTACTTGTGCCTTTTTTATGTAAAACCTTGATTCATTTGACTTGGAAGTTTCACCTTTTTTGAAAGTTGAGTTTCCAAATTTAGTTTTAGGTTTAACTTCAAGTTTAGATTCATTTCTTTTCAGAATTGTGACAGGTTTTACAAACTCTGGTTGCTTAGGCTTTTCAACATCTGAACTTGTTTTCCTTGGAGGATAGACCGGCTTAGATTTCGGAGATTTGCGTGCAATGTGACCAACTTCATTGCATTTAAAGCAAGTCCGATCATCATGAGAATGTCCACTAGTGGGTTTTACACCACTTGCGGCTTTGGCCTTGTCTCGAAGTTCTTTTGCCTTTTTAAACTCATCGTTTGATTGATTCCCAATCAAACTTTCTTCTTGAAATGTGCTTGTCCTATAAACGAATGTCATGTTTTTATCTTTGTATTCGCGAAATGGTGACACATCTTACATATAGTTGTTATATGTGTTATAGCAAAACTTTACACATGTACACATGTTACATAGCAGATTAATAAGTTTAACTACAGGAGATAATAGTGATGTACTTGTTTTGTTCATAGGTGAATGGATGTTTTGTGCTCAAGATGAATATGGTTATAAGAAGCGAAACATAGTTAGATTTTTGTTAACTTATGATAGTTTTTGGATATTTTTATATAAAGTTCATATAAAACACTTATGTTAAGTTTAAGTTTGTTTGTAATATTTTTTTATAATATATACAATCTATTTGTCCCTTTATTTTGTTACATATGTTACATATTCCGCTAGCTACATGCGTTATATTTTTTACAGATACATATTTTACTTTTTTTGACAACTACATATACAACAACCCATTGTTAAATATGTAACGACTAGCTAGGTGTCGTCTTTGTTTTCAATGTTCAAACCTGGACAAAAGGAATGATGTGACCAACATTTTGTGTTAATCTGGTTTATAATTACTATATATTCAGGTTACACATGTTACATAGAGTCGTTGCATATTCATACCAAAGGATGACACATGTATATCCAGGTTACACATGTTACATAGAATCGTTGCATATTCTATGCCAGAGGATAGCACATGTATATCCAGGTTACACATGTTACATGTATGTGTAACTCATGTATCATACCTTTACATACATGGAGTTCACATGCTACAATTGAAATAACATGTGTTAATGAGTATCACATGTTACAATTGAAATAACATGTTGACAACAACATATACTTACGTAACATGTGTTAATGAGTGTCACATGTTACAATTGAAATAACATGTGGACATGTGTTGGATACACTTACGTAACATGTTTCCATGAGTATCACATGTTCCAATTCAAATAACATGTTAAGATTCGTATAGATGTACCTTGTGTTTATTTACTACATCATATGTAACACATGTTACTTACATGTTCAACCATGTGCTGCATATACTTACATAAGATGTGTAACACATATTACAATTGCTTATTGTTTTGAAGTAACAGTAAAGGTATGTACCTTGTTTTCTACTTCATCCTGTGTAACACATGTTACACTTGTTAATGAGTATCACATGTTACAATTGAAACAATATGTTGACCATCCAATGCTCGTCTACTAGTTGCCGACAATTGGTAATTAATAAAACATGTTAACTAGTAACACATCTTTAATATTGTGTTGGCCAATTTGATAACTGATAACCAAATACATTTTCTAACCATAACTGTTTAATATCTAGACACCAACATATTACAGACAAGACCAGAATGGTCATATTGTATTTTGGGTTATGGGCATAATTTCAAATAAAGAAAATTCGTGGTGACTAGGATAATTACAAAAACCACCATACATATATCACCAGCCAGTTGACTTCTTATAAACAAAAGTTGTGGTACCGAGATAACTACATACGACATCCCCTTCAGTTTCTTAGCTTTCTTCATCCCATTCGTTGTCCGTTTTTTCGTCTACTTTCTTTCGCTTTTTGGTACCTTACCTCTTTGGGATCATGTTACCCTCTTTGTTGTTGCAAATAAAACAAGTTTAACCCATGTTGCTTAAATTGATAAAAATAAGACAGGTTACCTAATCTGTTTTTGATAAAAATAAGTCACGGTTAACACATGTTACCTAATTTGATAAAAATAAGACAAGTTTAACACATGTTACATAATTTGATAAAAATAAGACAGCTTAACACATGTTACCTAATTTGATAAAAATAAGAGAGGTTTAACACATGTTATATAATTTGATTAAAATAAGACAGGTTTAACACATGTTACCCTAATATGTTTACCTAATAAGACAGGTTTACCTAATATGTTTTTGATAAAAATAAGGCAGGTTTAACACATGTTACCTAATTTGATAAAAATAAGACAGGTTTAACACATGTTACCTAATTTGTTTTTCTGAATTGAAATTGCACAGTCTCCTACACAGTTTATGGCCACTATTCTCAATATGTTTTGATCTAGCTTTTATTTTTCAAACAAACAAGCAAACAAACCAACAGTTCATCAAACAACCTTTCGTCCCCAAGAATATTAAGTCAACATCCTTAACATATAACAAAACTCGAATTCAGCATTATCTCAGTCAATTGAACATCTCAATCCTAACTTTTATAAAACCAACTCTCCGATAAACTAATTAAGCACATAACAGTTGTCATGGGATCCTACTTGAAATCTTATAAAAAATCACAACATCAGATATGAACAAGAAAACATATATTTCTTCTCTCATTCAAAACAACTAACAATTTTGTATCAGATTAAAAGTCACAAAAACACGAGACATTCGAAGCTAAACACCTACCGATCAACGAGCTATGAGACAGATGGTTTTCTGTTCCGTCAATCATCGGAAAAAAACCGTAATAACTACATTTTCGGCGACATTTATCGGAAAAAAACAGAGGAAATTTACTTGGTTCTACACTTGCTTCTTGATTTCTTCCATTTCCGTCGACATTTACCGGATGATAACAACGGAATGTGGCTCTCATATCTAGGGTTTTCCTCCAAATGAAAATCACCGTCGTTTTTTCTCTGTTTCTCCAATGATCGCCGTACAATTTGTGCTTAGATGATCGTCGACAATGTTTGGATATGTAGTGCTTTCTTCTTTTTCTCCGGTGGATTTTGGGGGTGTTGAATGTTAAGAGAGAAACAGAGGGCTGAGGTAGAAAGAAAATGGGGGTTTGAAATTTGGGGTTGGGTTTTGATTGATAGTCTGCTTTGGACATCGCGCCCCCTGTTGGACCGATCCTGATAGCATAGGAACCTAGATTTGATATCTAATGTCCATAATAGCGGAAATATTATGACATGATTACCAAATAACAAGAATTAATCAGTTAAACGTCAATTTTATTGATAAACTTCAAATCTCCAGTTTGACAGAGCTTCGCTACTCAGAGCACCAAAGTTACAAATGACAAGACTCAAGCTAGCTAATTATAGGGTAGTAAGTTCGCTAGAGGATGCATGAGTTCGGGCGAACTTGACATAGTCATGTTCGGCCGAACCTGACTTCACAATCCCATCTCAAGCGAACTTGACCCTCAGTTACATAAATACTTGATTTCGCTAGCCTATTCACATCTAATCTATACAGACTCGATATAAGACTAAGACATAGACATTCTGCACCAACAGACTCCCCCTTGGATACCGTCTTCGTCTTTTATCAGTCTTCAAAACTCTGTCTTCAATAAAAACTTAACGCATACGACCAAAGAAGTTTTTTGTAAAGCTTCTTTCGTCTTTCTTGCTTTGGATCTGGCGTCTGATTAGTAGGTGGCACTTAAGTCATAAATTGATACCTTCTGAGCCTTGCCGCCCTTCCTCTTTCATTTATCTCTTCGAGACGCTTTTCTTCCTTAAAAAATTCTACACGTTCAAGATCCCTCCAACTCGATTCCCACATCCTACCAGAGTTTACTTCACGTGCATAGCAGACATTGACGACTCTCTGATATTGCATGGCTTGTTCTTTTTCATGTTCTTCGAACACAATCTTGCTGTAGAAGAAACACTTCATATCTTCTCTCGCGTAATTTACTAGCCACATCGGGTCTAGCATCCTTATAGTTCCCCAAAGCCCTCTCATACCTTGAAATCCAAACATTTCAACTTTCTCCTTAGTAATATCCAAATGATCTTCAAACCTTAGTACGATTACAGCTTCACAAGTATTCAGATCAATCTGCCACCACTTAAACAACGGATAAAAGTCTTGTTAGATTGGTATCAAAGGCATGTTTCTCATTGCTCTCGGGCATTTCATGACCAAAGTGATATCTTTCTCCCCAGTCTTTTTGTTTGTTTAATACGTCGTCCAGGGATGAAAGGCTTCCAGTATTTAAAACCCTTTGTTGCTTCAAACTTGATCATTTTCTACAGTAACTGATCAATGAACCTCATATGGTACGTTACATTCCTCGTTTGAAAAAGCTCTTCAACATCCCAGTAAGGTAGTGTCTTGAAATCTGCCAGATATTTGAAGTATTGAACTCCGAATTCCCGTTTGATGGCATATACATTTAGCTCTTTAAACCACCCCCAGCTTAAAATATCACCTAATGACACATCTTTGTCTCTGGTAAAGAATGCTAGAGGTCGTCGAAACTTTCTTTCACGAGGCATCTCTTTAAACCAGATTTCTTAGCTTGAGCAATTTCTTCTTTTGTCATTGGCTTTGGAACTTTACCTTCACGTATCGATTCTTCTATCTTTTCCTTTAACATATCCTCGTTCAACTGCTTGTACATCTCCTCGAAAGTAGGAAAACTATCTGTATCAGTACCGACGTACTTCTCAGCTTCATCTTTCTCTTCATCAGAAGACCAATCTTCCACTATAACCCTGTTATACTCATCTGCCTCATATCTTCGTTGATAATGATACTCGTTAGGCTTAAACATATTCACATTCAGGACTTGTTCTTCGAAATCAAAATCTAGTGATTCTGCATCAACATCGATCAACTTTGCAAGATCTTCTTTGGACTAGTTGTGTACGAATTCACCCTCTTCCACATTGTGTTCAAGCATAAGTATCAAAGGCTTTATCGGTACTGCAGCAACAGGCTGTGCAGAAGTAATAGCATTAGACATATCAATATCATCACTTGGCTCTGTTTGCCATGACTCCCCCTAATTCTGATCATCCATAGCATTCGCATCATCATTAAGAAGATTAGAGAAATCAAAACTTTCATTCACTGTAGCATCAACCACCTTTATCCCTGTTCCACTCGGATCATCATCATTACCTCCGTCATGGTCAGAATCATCTTTTGGATCATCAGTTGGTGGTTCATCATCTTTTTCTTCATCCTCTGCTTCATCTCGTCCTTTTCTTCAGTAACATTTGTAGTATCAGAAGGCTTGACAGATTCGTCAACCTTAGGAATCTCAGACTCAGAAGCTTTCACAGTATTTTCATCAACATGCTTTTCACCAGCTTCAGAAGATTTTGGTGCATCACCTTCAACACCTTTACCTTTTCCACTTTCTGCAAGCTCTTTCTCAGCTCTTTCTCTCGCTTCTTGACCGTCCAACCGATCATATTCAGCAATAAAATCAATACCAAGGCTATTAGATACCTTCTGCATCCTTGTAAATCTTCTATCATTTAGGGCTTGTATCGTTTTCAACTCAGCAATCTCTATCTGTAGTTTTTCATTAGCATCTTGTAAGCTTTTGATTAGTGCTTTGAAGAATTCACGATTACTTTCCAACACTTTGATCTTATCCTCCATCATTTCTTTCTCAACAGAACTTTGAGTAATCTTCTTGATTAGCTTGGCCTTTTCAGCTTCATTCTTTTTAACTTTATCTTCCAAGATCGTCACACACTTTTCGAGAACATCTATGTCTGATTCAGGAAAGAAATCATCTAGATATTGAAGATCCACAGGCACATTCGGAATTTCACCAAATAGATTCGACTTTGGAGTTTTTGGTGTTGATTTAGGAGTAGCAGCCTTTGGTTTAGTCTTCTTTGGAGTTGAGCTTTCAGGATGAACAACTTTAGGATCTGGAGACTGAATCACCGGAACTTCAAGTAAACCAGACTCAGGAGGTTCTTATGTTGCCCCTGGCCTTTCAGCTTCAACTGTAACAACAACAGGAGGTTCTTGTGTGACTCCTCTCTCCTGTGCACCAGAATGTTCTTGTGTGGCTTCTGTGCTTTTAGGCTTTCCAACATATCTACGACTTGCTGGTTTCTGACCTTTCTTTGTCCTTTTGCCGATGAAGACCCTGTAGTTTTTGTCGTAGAAGTTACTGTAGACTTCACACGCTTTGCCTTTTTCTTTGGTCTCTCTTCGTCAGATTCTTTTTCTTGCTCAGGATCAAAGTCAGCATCAGTTTCTTTGACCTTTTCTGCTTCTGTTTCTGCTATTGACTTCTTAGTAGCTTTCTCGATTGAATCATCACTATCATCGTCATTTTCAGAAGTTGCAGAAATCACATCGTCTTCTTGAGTAGTCTTTTCAACTTCCTGACTCTCTATTACTATTGCTGCACTAGATCTAGCCTATGTTTGCACATTACAGGCTCGTTTTCATATATAAGCATTGTATCAACTTTCTTAGACACACACTTCTTTTTCTTCTCGACCTCAGCTTTTAAGAACCATTCGCTGCGAGCTTTCAGTTTGAATGTCGCAAACCATTCTTTCTCAGCATTTAACTCCTTCTCGTCACAACTACCGTCGTTCCTCCACTTGTTTTCAGCAGGAGCAATATAATTTTCATTCTTTAATGCCCCAAATATTGGTTTTGCTACTGGTGCTGAATCCTGCTTCTGAAACTTTAACAACTTCTTTACAGTGGTTTCATCGAGATGACTGAAGTAAAGAATATCATTTGGATGCACGTGCAATATCTGTAAACTTCCCGTCGATGAGCATTTGCACAAACCTTGGATACAAACACAATCTAGTATCTTCCATATTCTTCGACATGTGAGTAAAAACAGGCTTTGAATAGTTGTACGGCTTTTCAAGATCAACGCCGTAGCCATGCAAGCCATATAATCTTGAACATCATCGAGACCTGCTTTACGATGGTTGAATGTGTATATGATTGCATGCATGAAAAGCTTGTAGGGGTTTGGAACTTCCCCTTTCTACAGTGTCGGCTTATTCACGCTTCCTTTATAACCTATTCGATAAAAGCAACCACGAACCATCTTTTCGTCTAGAAAAATAGGATCATCTTTGTCGTCGTTAAACTGTAAGATCCTGCGAATATCCTCCTCAGTGACTGTGATCTCTTTGTTCTCATTTCCAACTTGAACTGACAAAGTGATAGTCTTTTTATCTTCACTGAGACTTGCATTCATCTAGAAGTGATAAGTGTGTGATCGATTAGACACTGTTCTTTCCGTGATAGCCGATAAATCGGACAATCTTTCAAAAACTTCAAAATACTTTCATATTCCTTCAGTGATGGACACAACGCCTTGTCAAGCGTAATACAAGTGTTATGGAACTTAGAAAAATGCATCATGATTACCCGCGCTGGTACTTGAACCTAAAAATCCACGTAAAACATTTAGCACGCATTTCGAGAAAAATTACAACCTTTTCAACACTTTACATCAAGTTTGGGTGAACTTGAAGTTGATATTGCAAACAGGTTTTGTCAAGTTCTGCCGAACATGTCAAAATAACATGTTCATCAATACATTCACAAGTTCGGGTGAACTTGTAGTTTACATTCAGTTTTCCCTTCCTAAGTTCGAGCGAACTTCGCAGATAATTTTCAAATTCAGATTTTAACTTAAGTTCGGTTGGACTTGTGTTCTGATCAATTTTTATTCATGTTTTCATTAGCAAGTTCGGGCGACTTGATAACAAGTTCGGCCGAACTTGTTATCTCCTACACCAAAAACCTGCATGTCCAATCCATAATAAACTGAATGAATCCAACTCATTTCTATGGTCGATTTTTGTTGATTATTACAATTCTAAGTCCAATTTGACCATAAACCACCTAGATCAATCAGATTTATCAGTTTTAGATCTTAAAAAGTTTTAGGTTCAATTCACGGTTCTAAACACGATTTCTCACCTCAGCCATTGAGAATGGTTTGCGAATCACCACAATCAATCTAAATTTTGGCAGCACAACGACAAATTCTTGACAATTTTGACAAATCGCTCAATAATGCTAAGTTCGCTCAGAGAGTATGTGTGACTGATACTAAAGTTCGGGCGAACTTGCTTGCTATATACTATAGCAAGTTCGGGCAAACTTGAAAGCCCATGAAATGAAGCCCAATGATAAGTTCGGTCGGACTTGATTCATCTCAGTAAATTCCAAACAAGTTCGGTCGAACTTGTTTCAAAATGTATCTTAAAACTGTTAAGCAAGTTCGGCCGAACTTGCCTAACACAAATTTCGAATTTTTAAAATTTTGCAATTTTAGTCCCTGAACTTTTTTACAAATTATCAGTTCTGAAAGTCCACTTAGTTGACCAAGTCCAAGTTAATGACCTTGGTTAACCGATTTGTCTTTCGAGTCCAAATTAATGGCCCCTGTTTGACCCAATATGAACAAACTGTTGATATTTTCAAAATCAAAGTTTCAAATTAATGAACTTTTCATCGTTTTAGCTTATCGGATTTTACAGATTAGCTCCCAGCCCATTGTCAATTAGATTCCCACCAGTTTAGCACCTTACCAGACTTCGAAGACCCGTTCTCCAACATTGGTTTGCTGAAAACAATGTAGAAACAAAATCTTTTTGTATTTTTGTAAGTTTATGCTAAAACACACTGAAAATCTTTTTGGTTTTAATATGTAAAGCAGATAAACTATGTACTGAACAATGTAAACTATGTACAAACATATTTACAGACATATTTTTGTGAATTCGTGTCTAAGGATCATATCAGTTGTATGAGACATATCACCAGTACCGTTGACCTTTAGATGACTTTAAGTTTTAAACTCGTTTACCTAGATTGTCTATATGTTTGTCCACTTAAACTTCATCACGTTTCTCAATTGTTCCAATATATGTTAAGGTTTGATTTATGAAACTTGACTTATCTGTGGTTATCACTTCTTGAATATACTCCCGTATCAAGATTCCCTAGATTTCATCTTACAGGTGAATATAGCGTAATTGATATCTGTAACTGGGTTGTGCGAAGCCTTGAGAGCTCAGGTTAGTACTACCGTACAGACAAAGAGATGAAGGCTCGACTTTAAGGTGTGTTCCAATTGAGGAATCTTTTTAGCACTGCAAATGATTAGATCTTTCGATACTTTTCAAGATTGCATGCAGTTTAGGGGTTTATAGCGAAAGTATTATAGAAGTTCTAGGATATTGCTTCCGCAAAATCAGAAGAACTTGTATAATACCCCAGATATCAACTATCTATAGAGACCTCGTATCTCAGAATCAGACAATCTCTTAAATGAAATTTCGGTGTACTAAGTCCATATATCCAAGATGTGTTAATCCACAAGATTAAGCAGTTGTAAAATTTAGTTTATATCTCGGAAACAATTTACTGAACGTGTTAAGCCTATCGACACATCCACAGTAAGACTTGTTTATCACTTTTTAAACTTCACATTTCTTTAGCATACTGTGATAGTCCACTGATGTACTATCATTTCCTTTTGTGACACCGAATTCTTTTTGTCTTTTTCAATGTTTTTGTACTTTGGATACCACAAGCCGGTGCTTTGGATACCACAATCCGGTGCTTGGACGTCCCTTCAAGTAACGGAAAATTCGCTTGACTATCTGCATGTGTGACACTCGAGGACTAGACTGATATCTCGCACATAGGCAGGTAGGATACATGATATCTGGGCGCGATGCCGTCAGATACATCAGAGATCCTATCATCGATCGATAGAGCGTGTTATCAACTTTGGTTCCAGTCTCGTCAATGCAAATCCCATGATTCAGTTCCAGCGGAGTCGAAAGCGTCGTTGAGCTATTCATTTCAAACTTCTTGAGAATGTCGTGAACATACTTTGTCTGATGAATGAATATGCTGTCTGGTAACTGATCGACCTGTAATCCGAGAAAGAATTTCATTTCGCCCATGGAGGACATCTCGAATTTCTTCTTCTTGATCTTTTCGAACTCTTTGCAAAGACTATCATCCTTTGAACCGAAGATGATATCATCCACATAGATTTGTACAAGGATTAGATGAGATCCAACTTCTCTGGTAAACAATGTACTATCCAATGTGCCTCTTGTAAAGCCGTTTCCAATGAGATGTTGCGATAACGTCTCGTACCAAGCTCCCGAGGCTTGGTGTAATCCGTATAAGGCTTTGTCTAGGAGATAAGCTTTGTTCTTGTTCAACGGATCGACAAAACCCGGTGGTTAGCCGACGTACACTTGTTCTCGAAGTTTAGCGTAAAGAAATGCGGATTTTACATCCAACTGGTACACCTTAAATCCTTTCCAAGCTGCGAACGCGAGGAAAATGCAGATTGACTCTAATCGTGCAACCGGTGCATATACTTCTGTGTAGTCAATACCCTCTTGCTGGTGGAGACCTTTGACAACCAACCGAGCTTTTTTTTTCTGACAATTACTCCCCGATCATCCCTTTTACACTTGAAGACCCACTTCGTATCTATAGCTTTCTGCTTCGGTGGTAAGTCTACAAGCCTCCAAACTCCCAACTTCTCGAATTGTAGCAATTCCTCTTGCATTGCTATCACCCAGTTCTCGTCACCCAGAGCTTCATTTATAGTTTTTGGCTCTATTTGGGATATGAAACAAGAATAGTAGCAGTAGTCTTGAGCAGGAGCAACTCGGGTATAGAAGCAACTAAGTGCTTTGTTGATTTGGCTTCGTATACGCACACCAGTTTGTAATTCACCAATGATATTTGTTGAAGGATGGTAAGAATATGATCATGGCATTTCTTCGCTAGAAACATCAACTGAGCTTTGCTGATTTGAGATGTTTTGATCAATAGTCAATTCAACGTTAGGAGCGCTAGATGAAGCTTCGTTCTGATTGCTCGAGCTTGCAGATTGATTCAACATATTAGATATCTGCGCAACTTCTTCATCAGATGAGAATTCTCCATCAGCATCAAATGTTGGTGCTTCATCAGAGTCAGAATTCTGATTCTGAGGCATACTTGGCACTGTTTGTTGCATTTTTTGGTTCAGAAGAATCATTCGATAGAGTTATAGCAGGTGTTACTTCTTTTCAGAAACATTTTCAACTTGAACACCACTATTACTAGGACCTGCTCCAGAAGACGAAGAATCCAACGTGGGTTGATTAACCACAATTGGTCTAATGATTTGTTCCTGATTCGCCGACTGTTGAAGATAATATAACACTGCAATTTCTTTTCAGACGGTTCTTCCGGCAAGTCGAATGACTTCCAAAGATCTTGATAGTTGAACAGCCATGCGTCACCTCTTCTTTGAATAGGATCCGTATAGTTGAAACAATCAACATGTTGTGCTTCAATTACCTTTCTCAACGAGGGAACATACACTCTTCGTAGCGGACTCGCATACCCGACAAAGAATCCTTCAAGAGATTTGGCCCCGAATTTACCATCTTGATCTATTACAGTACATGGCACACCAAATGGCTCTAGAAATTTCAAATTTGGCTTCCGTCGGTTAATCATTTAGAAAACATATCTTTTTCGATGGTTTAACAGTTAAAACCCTGTTTAGTGTGTAGCAAGCCGCTGCAACCGCCTCACTCCAAAAGCTTACTGGAAGTTTCGAATCTGCAAGCATGGTTCTTGCTGTTTCAATTAAAGTTCTGTTCTTCCTTTCAGCTAAACTGTTTTGCTGCGGATTTTAGGGTGCACTGAATTCGTGCAGAATTCCCTTGGCGTTGCAAAATTCTTTCATTTTATTATTCTTGAATTACGTGCTGTTGTCACTGCAGATACGTCTTACAGGGAGATGATATAAATTCTCGAGTTTCTTGAAAAGAATCACCAAATTGTCGAACGTTTCATCTTTTGATTCTTGGAAGAAAGCCCACGAATAACGCGAATAGTCATCTGTGATGACCAAGCAGTATAAGTCTCCTAAAATACTTCTAATGTTTACAGGACCAAATAAATCCATGTGGAGACGTTCAAGTGCCAACTTAATTGAATTCAGAATCTTCTTCGGATGTGATTTTTTGATCTGCTTCCCCTTTTTACATTCTAAGCAGTGATCAGACATATGAAAGCTCCGAAGATTAACACCCTCAACAAGATCATTATGTACCAGAAAATTCATTTTTCGTAAATGAATGTGCCCTATTTTTTGATGCCAAAGAATAGAATCTTTCTCCGTAGCCTTCGTCACAAAACATTGTGCTAATTTTGATGATGTGGTAGCAACGCCCATATCTAAGACATATAAATCATTCTCGCGCGCGGCTCGTATCAGAATCCAATCATCAGGTATTTTGAAACCCGGCTTCAGAATAATACATTCTTTGTCGTTGAAATGCACCATGAACTGTTTGTCACAAATCTGCGATATGCTTAGAAGATTGTTTTCCAGCTCTGCAATGTAGTTCACGCGATCAAATGATTCTACACCATTGGAGAGTTTTTCCTCGGCGACTATCCTTCCACTTTGATTACCGGCAAATCCAACATATCCGCCATTAATAGCTTTTATGTCGAACAAAAAAGCTTTCATCCCTGTCATATGTCTGGACGCTCCACTATCCAAAATCCACTTTGAAAGAACGGATCTTTGGAGTCCCTGAACATATTAAAATCTAGTTAAACAGCGCGACCCAAGCCTTCTTGGTCTTGGGTTTGGGATAAAAAGCTTGGTAATCATCCTCACACTCTCCATCTGAGCCTCCACTGTCAGTTACATTTTCAAAGTTCACTTTTTTCTTACCTTTTGTTAATTTGACATTTCGGTTTTGACCTCAGATTTTGATTCTTTCTTGTTATCAGTCTTAACAAGCTCAGACTTGATAACCTCAGATGTTGTTGACTTTTTCTTAGCAATCCAGGCTTGTGATTTTATGTTTGCCTTTTTTATGTAAAACTTGTTTTCGTTTGCCCTGAAAGTTTCACCTTTTTTGAAAGTTGAGTTTTCAAGTTTCTTTTGATTTTTAGGTTTAACTTCAGGTTTTGATTCATTTATTTTCAAAATCGTTACAAGTTTTACAAACTCTGGTTGCTTTGGTTTTACAACATCTGAACTTTCTTTCCTTCGAAGATAGGCCGGCTTAGATTTCGGACATTTGCGTGCAATATGACCAACTTCATTGCACTTGAAGCAAGTCTGATTATCATGTGAGTGTCCATTAGTGGATTTTACACCACTTGTGGCTTTGGCCTTATCTCGAAGTTCTTTTTGTTTCTTAAACTCATCATTTGATTGTCTCCCAATCAAACTTTCCTCGTGAACCGTGCTTGTTCCATAAACAAATTTCATGTTTTTATATTTGTATTCATGAAATGGTGACATTTACTTTACCGGTTCTTCATCCACATCTAAACCCAGCCCAGCTCTCCGGTTTTCCGGATGATCCCCACCATTTCTCCAGTAGTTATTGTAATTCCTTTTGGGTTTACAATAGAATTTATTTTCATATTTCTCCAGATCCTCTGATGAAACTTCAACTAGTTTGAACAGTTTATCTAATTGATCTTCTTGGACATTCCAAATCAAAAAACTGTCATCAAAGTATAATCTATCAGATTCCTTAACCTTGTACATGACAACGTTAGGGTCATCACATAGATCATCTTCCGATGATGTATCGTCATCTTTGGATTTTGTGTCAGAACTGTTCAAACTCGAGGTGGCGCTCTCAAAGCTGCCATCATCAGAATCATTCACAACGTTTTCAACCACATTTTTAACCACCGCATTATTGTCATCATCTGATTTAGTATAGACTACATCAATGTTCTACGGCTACTCATTTTTCTTTTCAGATAAAAACTCAATGTTGAGTGCCTTATCCATCCCATCAGCAGTTTTGCGACAATATTTCTCGCATAGGGGTGGTGGAACATTGCTGTATTCTCTACCATTTTTCTTTTTAGATTTTTTATCATTTCTTCGACGAAATCGTGGGAAGTATATGATCGATGACATAAGCGTTAGTGTATAACTTCTTAAAAGTTGTTGAACACGTTCTATTTCAATTTTCATGTCCTGGAGTTGTTTTTGGTTTCAGCAATGGTGTTAATGTAGATATTAATTGTTTTTGTTTATCCATTACTGTCCCTTTTAACATCCTCACAGTGTCGTGTTGTTCGACATTGTTTCTATCGAGCCTGCCATAATCATCTTTCATTTTGTCATACGCTTCCTTCATTGTACGATAATCGTATTTGAAATGTTCATTATGTACATTGAGTTCAGCGATGATTTGTGATTTTTCGGTGCATTTTGCACATGGCTCGGTACATTTTGTGCAAGGTTTCTCAACCTCCACATTTGCACTTTGACAACTTCCTTTTCGACTATCTTTACATCTGGATCTACCTTGGTTAGATTTGCCATCATAGCTTTATTGAATGTCCCTGAGGTTTTCAGCATTCACTTCTTGAACAACATCAATAACTTCTCGATCAATCGATTTCTCCTCGACCACAATGCTCCTGAGAACTTCCATCAAAATTACCAGCAAAACTAGAAGTTAGTTAGGAGATAAATGCCTTGTGTCTTCATGTGAAGATAAGTCTCCTCTTCTTCCTGTTGTTGCAGATACTGTTCCAGTAGAATATTCTCCAGAGCTACGTATTCAGCAGATGTATCTTCGACAATCTCTGGCATCAATGCAACTCTTGTCTTCTTTCCAATATAAGAATTCCAATCGAAACCATCATCTTCGTTGGTAGCAACCATTGCCTTCTCGGTAATGTTGGATGGTTTTTCTTGAATATCAACTTGATTCTTCTTTGGAAATGGTTTATACTATAGTGACTTCTTGTAGTATTCATTGCCAACTTCAAATGGACTCTGATTGCTGTTGCTTTAGGATTTTTGCATTCTCTCTTGAAATGCCCTTTCTGTCGACATCTAAAACAAGTGACCTTTGATTTGTCGAACCCTAGCTTGTGCTTGAATTTCCGATATCTCGGCCTGTGAGTGCAACAAACTTTGTCACCCTTCGAATGATAGAACTAAGGACCATTTAATGTCCATCAGTTCAAGCTCTTCTTCGTCCACCTGATCATAGTCTTCGGCGGTCATTTCAGGATTGCCGATTTTTCCTGCCACTCAGAATTTCATATGATTCTAGAACTGTAGCGAGAAGAGTCATGTGTTGCTTAGCAATTTGCTCAGAAACAACATTGTTTAAGTTGACAGCAATGTTACACTTGTACACATTCGGATCAGAATTCGTTTGTTGATTCTGATTTGTTTGACTCTGATATGCTGAATTTGAACCAGTGCTCGAAAACGAAGAACTCTGTGGACTTTGATCATATTGAGGATATGATTGATTCTGATTCTGTGGGAAGAATTTATATTTGCATTGAATGTTGTTTGAATCTTTGGGCTTGAAATGCTGTCTTGCATTCCGTTCTTGTAATATAGACCAACACTTGAACAATGTTAGCATTCTTCGACTTTGCGATCTTTAGAAGTTCCATCTCATGACCTTCAAGTTTGTCGATGAGTGTAGCCAGCTTGAAGAATTCCCAATTGTGACTTTCTTTCAATACCATAAGATAGGTAGTCCATTCTCCTCAGGTAACGCATCAGCAAGCTTGTCGATATACTCCGGCTCTATCTTCTCAAGACCATGTCTCCTCATTTGGACCTTCAGATGACAAAACCGTTCAATCATCTGTTTCATTGTCTCGCCCTTCAACATGGTAAAAATATCGAATTCCTTCAAGATAAGAGCTTTTTTACTCTTGATCATCTCTGCGCTTCCTTGGTATTTCTTTTGTAGTGATAACCTAGTTCTCTCGCAGTCGTGTATTTGGGCAACAAGACCAAAATATCCTCTTTAACGGATTGTATAATGAGATAATAATCTTTTTGTCAGCAATGTACTCATCTTTTTGTATTGTGGAGTACTTGTACTTCTCCGAACTTGCTGATTTTCGTCTAACGGAACGACATAACCTCTCTCAATAGCCACCCAACTTCGGAAATGCATGGCTTGAACCCAATAACTGAACTTCTCCTTCCATCCCTCGTACTCGTCCATACTCATTAACTTCGGGGGTTTGACGGACGTGTCCATTTTGTTGTCAAGGTTGACTTGTTGTATCACATTAGCATTGGACGTACCCACTCCTGACATAAACGCTCTCTGAGATCATCCATCGCGAATACCAACACACGTACGCTGAAAACACGTTCAAACTTTGAAAATGATTAGACTTACTACAAGTTCGGTCGAACTTGTAATGAATGGATTAAAATTTTCAGTTTTAACACACAAGTTCGGTCGAACTTATGTGATGTGATTTGAAAATGTCCCTGATTGTCTTCGAGCGAACTTACTAATGATTTCAAGGATAATTAGGAATTTAATTAAAAATTTCTCAAGTTCGGCGAACTTGAAGAATATCAAAGAAAATATAACAAGTTCGGTCGAACTTCACAAAAACTTTTCTCAAAAACCCTCAAGTTCGAGCAAACTTGATAGAAAATCATTCAAAAAGTGAGTTTCTAAGTCAAGTTCGGCCGAACTTGGGTTACAAGTTCGATCAAAGTGAATTTAGAAAAATGGTTTTTGCAACAATTTGACACCAATTCGTTTGATTTTAATCTCCAAACTCTCAGGGTTTTATCTATGATGTATTTAACATGACATATTCAAATTTGGACAGAATTTGCCTATGAATTCTTCATTTTAGTGTAAAAGTTAAGAAAATAAGAAGAATGGAGTAGAATTAGAGATGTTCTTGTCTTGATATCAATCAAATCAGGCTATTCTAGCTCTGATACCACTTGTAGGACCGATCCTGATAGGATAGGAACCTAGATTTGATATCTAATGTCCATAATAGCGGAAATATTATGACACGATTACCAAATAACAAGAATTAATCAGTTAAACGTCAGTTTTATTGATAAACTTCAAATCTCCAGTTTGACAGAGCTTCGCTACTCAAAGCACCAAAGTTACAAATGACAAGACTCAAGCTAGCTATTTATAGGGTAGTTAGTTCGCTAGAGGATGCATAAGTTCGGGCGAACTTGACATAGTCAAGTTCGGCCGAACTTGACTTCACAATCCCATCTCAAGCGAACTTGACCCTCAATTACATAAATACATGATTTCGCTAGCCTATTCACATCTAATCTATACAGACTCGATATAAGACTAAGACATAGACATTCTGCACCAACACCCCCTTTCTCCTTCCCGTGCATGTCAAATCTCAGAATATTATAATATATATAATGGTACTACAGTTATGGTTGATTTTACCTAAATACCCTTCAAGTACTCTTATTAAGCTCATCATTATATTTAATTTAATTCAATAAAGCTTCAAAATTTATTAGCCATTGGATGATCTTGATCAATGGTTATAAATAGGGTTTCTTAGGTTTTCTTAGCACAAATAAGTTTCCATTTATCCTTCCCCTATATATATATATATATATATATATATATGGGATGGATCATGAGAAAATTAGTTTTAAATGAGAAAACAAAAAACTAACTAACAAAGCCTATAAAACATATCAGTTTTTTTTTGAATTTTTTTATTAAAATTCGCTAGTAAAAATATATAAAAAATTTTCAAAAAAAAAGTTGTACTGCATATGTGCACTAATACGAAAAAGCCTAAACCACTTAACCGACCCCCACCGACACTCTCTAAAAACCTAAACCTCCCCACCCCACCCCCCAAAAACCTAAATTCACCCTCCGACCAAAAGCCTAAAGCCCCCCCACCTCCCACCCCCCAAAAACCTAAAACCCCTCCACCCCTCTCCAAAAAAAAAAACCCTAAAACTAAACCATAAACATAAACCCCTAAAAAACCTACCCCCCACTCGCACCCTAAAAAAACCTAACCCCCCTCCACCCGCACCCCCCAAAAACCAAATCTCCCCTCCCTCTACACCCAAAAACCTAATCCTAATCCTAAATCTCCAAAAAACCTAACCCTAAAAGCTAAACTAAACTCAAAAGCTAAGTTTAAACATATAATGCACAGTGCAACATATACATATAATGCACATGTGCAGCACAAGTTTCTTTTTCAAAAAAAAAGTTTTTTTATGCATAAAAACTAGCGATTTTTTTATAATAAGATTGTAAAAAAATAAATAAATGTATATGTTTTTGGCTTTTTAGTTAGTTTTTTAGTTTTCTCATTTATATGTAGTTTTCTCATTATCCTCTCCCATCCTATATATATATATATTATATATATATATATATATAGGGGAAGATTCATTTGAGAAGAAATTTAATGTGAGAAGAAAAAGAAGAAAAATGCATAATGGTAAAACATTAAATAATTTATAACTTCTCTGATTAATTATGTTATCTCTCATTAATAAAGCAAAAACATTTCACCATATACATTTCAAAATTTATCCTACATATGTCTTACACTTACCGGAATTCACCCTACACACATGTAAATTTATCCTACACATTTCAAAATTTATCCTATACATACTAAAACTTATCTACACGTGTCGAAAATTGTCCTTCACCATCAATTATTTTATCTTGAAAGAGTATATAAAAATGCGTTACAAGTTTAACTAATTAGCTAATTAATGACAATTATAGATTTACCTATAGCCTTTTATCTAACATTAAATACACACATTAAGTGAAGTAAATAGAGAATTTCTATTGGTTTAAAAGTTATTCTTTTTATTCTTATAAAAATTTTCTTCTCATTTGAACCCTGCACTATATATATATATTTCTATGGATGAACGCAGTTATAAATCTGTGTAAACCTAGAACTTGCATTCTACGATGTATTACTTGAAGGTTAAACCCTTTACGATGTTTTGTGTAGATTATTATGTTGCGTTAATCCATATTTGAACGTAAAAAAAAAATCCCCTGACAGTTTATTTGTCCTCGGGGCGGAATGTAAAGTCGCCTAACAATCTTACTGTCCTTGGGGCAGAATGTGAATGAAAAAGGGTCCTTTTTCCTTACTTTGTGTTTGGCTTTAAAGGTCAAAGAGATTAGTGTCATATGCTTGACCCGTTTATATGAATGTTAGAAGTCATTTCAAGGAATGTGTTGAAAATGTTTTACAACAATTTCTTTTGTATTACATCATTTAAAACTTGAACTCACTCAGCCTAGTTGACTTTTGCATGCATGTTAGATCAATTTTAGTTAAACTTTTACAAATTATGTTTTTATTGTTAATTTGGATGCATCCCGTTTGTGGGAATATCATTTAAATGACTTTCGTTGCGTATTGTTTAATTTATTTAAAAGAAGTTTTTTTAAGTGTGTTGACTTTTTATGCAATGATGTTCCAACTGTTTGACACCCGGATTCGGGGTCTTACATATCAGAACCTTCAATATCAATCTTTTGATCGTCCTCCTTTTCTTCATCCTCTTCATCTTGTTTTTCTGGGTCACTCTAGAAACAACATCAGGTACAAGAATAAACTTTGTAATATCAATCATTTCAGGTTCTTTTTTGATCACTCTTTCAGGAGACTTCTCTTTCACAGGTTCTGGAAAATTTCAGGAATTGCATCAATAGGTTTATTGCCCTTATCAACAATCACAACCTCTGGTTCAGATTCAACAGCTTTCTTTCCTTTTTCAGCAGCTTGGGCCTTAGCTTCTTCAGCTTTAATCTTTTTGAATTCGTCTTCAAAGTTTATGCCCATTTGTCTCTCTAACACTTTAAACCATTTTCCATACATATCCAACCTTCTATCTTTCACCTTCTTGTCCTTTTCCAACTCTTTAATCACCCTCAAAAGTCTTTCATTCTCAGTCATAAGACTTGCAATTACCACTGTCATATGTTGTATTTCACTCTCTAGATCTTTAATCTTCTTATCATTCAGATCTACAAAGAAATCATACTCCACGGATTCAACGTGAGGAAATGATTCACCTTCTTCAAACATGAAATCTCTGTTTGAAGGACCAGCTTGTTCCGGTTATTGTTGTGGTTGTGGTGAAATAGATGGTGGTGTTTGTTGAGATGCAATCGGAGTCTTGATCGGAATAACCAACTGTTCTTCAACCACCAGAGTACCATCTTTAAGTTTCACTCCTGTATCTACCTCCATCTTCCCAGTTTCTGTAACTACTGGTTCAGCTCCAGCAGTTGTAACTTTTTACAGTTTCATTAGTTGACTTTCTCGCCTTCTTTGCCATAGGAGACCCTGTCTTCTTAACACTAGAAACTGTAGAGCTTCTTTCGACTAACTTTCTTTACCGGTTTAGGATCAAGCTCAACTTCTGTCACATAAGTTGCGTCCTTTTCTTCTTCGGATTTTTTTCCTTTTAATCTGAACCCTTCCACCCTTTGGATATGGCCTTTTCATTGTTAGAACATCTTGTTCTTCACTTTCTGTCGATTCATCGTCAGCTTCATCACCAGATCCACCTTTCTCAACTTGTTCTTCAATTTCTTTTGTAACTTCTGTTGTGTCTTTCTCGGAAGTTGTAGAAATGACTTCATCATCACTTTCGTCTGTTAACGTAGTCTACGAAGCTCTCTTTCTCTTTGTTGGTTTCTTTGCTTTCTTTTTCTCCTCTTTAACAAACCACTTGCTTTGTTTCTCTTCAAATCCTTCCATCTGCTAATGTTCATTATCAGAATTACTTCTGTCTTTCCTCCATTTACCTTTAGGCGGAGCAACATATTCTTCTTTGTCTAAGGCCCTAATCAATCTCTTGAAAACTGGAATATCTTCCTTATCTTGACCCTTGTAATTATAATACGATCCAGAGAAATATTTTTCATTGTTCCAACTTCGGCAATTAAAATTCTTTCTTCTCCAGATTAGGTAGAAGATGATTTAATAACATTTGAACAAATCGTAGGTACATCAACTATCTGTCGTCTGTAAGATTGCTCTTCATTTGTGTCAAGATAACTTTTGAGAAGTTATTGGAAGATTCAAAGTTAAAGCAGCAATCATGCACATAATGTAATCAACCGCTACGTCATAACCACCCTTTTTGTGCCTCAAAGCATGTATCACAACATGCATCAGAAACTTTTAGGGCCTAGAAATATTGCTCTTGTAGTAATTAGCAGAATTCACATACCCTTGTAGCCTATACGTATGAAGCATCCTTTTACCATCCGTTCAGTTACCTTGTTAGATCATCTGCTTTGTCACCGAATGGTAACACATCTCGAATCAAATCTTCAATAATGATCACTTCTTTATCTACATTATTGTCTATGACCACGGAATGTATTGCTGGAGGATTTTCAACAAACTTCGTGTTGTTCCAAAATGCATGAACATTCCTGTAAGCTGGGCATTGATTAATAACAACTTTCTTTATTCTTGATCTCTAGATAAATGGTAGAATTTCAACAAACGGTTTCATCTTCGGAAGTTTATCATCAAGAATACATCACATATTGTGCTTCGAGTCAAAATCACTAGCTTTTGCTTGAAAAGTATCACAAACATAAAATATTAAAAGTTTGACACTTTTGAAATTGGTACGAATGGTCCATAATTACAGACGGATGAACAGTTTAGAACAGATTAAATCTTGTGCAGACGACCATAAATTGGAACGAATCAAACATTTGAAATGAATGAAAACTTCACACGAATGGCCATTATTCGTACGAACCAACACTTGGAACGAATGAATGTTTAACACAAAAGAACTTCTGGAATGGATCAAGAAGTTAGAACGAATGAATATCAATGATCATTTCCATACGGATGAGCTTCATCCGTACATATAGAGTTCCTTCGTTCCAGATCTGATTAAAGTCTATTTTCAATTCAACACTTTTGAACATGATTTTAACAAATTGTTAATTCCAATCATAACAGATAAGGCCGATCTATGTATCCCTTATGTCAATTTTAGCTTTTGTCCAACACAACTATATAGATCTACGTTTTTTATGTTCTGTTTAATGATTAAGTTTTTTCAACTCAAATGGATGATTAATATGTTAATCTAATGGTCCAATCTAGTTCATATAATGATCTATAGCATCTCTAACAATCCAAAACATACCAGAAACTTCCTCAATCTCATATCTGTAAGAAAATTGAATATAAAACATGAATCAGTTCACATTAATTGATGAATCTACCTTGCCCATCTTAGGTGTTATACAAATTAACAACTAGGATTAGAAATTTAGGCATAGTAACATTAAAAAATCAAGATTTTAGCTCTTAGGAAATTTTTGTACGAATGAAGTTTTTGGAACGAATGAAGATTCTTCCGTGCGGATCAGTTTATATATGCATGTGGCACACCTCAACCGATGACGAAAACATCAAGGCGGGACGAAATAGATTGCTTATTGCTCATAAATACTAATTGGCGACAATATTTAAAGAAAACCCATATTTCATTCATAACAACATTGTCATACATTACAAGGAATTTCAAATACAACAATAACAAAGGGTAAAATTTGATACAACATTTTATAAACAATGTCTATATGTGTATCTAAGCATCATCACTACTCCAATTTCATGGAAAAATCTTCATCAACCTGTAACATGTTAAAAATACGAGTTCAATGCAAAGGTAAATGCGAGTACACAAGTTTGGTGATACATAGCATAAGTATAAAAGTGTAACTCGAATCCACATGGTAATCGTAAGCAAAGTTACATACTAATCATGCAATACTAGATCAAACCCCGAGTTTCCACAAAAGTTTTAACGAGATCGAGCTTCCTTGTCACAAAAGCGACAAGACTAAAATGAGAATGAATATCTTAACATAACCCCGACGGGCGACGTGCTACTCCTATAGCGCTATATATGATAGGTTGGGCTAGCTAAGTTAATGATCAAGCATGTATAATCTAGCATGTATCTAAGCATAACAAGTATTCATGTATAAGGATTGAGTATGTAAAGCATAAGTTTGTGATAGTGTATTTTGATATGGAAACATGTTACAACCCAAAAGTGATAATGGTAAATGGGTTGAGTGTACTCACGGTTTTGCTAAGTGTTCCACTTAAGAAATCCCGGGAGCTTTGTTGTGATGTTTAGAGTTTGGCACCTTTTCCTTCTACAAGAAGAACATAGGTATTAGTTAGGAGTGTAACGGTAGATTCGGATTATTCGAGCGAGACTACGGAAATAAGAATTAAAGTATTATGTACGAAAATATTCACTAAGACATAGCACTTGTTCTTGACACTATGATAACCCAAAAAAGGGTTGATATGGTTTCATAGGTTCGAGACCTATTAGAATCGTGACAAGGAACTACGTACTTTAGTGATAAATTTAATAACTCGATAGATGATTACTTAGCCATTATCAAGGTTTCGGTTTTTAGGATTATATTATAGTCCATAATATATACATAGTCATATAATCATGTAGGAGGTGGGAGGATGAACCATCCACTTTGGTACCTCTAAGTATTCAAGTAAGTCAAGCATGGAGGTAGGATGATAAACATCCATTTAACCTCTTTATATGATTCACCACTACACAAGTTGTCATAGACTACAAGGAGGGTCATGAATGATGTCAGGATCTAAGTTTAAATTGCTTGTAGTTTTTGTTTCTAAGAATGGAAAATGGATTGAATTAGAAGGATATGCAGCGGAATTAATGAAAAACTTTTACTACAAGCAATTGGTCATTTGTTTTCATCACCATCATGCTATCAAGTTGGTAAACTTTGCATGTGATTCACAAACTCCCCCTTAGCCAATTATAATCATTTGATAGTAAGAAATGAAGAAGATAAAGTGCGAAATGACCTTTTTCAGGAAGACAGTTTAAATGTTACAACGATTACCTATTTATACTAACTATCTAACCACTGAGCATCTTTTGTGACGTCATGGTTGATAGTGACTACTAACAAAATGTAACTAACTAAAACACTACTCTAATACTACTATCAGTGCATAGCACTGTTACATTGAATAAAGAAAAACTATGCTAAGCTCTGATCTCTATCCTCTGATCTTGATTCTTTTTTCAGACCTTTGCTTCTTGAACTATCAGATGATAGGAACAAATGTTTATGGAAAGCAGTGTAAAGGTAGGTCAGAGGTTGTAACCTCTGATGGTTGAACCAAAGCTCGGATAGTGTATTTGGCTTTGTTATCATCTGTTCCTTTGTTAGGGTTCAATCCCAACAATCTCCCCCTGGAACAAATGATGCCAAAACACTTGTTTATTCTTGGTTTTTATTCCTCAACAAGAGTTCTCTGATTTGGCCTTTAAATTGTAATTCAAAATTCAGAGAAACTTCATCATCATCATCCTTTTCAAGTGTCAGATCCAACAGATCTTGAAGGTCTTCTACATTTAGCTCATATGCAGCCTCCATGCTAATCTTGACAACAGCACCATTAGACTTAAGCAGAGTCAATTCGTGGGAGCCTTTTTCGACTTTCCACCTTAGAATATTTGGGTCTTCTGGCTTTCTAGGATGATTCTTATTGGTTGAGGTTTGAAGAGCTTGTTGTTGAACTATCTTTGTCAAATCAGCTCTGAGCTTTTCACTAGCTTCATCTGTGTGATAGTCAACCTTGTTTTTGATTCCCTCTTTGATGTGTTCAAACACTCTCTTGTCTTCTTCACTATCTTTTCTTGTCTTTTTAAATTGATTGAAGGCAAGGATGGAGGGGACAGATGATGAGATAGACTTTTTGGAGTGTTGAGCTTTATGAACATCATCTGATGGAGGGTAAATTGGTTTAGGAGGCATGCTTGGATCTTTCTTCCTCTGCTAGAACTCTCTTCTAGCATCTTATACGTATCAATCACCCTAGCTTCTCCCCACCTTATCACTTGATTTCTTGAACCATAGTGATTTCTGTATGAATTCTTCTTTCATCCTCTTAAGCTTTGAGGCTCTTTCAGGCATGTCTTTCTTATGTTTTCCCTAGTTTGGAGGAGTTGGCTTCTTGAGAGGGTCTCTCAACATTTCTTGCATTCTCTTAATCTGTTCTCTGAGCTCATCTATACTCCAATCCTTGAACCATGCCTTTGTTGCCTTATATTGCTTATTCTTCATGATGTGTTCAATGAGTTCACCTTTAAGAAACTGATCTTCCCTTTCTGACTGCTTGTTGCTCAGATCTTTGACAAAATTTTGCAATGCTCTGGCTTTGCCTAGCTGAAAAGACATGCTGGGTTTGTATCTCTCTATCACTTTTACCAGCAGAGTCTCTTTTGGCTATATCCTCTGCTTGTTTCAATTTGACTTCCAAGTATTCATCAACATATGCAGGTCTTGGATAACCATCAAGAGCTAATATATTTATTTTATCAGGGTCTTCTTCAGAATAAAAGCTTAGAATTTCTTCCCTGACTGCTGGTAAATCAAGAGGATATTTCTTTGTTGCAGGAATGACTGTAAGGGAATCAGTGCTTGGATTTGAGGATGGAGGAAACAGGATGTGTCATATCATTCAGTTGAAAAACTTGAGAGATCGATTGTGGTGTGATTTGCATAGGAACATCATCAGCGGATGTTTTAACCTTAGCATTTAACTAGAAATCCCGAAGAGAATCGATGTAAATCTTGGTTTTGGCTTCGAGCATGTGTTTAAATTTTGATTCTTTTAGAATCCGGATCATTGTATGGTATCTTGTGTTGACATCGGTTTCTTCTAAGATTGCAGTGTAATTGTGTTGGGTTTTGATGATTAAGACGAATGGTGGTAATCTTGCTTTGATGTCGCCTTTGATTTTGTTTTGGGAGCCATGATTTGAGTGTTAACTGTTTTGAGATTTTTGAAATCGAACAAAGTTTGGTGAACCCTCTGTTATTGATAGAACAAGGTTTTTATAGGGTTTATGAAAAGTGATGATAACATGGCATCTGATGCAACTACTGTCGAATAGCATATGCCCACGTGTAACCTCTGTTCTGTAAATGGAAGACAGTTGTTTGGCTAACCACTGTTGGAAAATATGATCAGTGGATAAAAACAGTGGTTGCACCTATCAGAGGATACACTTTTTGACAGTGGATAGATTTTTCTAAACGAACAGTGTTTTTGTGCTATCAATGCTTTGAACAGACTTTGAGGATTTATTGAAAAATTCAATTTTAAACTATTTTTAAGGATGGATTTTGATTTACGAAAAACATTTTATTGCTATTTACACATGGATTACAAAGAAACCTTGTTTTTAAGCCATGTTTAGCATTCCAAGCCTAGAAATCAAACTGTCAAAAGTGTGTGCATCAAGTGCTTTTTCAACACATCTGCCAGTTGATCCTTAGTATGGACATGTTGTAAAGAAATCAAACTTTTTTCATAGCAATCCCTCACAAAGTGATGTCTGATATCTGTTAGTACAGTATATTATGTCCTAGTCTTGTATGAACTCTGTTTAGAATAGTGAGATCGCGTTAGAAAAAGGCGTATTTATGTAGTTAAAGGATCAAGTTCGCCCGGAATGGAACATATGAACAAGTTCGGCCGAACTTGTTCAAGACAAGTTCGCCCGAACTTATAGTCTTCCCTAGCGAACTTGTGATCCTATAAATAGGTGCCTTGGGATTTCATTTGAAAAGAATCAGAGATTTTGGCACTAGAGACGGCGAAGCTCTGTCGGATCCAGGACTTGAATGTATTGAACAATATTGATCAATAAACAAACATTAAATGAGTAATTCTTGTTATTTGGTTAACACGTCATTAGTTTCTGCCTAATTGGACGTTAGAAACAAATCTAGGTTCCTATGCTAAAGGAGAACGGTCCTAACAAGTGGTATCAGAGCCTGGATACCTAGATTTGGTGGAATTACTTCAAGAATCACTCTATTTCATCTCTTTTCTACCATTTTTCTTATCTTTCTCACATATTTGAAGAATTCACGGTCAAAATTGGCTATAAATTGAACATGTCACGTAAAATACACTGTGGTAACCCCTTAGAGTTTCGGACATCAAATTCAAACGAATTGATATCAAAAAGTTGAAAAAACCATGTTTCAAAAACTGATTTTGGTCGAACTTAACATCAAGTTCGCCCCGAACTTGATTAAAATTTATTGATTTTAATCAAGTTCCCCGACTGATAAATTTTTGATTAGTCAGTTCCATGAACTTCTGTTTCTCAAGGTTTTAAGAATAAGTCCGCTCGAACTTGCTGATTGTTTTCAATTTTTATCAAGTTCGCCCGAACTTGATAAAGTTTTATTGAAAATACACACAAGTTCGCCCGAACTTGCTTATTTTCTTAACAAGTCCGGCTGAACTTGTATCAGGGTGTAAAATTTTCAAATTCTCAACACAAGTTTGCCCAAACTTGTGTAAATTCAAAATCTGATTTATCAAAACCACAAGTTCACCCGCAAATTGTGTTAAAACAAAACCTGATTTTCTCAAAACTGCAAGTTCGCCTGAACTTGTCAGTGTATTGATCATTTTTCGAAGTTTGTGAAGTGTGTTTTAGGTGATATTCGTCAGTTTTTCAAGATGGAAGATTTCCATAACGCGTTTGCTGCGGGAGTAGCTCAAGCTTCAACGTCTAATGCTATTGCGGTTAACCAGATGAATCTCGAAAATGAGATGAGTACTACTACGAAACCGCCAAAGCTAATGAGTATGGACGAGTTCGAGGGATGGAAAGAGAAGTTTGTAAACTGGGTACAAGCCAATCAGTTCCACAACTGGGTTGCGATAGAAAACGGATAGAAGTGGCCAAAGGATGATCGCGAACAAGATCTACCTTTGATTAAGTTTACACTTTCTGATAAAGAGGCGTACGTGGCCGAAAAGAAAATGATTAGCCTGATACAACAGTCAGTGATGGAAGATATTTTGATATTACTACCTGAATGTGAAACATCACAAGATTTATGGCAAGCTCTTTGTGACAAATTCAAAGGGAGCGATGAGATGATAAAGAGCAAAAGGGCGTTAATCAAAAAAGAATTCGAGATCTTTACGATGATCAAAGGAGAGACTACGAAGCAAACGATTGACAAATATTGTCATCTAATGTTCCAGATGCGAAGGCACGACATCAAGAGAACTACCGAAGAACAGATAGAAAAGTTGGCTGATGCACTTCCTGAGGGAGGGTGGTCAACTTACCTCATGGTTTTAAAGAACAGTCCGGCATGGTTACAAAGGAGGTGTTCAAGATATTCCGATTCAGAGTCCGAAAATTCAAACGACATTCAGTGCTAATATGAATTCCACGATTATTCTTCACAGAATCAGAGTTCTCCAAACACTGGATATTCAAGCATGGGTTCAAATTCTTCGTTTCAAAATCAGAACAATCAGTCTCATCAGACACATCAATCCAGTTCTGATCCGAATGTTTTCCAATGCAATATAGCTGTTAACTTGAAGAATGTTTTTCCGGAGAAAGTAGCTAAACAACACATACACTCCTTGCTACGGTTCTGGAATCGTATGGATGTTTAGTTGCTGGAAAGATCAGGAATCCTAAAATGACTGCTGAGGATTACGATCAGGTGGATGAAGAAGAGCTGGAGCTGATGGATATAAAGTGGAGTCTGGCTTCGATCATCAGAAGAATTACTAAATTTGTAGCATTAACCGGAAGAGATATTGGTAACTCAAGTAACAAGCTTGGTTTTGACAAGTCAAAGGTCACATGCTTTAAGTGCCGACAAAAAGGGAATTTCAAACGAGAGTGTCCAAATCAAGAAGTAAGTGGAAATCAAGTCCTTTCGGAGGTGGCAATGATTACTACAAGAAAGCATTGCAATACAAGCCATTACCAAGGAAAGTTGAATTCCAAGATCAAACATCTAACACGGCAGAAAAAGAAATGGTTGCTTAAAATGAAAATGAAGGTTTTTGATTGGAACAAGTATATCAACAAGAAACTGGAGTTGCTCTTATGGCTGAGATTGTGGAAGAGCAAGATATGCCTGCCAAGAATGCAGCTCTAGAGAATGCTATTCTAGAACAGTACATGCAACAAAGAGAAGAAGAGGAGATCTATCATCAGACGATGATGCAGAATGCTACTTCTCCTAGTAATGTTTCTAGTTTTGCAGGTTGTTCTGATGCAGCATCTTCTGAGGTAGTGAGTGAGGAAAAGAAACCGGAGGATGAGAAGGTAAGTGCTGTGTGAAAGTTGTGGGAGGCTGAAAAACCTTGCACAAAGTGTGCAAATCCTTGTAAGCAATGTGCTGAGAAGTCTAAAATCATAAGTGAAATGACTGTACATAACAAAAATTTTTGAGTGGTGGAATGAGAAACAAGATTTTTGATGATATTTTATGTTGCTTGACTATCAAGTTTGAGTGGTGTTTTCAAAGCAGTGATACCAAAATCCAGCAATTGATTTTGAAGCCACAGGATTTGAGCAGTACAACTTGCAACAACTATATACTCTGCCTCAACAGTGGATGTAGAAACTGCAACTTGCTTCTTGCTTTGCCAAGACACTAGGCAATCTCCAAGGAATTGGGCTCCTCCAGATGTGGGCTTCCTTGTTGTTTTACATCTAGAAAAATCACTATCAGAATATCCTGCAAGCTCAATGTTACCATTAGTGGATACCAGATACCAAGTGTGGGAGAACCTTTTATGTATTTGAATATCCTTTTTACAGCAATAAGATCTGATTTTCTTGGCAATGACTGTGATCTGGCACAAACAAATGTTGCAAACATGATGTCTGGCCTTGATGCAGTTAGGTACATTAAAGACCCAATCATACTTCGATACAATGTTTGATCAACAAGTCATCTTTGCCATCAATTGTGACTAGCTTGGATGTTACCATGGGTATGCTGTAAGGTTTACAATCATCCGTATCAAATTTCTTAAGTAGTTCTTTAACATACTTATTTTGATGGATGAAAGTGCCATGTTGCATTTGTTTGACTTGTAAACAAGAAAACATTGCAACTCACCCATTGCACTCATCTCAAACTCTGTTGCCATGAGTTTTCTGAACTCTTCACACATGGCAGTGCATGTGGATCCAAAAATGATGTCATCCACATAAATTTAGACAAGTATCAAATCTTTTCCTTTCCATTTTAAAAATAGGGTTTTATCATTCCTACCTCTGTAAAACCTATGGATAAGAGAAAAGTGGATAGAGTTTCATACCAGGCTCTGGGTGCTTGTTTTAGACCATAGAGTGCTTTGTTTAACCTGTAAACATGATTAGGATGGAATGCATCCTCAAAACCAGGAGATTGACACACATACACTTCTTCCTTGATCTTTCCATAAGGAATGCATTTTTGATGTCCATTTGATACACCTTGATGTTGTGGTTGGCAGCAAAAGCTAAAAACAGTCTGATGGCCTCTAATCTTGCAACTGGAGCAAATGTTTCATCATAGTCTATGCCTTCTTCCTGTCTATAGCCTTGAACCACGAGCCTTGCTTTGTTCTTGACAACAATACCCCTTTCATCTGTTTTGTTCTTGAAGACCCACTTTGTGCCAATAGGACTCACATCTTTTGGCATTGGTACAAGTTCCATACTTGTTGTCTTTTGAACTGTAGGAGCTCCTCTTGCATGGCTTCTACCCAAGTGTTGTCTTTTAGTGCCTCTTAATACTTGACAGGTTGTGTGAGTGATAGAAAGCCAGCAAAAAACAAATGTTTTGGGATTGGCTTCTGGTGAGCACTCCTTTATTGATGTTGCCAATAACTTGATCCACAAGATGGCTTTTGAGGAAAATCAAATCACCTTGATATGGGACAATGGCATTCTGAGGTGAAGCTTGCAAATGTGTATCATATGAGCTATCCTCTGTTGGTGAATTTGATGGTCCATCCTCTGATTGGAATGGTGGTGGAGGAATTGGTGGAATGGATGTGAAAGTGGGTTGACTTTTGTCCATTTGTTGTGGACTTTTATCAATAGACGTTTGGTTTTGAGAGCTGGCAGAGGTTTGAATATTAACCACTGTTGACCTGGCAGAGCTTTCACCATTGCTACTAACATCTGCTCCTCTGCCTGAAGGATAGATTTTGAAATTTAGAAGAATGCAATCATATCCTTGCTCCTGACTTGATGACTTTGGGGTACCTGCATGGTTAGTCTTGACAGACACATCTTCAAATGTAAATTTGGATAGGTCAAACAGTTCAGCAGGATTTGGTGGGATTTTCAAAGATGAAAGTTCATTGTACTTTACATTCAGAGTTTCTTCAACACACTTGGTCCTAGAGTTAAAAACTCTGTAGGCTTTGGCAGTGGTTGAGTATCCCAGAAAATAACCACAATAAACTTTAGCTGCAAACTTGGATATTGAATCCTTTAGATTTAAAATGAAGCATGGGCAGCCAAAGACTTTAAAACAAGAGATCAGAGGTTTGATTTTATAAAGCAATTCATAAGCAGTCTTTTGATGCCTGGGATTTATCAAAACTTTGTTCTGAACATAGCAAGCATGTTTACAACCTCTAGCCCAGAAAGTCAAGGGTAAACCAGAATCTGCTAGCATAGTTCTTGCTGATTCAATCAAAGTTTTGTTTTTCCTTTCAACAACCCCATTTTGTCTGGAGTTCTAGGGATGCTATATTTCCTCACAATCCCTTTTTACTCACAGAAGGCATCCAACTCTTTGTTCCTAAACTCTATCCCATTGTCACTCCTAAAGATTTTTACAGGGAGATCAAATTGCTTTTCAACTTGTTTAACAACGTTTTGCAAAATGTTTGCTGTTTCATCTTTAGAGTGTAAAATGAAAGTCCATGTGAACCTGGAAAAATCATCAACTATCACCAGGCAATACCTTTTGTGTTTTAAGCTCATGATTTTCACAGGTCCAAACAAGTCCATATGAAGTAATCGTAAGCACTAACTTGTTTTGGGCTCTTCAATTGACTTGTAAGAACTTTTATGCTGTTTGCCTTTTAAACAAGAGACACAATGTTCTTCACAAGTAAATTGTTTGTGAGGCAAACCTCTGACAGGACTTTGTTTTGAGAGAGTGGTGATGGTTTTTAGATTTTGTGTGACCTAGTCTTTTATGCCATAATTATGTTTCTTTGCTTGAAGCAACTGAGAACAAACATGCATTTGACATAGGATTATCTTTTACCATGTCTACCACATACACATTTCCTACCCTATTAGCAGTAAGTTGTGCTTTGCTCTCAGCAATTATTTGATTTATCTTTTTAACAACCTCTGGGCCTACTATCTGACAAGTTTCTTTTGTGAAGAAGGATCCATAACCCTTATCACTCATTTGTGAGACACTCAGAAGATTGAATTTCAGATTATCAATGAGATTCACATTTTTAAACTTGAGTTTTCCAGCTAAGACACATCCTGACCCTAGTACCTTCCCTTTTAAATTATTTTCAAAGGATATATCACCCCTCCATGAGCTTTAAAATCTCTGATCAGGGCTTTACATCCTGTCATGTGCCCGGAGCCCCCACTATCTACATACCAAATACTGTCAAGGCAAGTAGAAGCTCCATGCACATGTTTCGAAATAATTAGTTCACGTGAGTTTCCAAAGCCAGAATGGCTTTGGATGGGGTATCAGATGATCCAGTCTCAAGTTCAGATGAATGAGCAGTGGTTAGATTAGGTTTTTGTAACCACTGTTGTGGACCACTTCCTATCAACTGTTGGTAACCCTGAGGGTGCCTATTTACCTTTGGTTTAGAAGACTTTTTGTAAGTTTCATAAACCATTGGAACCTTTTGATAACTAGGCTGGCCTTTGCCTCTTAGAAGCTTGTTTGATGGAGGTGCATATGTCACTTGAATTTCTCTGTGAACAGAAGTTTGATTTAAAGGTTGTGTGATAGATGTTTCAATTGAATAAATTTTTGTTTGTTTTCAGAAAAACTTGCATTTTCTCTTTCAAGAGCTTTTGCTCTAATCTCTTTTACCTTTTGATGATAGATTTTGAGATAGGCACACTCTTTGGTCATGTGATTTGATTTGTTGCATATGGTGCATCTAGGAGATTTGGGTATAACACAAGTTTTGTTTATGTCATAGGCTTTTCAAAGAAAGCAATCTGCAGGCACATGATTTCTCTTTTAACAAAATACACAAAACAAGTATTTAACCTTTTCTTTCCTTTTCCTATCAGACTTTTTTAGACCATGGGTGTAACCTCTGCTGGCAAGTCTTTGATAGGGATAACCAGTGCTTTTGTGCTTTTAAACCATCAGTGGTTTGAAAAGTCCATTGGGTTGGAGTTTTCCAAAATGTCACATTCATCTGACAAGTTTGGTTTAAACTGATATTTTTCAATTTCCTTTTCTTTTGCTGAAACCTCTGGTTTTTCAAGAATGATTTTGTTTCCATTTTTTTCTGTAATTTTAATTTCTTCACCAGCCAAATTTGTTGGGACTATTTCAACTGACTCAGAATCAATTTTTGCAACAATTTCACAAGCCTGATCATAGTCTCTAAAGCCTACCCCAAACTTTATGTTGCTCTTGATTTGAGCAGCAAGCATAAGCTCATAACTTTTACAAGACTCTACCCATTCACAAGTGATCTAGGTAGTTCAAGCTCCTTTTTACAAACTTGGTATTTTTCTACCATAGTTTGGAGCTGGTCTTTGGTTTTGCTTGATTCATTCCTTAGGCTACTCATTTCATAATCTTTTTCACTTAACTTTGTTTTCAACTCTTTAACAAGTTTTTCAAAACTAAGTTCATCTTCTAAAATTTTGTTTCCCAGGTTTTCATTCACCTGTTTATGTTTGCAAAAGCAATAATGCATTTGTCAGAACATAGATCTTTTAGGATCTGAGGTGATACCTTCGAACCAGCCATAAGTGCACAATCACACTCATCTTCCTCACACTCCTGCTCATCCCGTGGGTTAGATAGAGTGTTTTTTTCAACATCAACAACTTCCACTTTAACCACTGGTGTAACTTCTGGTGTAACCACTGCTTCACAACAATCCAACACATCAGACTTTAACTCCTGATCCACAGATTCATCACCCTCAACAATGGTCTCCAAAGCCATTAAACATAAATTTTCATTTTCAAAATTATTTTTGGCTATGAGAGCAAAGTTTTCATCATTTAAATCCTCAGGCAAACTACTCTAATAAAAAAAACCTTGTGTGAAAAAGCTTTGTTGATTAACCTCTGCTGGTGTAGCAGTGGTTTGAGTAGGCTGAGTAACTTGTGGCATTTGCTGCACATATACTTGAGGTGGTGCTTGAACATATTGGATCTGTGGTGCATGTGTTTGAACATAATGGACAGGAACTGTAGCAACAGGATGTGCAAAATGTGCAGTGTTTTGCGATTGAGGAGCAGGGGTATATTGGGAGAACTGAACAGTGCTTTGAGGTCTGTTGCCAGGATGTGTTACAATTGGTCCTGCAGATTGTGATTTGCATTCTCTTGCAAAGTGACCCATCTTGTTACATTTGTAGCACTTAATTTTAGATTTATCCAACCATACTTTCAACCCCCCATGCAATCCTGGAAATCTTCTACCAGTTCTTTTGTAGAATTTGCTTGTTCTAACATCAAGAGTGCAAGCTGATGCAAAATGTCCATCTCTTCAAGGTTAGTGGGTTCAAAATGTTGTAAGTCGTTCAATTCAAAGGACAAAATTGTCAGAGGCCTGGCTTTCACAATTTACAGCAAAAGCAAAATTGGGTGTAATAGGGTCAGAGTTGAAATTGTTTCCAGATGTTATGTCAATATAATGATCATAACTCTGATCCTTTCCGCAGCTAGAGCCCTCCTCATGACTATATAAAACAATGTTTCCCAAAGTATAGTCATCAGTCATTTTCCCCGACTCCTGCAACTTCTTTTTCTGGTTCAACTCTCTCTCATAAGTGAGGGGTCGTCCATGAAGTTTGTCAAGGTCATTTCCTTGTAACCAACAACTGTTCTAGTGACATAAGCTACAGTCTCCCATTTCTCAGGTAAAGATCTCAAGAAACAACTATTGACAGTCGAATTTGAAAATTCCACATTTACCTATTTGAGCTCACTGATGAGACAGCTATATCGTTCGAACTGTTGGGTTAATGACTCACCCTTAACGTGGCAAAATGTTTCATACTATTGATTTAAAACCTCTCTATTATTCTCGATCACCTTTTCAGTACCACCGAATTGCTCTTTAAGAGCATCCCATAACTCTTTAGCACTATTACAATGAAGTAATCCCGCATACATCTCATTGGGTAAAGCCGAAGCAACGATGCTAAAAGCCTTTGCATCCAATTCGATTTTAAGGAAATCCTGTTCAGAGTAATTTTCGAGTTTCTTAGGGACCTGGGTGTGGGGATCCTCTGTACTTGGAACCATGGGGACATGCGGTCCAAATACAACGGATCTCCAACATCCGGTGTTCTGTTGGGCGAGAATATGACCCATCCTACGTTGCCAAATAAAATATTCATTTCGTTTCAACATAGGTGGTTTGAACATGGATCCAATATTGGATTCCGGTGTGTTTTGTGCCATTTCTCTTGTTTACAACAGATTTGTGTTTTAAAAACTTTTGTAGCAATAAAACTCTGTATTCAAGCAAAACTATCAAACAAATTAGCACAAAGAGCTGATATTCAAATCAATTTGACTGTTAAATCAAAATCGACTAACCAAGCACTGATACCAATTGTCAGGATCTAAGATAAATTGCTTGTAGTTTTTGTTTCTAAGAATGGAAAATGGATTGAATTAGAAGGATATGCAGCGGAATTAATGAAAAACTTTTACTACAAGCAATTGGTCGTTTGTTTTCATCACCATCATTCTTTCAAGTTGGTAAACTTTGAATGTGATTCACAAACTCCCCCTTAGCCAATTATAATGTTTGATAGTAAGAAATGAAGAAGATAAAGTGAGAAATGATCTTTTTCAGGAAGACAAAGTTTAACTGTTACAACGATTACCTATTTATACTAACTATCTAACCACTGAGCATCTTTTGTGACGTCATGGTTGATAGTGACTGCTAACAAAATGTAACTAACTAAAACACTGCTCTAATACTACTATCAGTGCATAGCACTGTTACATTGAATAAAGAAAAACTATGCTAAGCTCTGATCTTTATCCTCTGATCTTGATTCTTCTGTCAGACCTTTGCTTCTTGAACTATCAGATGATAAGAACAGATGTTTAGGGAAAGCAGTGTAAAGGTAGGTCAGAGGTTGTAACCTCTGATGGTTGAACCAAAGCTTGGATAGTGTATTTGGATTTGTTATCATCTGTCCTTTGTTAGGGTTCGATCCCAACAAATGATAATATAAACAAGAATGTAAATGACAAGAATTGTAAAGTGTGTCACCATGATATCAAGTAGCCAAGTGAATACAACCCGGAGAGCACACATTGACACACGTCAACGGCTAGGCAGGGTTGTGACACTTTAGAACTAGCAAACTACTTGAGAAAATGATGAAAATCATCAAGTGATGTGTGGTCTCAAAGTTTAGGAAAGCCCAAGCTAACCAAGGTGGACACACATGAACAAGTTATGAACTTGCACCACTTGTGAGCTTGAAGCTCTACGAAAACAGAATTATTGTGAGGATTAATCCTCTTGTTTGAATGTCTTTTTTAAGCCTAACCAACCACAAGAAGTGTTGTAAGCATTCAGACATAGGTTTGAGATGAGTTAGACTCAAGTTTGTTAAACATAAACAAGATTTGAAAGAGTTTGAAAACAAACCAAAAGTTTTGGGACACTTTAGGGGCACTTCCAGGTCTGGATTCTCCATGGAGAACCCTTGGATTCAACCCTAAATATTATCCAAGTAAAATGAAGGAAGAATCAAGCAAAAAGGCCAAGTTTGCGCAAGTTATGCTCACTTTTGTGAAGGTGGTACAATCTGCCCGAAAATCTGATGTTGCAACTGATTTGGAATAATTTGGGAGTGCTTGAGAGTGATTAGATGAAGATTGAAAAGTGTTCGAGGCTTGGGGAAGCTTGGTTTATATAGTGGAAGAGTTGGGAGGTGTTTGGGAGGTTTTAGTTAGGGTTTAAGGCCATTGGTTGAGACCAAAATGTGGGGATTCGTGCTAAACCCACGAGCCAAAACACATTCTGCCCGACCAGAGTGCCTTACGGACTGTAAGGCTACACCCTTGCGGTCCGTAAGGACCTTAACCGGGTTGAAAATTTGATTTTTGTTGTTTAACTCAAAGGTGACGGGTTTTAATGCTTATCGCCTCGCACCATCCGAAATGCGCGAGCTATCAAGCCAACTTCAAGAGCTTCTTGATAAAGGTTTCATACGCCTGAGCACTTCGCCATGGGGCGCACCTGGTATTTTCATGAAAAAGAAAGATGGGACGTTCCGAATGGGCGTCGATTATCGTGAACTTAATAAGCTCACGATAAAGAACCGTTATCCTCTTCCTCGAATCGACGACTTATTCGATCAGCTTCAAGGTGCTACTTGCTTTTCTAAGATCTATCTTCGTTCCGGCTATCATCAGTTACGCGTGTTGGAAGAAGATATTCCGAAAACCGCTTTTCGTACTCGATATGGCCATTTTGAATTCGTGGTCATGCCTTTTGTTCTTACCAATGCACCCGCGGTCTTCATGGACTTGATGAACCGTGTGTGTAAAGCTTTTCTAGATCGTTTCGTCATCGTTTTCATCGATGATACCCTTATCTATTCGAAGTCGAGAGACGAACACACGCGCCATATCCGTCTAGTCCTTGAACTTCTCCAAGGCAATCGCCTTTATGCTAAGTTCTCAAAATGTGAATTCTGCCTCGAAGAAGTCCAATTTCTCGGCCACATCGTTAATAGTCAAGGAATTCACGTCGAACCTGCAAAGATTGAAGCTGTCAAGAGGAAATCCGTTCATTTCTTGGATTGGCGGGTTACTACCGTCGATTCATCACCGACTTCTCGAAAATCACCGTTCCGCATACCGCTTTAACTCATAAAGACAAACCTTTTGTTTGGGATTCCAAGCAAGAGGAAGCTTTTCAAACGCTCAAGTGTATGCTATGCAACGCTCCTGTCCTCGCCTTACCCGACGGAAACGACGATTTCGTTGTTTACTGCGATGCCTCTAATCTTGGTCTTCGTTGTGTTCTCATGCAACGAGACAAGGTTATCGCTTATGCGTCTCGACAACTCAAAATCCACGAGAAGAACTACACAACCCACGATCTCGAACTCGGTGCAGTTGTTTTTGCATTGAAGATACAGCGACACTACCTTTACGGTAATAAGTGTACGGTCTTCACTGGCCATAAGAGCTTACAACATATCTTCAATCAAAAGGAACTGAATATGCGCCAACGCCGATGGGTTGAACTTCTCAACGATTACGATTGCGAGATACGTTATCATCCCGGCAAAGCAAACGTCGTCGCCAATGCTCTATGTTGACGAAGCTATGCATATAGTGTTCGTGACTCTCAAGCTTTGAATGATCTCGAAATCATGATTCGCTCCGCCCAATTCACTTGCTTTAACGAGAATACTTTGGAGGAAGAAATGAAATGTGGTGCCGAAACTCAACTCGTTGTTAAACCTAACGGTATCTATTATTATCTCAATCGCATTTGGATTCCCAGCCGTGACAATCTTCGTGAACTGCTAATGACCGAAGCTCATAAATCTCGATACTCCATTCACCCCGGAGCCGACAAGATGTACCAGGACCTTCGTCCTAAGAATTGGTGGCCGGGCAATTGCCGTGTACGTTTCAAAGTGCTTAACCTGCTCGAAGGTTAAAGCCAAGCATTAAAGGCCCTCTGGCTTACTTGAAGAACCCGAAATCCCGTTGTGGAAATGGGAGACTATAGCTATGGACTTTATTACGAAACTCCACTACACTTCATCTGGTCATGATAGCATTTGGGTTATCGTTGATCGTCTTACCAAATCCGCGCACTTTATTGCTATACGAGAAGACTTTAAGGTCGAACGGTTAGCCCGAATCTATACCGACGAAGTTATATGTCGACACGGGACGCCTCGTGACATCATCTCTGACCGAGACGGTCGCTTTACTTCACGTCTCTGGGAGACTTTTCAATCCACCCTTGGTACTACTCTCAATCTCAGTACCGCTTTTCACCCTCAAACCGACGGTCAGACTGAGCGAACGACCCGTACCCTCGAAGACATGCTTCGTGCGTGTATCATAGATTTTGGTAGTAATTGGGACACACATTTACCTTTAATCGAATTCTCGTACAATAATACTTATCATACCAACATTCAAATGGCTCCTTTTGAGGCACTGTATGGAAGAAAATGTCGATCGCCTATTGCGTGGCACGAGATCGGAAAAGCACAAATCACCAGTCCCGAGCTGATTCAAGAAACGATAAACAAGATCCTCCAGATCAGAGACAATCTCTTGAAAGCTCGGAGTCGTCAAAAGAGTTATGCCGATAAACGCCGCAAGCCCCTACAGTTCGAAGTGGGAGATCACGTTCTCCTAAAGGTTGCACCTTGGAAGGGAGTGATCCGCTTCGGGAAGAAAGGAAAGCTAGTGCCTATATACGTTGGTCCCTTTAAGATTTTGGAAAGGATCGGTAAAGTAGCCTATCGTCTTGAACTACCGGCGGAACTTAATAACGTTCATCCGACTTTCCACATGTCCAACCTTAAGAAGTGCCTAGCCGAAGAGAATCTCCATGTACCTCTCAAAGATCTGCAAATCAACGAGACTCTCCATTTCATGGAAAAGCCTGTCGAGATAATGCACTGAGAAACCAAGAAACTACGGCGGTCACGCATCTCCATCGTGAAGGTCCGATGGGAAGGCAAACGCGACGCAGAATTCACTTGGGAATTGGAAAGTGACATGAAGGCCAAGTACCCGCACCTCTTTGTTAAGGCCACTACTTAAATTTCAGGACGAAATTTCCTAAAGTAGGGGAGACTGTAACAACTCCGAATTTCGTTGTTATCCTTTTCTTTTATTTTCCATTGTATCTATCACTTGTAATCTCGAGATTCGTTTATAAGAAAGTTGTGTTAAATTAAATATGTTTTATTTCAATTATATCACATCTAATCGCTTATTAGACGAATCACAATCTCATCGCATCGCAAATCGCAGTTAATTATATGGTTTTATGTTATTTATGTGTTATGTATGTTTACGGTTATGATTACGCTCGCTATCGCATCACTCTCGCATGCTCAAATCGCTAAATCGCACGATTACATCACTTATAACGCTTAATATAACTATCTATTGAGAACCGAATCACCGAACGAACTCTTAACGCGAAGTAAACGAAGAAAACCCAATATTTGGACAAGTTCGCTTGAACTTGGGTGACCCCAAGTTCGGCCGAACTTGGCTGGACAAAACACAACTCCCCGTTTCCCCTCAAGTTCGCTCGAACTTTCCTGATTCCTCACAGAATCAGCAAGTCCGGCCGAACTTGACACAAATCCCTTGAATATCTAGCAAGTTCGCCCGAACTTGCATGAAATCATGCAAGTTCAACCGAAATTGACTCCCACCAGCTCACTTTTTGTCTTCACCTATAAATACTCAGCTCCATTCTCTTATTTGAACTTGCTGTAAGTTCGCCCAGAGCTCTCCAACCCGAAACCCTTTGTTTTCTAAGTAAGAATCAACCCGATTTCAACTATAATGATGTTCAACAACGTTTTACAACGATTTTGCACAAGGTTATGCCTTCGTTTTCATCAAATCTATTCTGTTTACGAAAATCTTCATCTTTTTCCATAAAAACTTCTGTTTTCACTCAGATCTATACTAGATCTAAGCAAAACCTTTTAAATCCTTTATTTTTACACCATTTCGGACTAATGACGAATGTTTCATTCACTTTTGAGTGGAACAAGGCGTTGTCGAAGCTAAATCTCAGATCTGTAAGCACAAGAACGAAATCGTTACTTTACACAAGCTGGACTAACCCGTACGAACCATCAAGTTCGCCCGGATTAACCCGAGTTTCTGTAAAATGGCTAAGTTCGCTCCAAAAGACCTCTCCAGCCTAATTTCTACTCAGTGGCTTAAGGTTGGAGGGATGGACAGTCGATTTCCTCAGCAAACGACGCGAAAACGCAAGATTTTGGACCCGAAAACATCAAGTTCGCTCGAGATTTACCTTTTTCAGCAGCACCCAGGTCAAGTTCGACGGAACTTGTACCCCTCAGGGTCAAGTTCGATCGAACTTGGGTCAACTTTTCACTAATTCTTCACAAGTTTGCTCGAACTTGTCTAGTTCTCAAGAAACTATACAAGTTCGCCTGAACTTGTCTTTTCACTAAGCATTTCCCACAAGTTCGCCCGAACTTGCATAATATCCTTGGAAATTAGACAAGTTCGCCCGAACTTGACTCAAAACTCAGCAGAACAACACAAGTTCGCTCGAACTTGTATGTTTACATACAAGTTCGGCCGAACTTGCCTGCTGCCCAAACCAAACTTCACCGTTTCAGCTTTTCAGAGACTGATACACTTCCGTTCGCGTATGTAGGCTGATCCAACGCTCTTTTTCGTCTATCAACAGTCGTCTTCTTTATTCTAGACGCACCGACTGTGAGTATACTTGACCCGTTTTTGCTTTAATGCACTTTTTGGGTGTTACATATGTTCCTCTATCAAAATCACCTCATAAATCAAACTGTTTATCACACGCAAATAATCTGATTATATATTCTCAATACATGATACTAGAAACATGTGACTAGGACTTATTTTCGTTAACTTTCCTGCTTAGCTAGTATGGTACTATAGTGCGACTAACACCCGACGGGGTCTAGTTAGGATGGACGCGCTAGCCTTCTCACGGAAGTTAGCATGAGAAATATGCCTAATTTTGTGTGATGTGTTTTGGTGTATCATGATATGTAATTAGACTATTTGGCGAACGGTTTCTCTATTATGCAGGTACTACTTAAACCTGTATGCTCACCTTTACTTAATTGTATTGACTTGTATTTTAACATATGTAACAGGTTGAGGATTTAGATTGGATGCTTGGATTATGCTTAGTCTTAGTTGTTTTAGTTTGTTTTGGATTTGGAAATTCGTGTATTTAAATCTAGGGGATATCGAACCTGATTTGAGCTTATGAGAAAACAAGTTTCTGTAATAATTGTTTGGAATGTTATGTTTGATAGTATGGGATGTGAAACGTTAAGTAATGTTGCTAGGTAATTGTTATGGAATTCTCGTGAGACAATCTGGTCGCCTAGTGCCGCGCCCCGATGATTCCGCCATCGGTTGGGGTGTGACCTCCGCTGTGTTTTATTGTATTGTTTGGTAATGATGATATCAACTTGCGTCACGATATTCCCAAACCGGGCCCACCGGGTTACACGTGGAAAGTAGGGGCATGACAGGTTGGTAACAGAGCCAACTCTCGAGTGAATTAAACACTAGGCTTTTGTGTTTAATCTCGGGAATACATATTAGCACATATCTCTTAGACTTTCGAGTCTAGACTTTGACCTAGGCTTAATCATTTCCATCTCATTATTCTAGCCTTGTGTTTTTGTCTAACTTGATTTTGAAGCAGGAATAATGCCGCCTAAATTTAGACACGGAGGAAAGGGCAAGGGTCCCATGAGGGGTGGACCCTCAATGACCGGACCATCTTTCAGACCACCTTTGAGACCCTCTTTAGCCGGAGCAGCTGATTTGCCTGACCACAATCCTTACGAAGGATCTGGAGATTCTTCGTCCCCTTTTGAACCATATAGTCATTCAATCTCACACGAATACTCTCCGCCCCAATCACACTCCCAACATTCTTACCATTCTCACCATTCCCACCAATCACAGCATTCTCATTCCCATTCTCACCAAGAATGCTTTAACTTTAACTTTGTTAACCAACCCTCACCTGAAACCCCGCCAGTCGACTCACCAACACATATCGAGGAGGATTCCAATCCGAAGGAATTTCCACAAACCGGATCATATGATCATCCCATCGAGTTGTCTAGTGGCTCGAACTCTTTGGCGGGATCTTCGTTTCGAGGTCCCGATGATTATGAACAGAGATGGGCACAATATGTGTTCGTTAACACGCCCTCATACCATAGCACTCCCCAACATCATGCAACAGGTGGATCAACCTCAGCCACAATCCGAGTCATCATCACAACCACGCCGAAGGCGTGGAGCACGTATGTCGGTACGTGCTGGTCAAAGGTCATGTTCGCTACCACCTTTGCCACCATCTTATCCAGTTATCCCAGAGGACCCGCAAATGGGTGGGCCCTCAAACACATTGCCGGTGGTGGAACCCTCGCCACAACTAGCTGTTAAGCCTCAACCTCAACCACCTCTGCCACCGCAGGATTTCGCAAACCCAATACCCACTTATACAGGGCCATCAGGATTTAACTTTGTCGACCCTCCTAGTTTGTATAACTACATCCACAATGGTCTGGAGCAGGATCCTTATTATGATGCAGTCATTCATAATAACCTTTACCATTCCTCTTACCCTAGTTACCCACCTCCTTATGCTGCTACTGGGTATCAACCTTATGGATATCCATATCCAGTTGCGCCTCAGCCGCAACCACCTCCACCTCAGCCTCAACCCCAACCACAAGTACAACTCGAGGCCATAAATGAGGCCTTAGATCAAGTAAGGGAAATGCGGCAACAAGTCAAGAAGTCGGAGAACAAAACAACGAAATTTATCAAGAAACTTTATAAGGTCGTGAAGGGGAGGAAGGATGAGTAGATTTTGTATTTTCATCTATGTAATTTAAATTTCCAAGAAGTCCCTGCATGGACATTGTTGTTTTTCTTTAATAGTCCCTGTGAGGACATTGTTATTTCTGTAAAGTTCCTGCGTGAACTACTTTTGTTATTTAAGTCCTATATTTAGGCAATTATGTAATGTTCTTTCTAGTAAAAATTTCCTTTGTTATGTATTTCATTCAATCATCATCATGATTTTATTCAATTTTATTGATCCGCTAAATTATCCAAAGATCTATCAGGCAATAATTTTGATCAATTAAATTGGCAAATGAAAATTTCGGAAGTAACTTCTGTCTTGCAAAGGTGAACAATGTTCAACTTCCAAATTTATCATTTCTTGATATTAACTCTCATATGGAGAAAATCCTTAAATTCCCGTTAAGGTATTGTCACATTAATCAATTGGGTAATGACAATGTCCATACCCTGTCGCCTGAATGATCAAATCAGATCATGGCTTGAACATTCAAACACTCAATAGAAGTGTAAAGCCATGTGCAATAATAACAGTAGTCACGCTTGATGCACTATCTGATAAATTCTGGACTATGTCCAATCTAAAAATGCCTATGATGGTCCCTTTGAGACCTAGGTTATATATAAATATACCAAATCTGATATCTAAATTTTGTATGGTCATAGTACCATGTCGTGAAAAAAGGTACACCATAGCAACTAACTGAATTCATCTCAATATTTCGAAGTAAGTTGCAACAATGGCGGATTCAAACAAAGTGAATACCAAACGCAATGACGATGATGCTAATGAGAATATTATTATAAGTAAGAACGCCTTGAGAGACCTTATTGCCGCAGAAGTCGGCAAAGCTTTAAAGGATAGGTCTGAACGTCAACCCGAGTCGAGTGCTTCTCACTCCAAGCCTGTTTCTAAGCCCAAATCTTAGCCTAGCCACTCAAAACCAAAGAAGAGTGAGGCACACTCTTCAAATGTGAAGAGTGATGCGCATCATAAGAAACCAAACGTTGATGGGATGGATGCTCCTACAAGTACTTTGTATCTTGTAGACCCCGTGATTTCAATGGGAAAAAGGAGCCGTGGAATGTTTAAGGTGGTTGGAGGAAATGGAAACAGTAGTGGATATCAGCGGCTGTGCTGATAAGAATGTTGTTAAGTATGTATCTCAATCGTTCAATGGTGATGCCCTTATCTGGTGGAAAGCCTTAGTCCAGTCTACGGGCAAGGTTCATCTCTACAACCTGAGTTGGTCCAAGTTTGTAGACTTGGTGAAAAATACCTACTGCCCACCTCATGAGGTGGAGAAAATCGAGTCAGATTTCCTAAATCTGACCATCAAGAACAAGGATTGTCGGAAGTTTGTCACCGACTACAACTCTCTCTCAAGGCTAGTGCCTTATTTGGTTACCCCGGAGCCCAAACGTATCGCACATTTCATTAATGTGCTAGCTCATGAAATCAGGAGTATGGTTAAGGCGGTGCAGCCTGGCACCTACAAATCTGCGGTAGAACTATCCCTCTCCTTCACGCAAGACTATGTGAGGCAATTATCAATGAAAACCGACAATGAAGGAAAGAGGAAACGGGAGGACAGCAACTCCCAGAAGTTTAATAAAAAGGTTAAACATGGGTTTAGCAAGAATAATCAGAAATCGGGCGACAAACCCACTTGTAAAACATGTGGGAAGCAACACTACGGACAGTATCGCCTAGATCAAAAGCCGAAACAATGTAACATCTGCAAGAAAATAGGGCATAGGTCACATGAGTGCCGGAATATTAAGGATGCTACTTGCTTCGGGTGTGGTGAGAAAGGCCACATCAAGACAAATTGCCCTAAGGAAACTACTAAGAGTAAGGCCAAAACCTCTGAGGCAAAGAAAGCCATTGCAAGAGCCTTCCAGACGAATGCCATGGAGGCAGTAAATGATAACAATTTCATAACGGGTACGTTCCCTATCAACGACGCTTTTTCTAGAGTTCTTTTTTATTTGGGAGCCGATAAATCGTTTATAGATCATAAGTTTAGCGAGCTATTAAACTTGCCCGTAAGAACTCTAGACATAACCTATGAAGTAGAGCTCGCTGATGGAACTATAGAAACCGCTTCTTCCATTCTTGACGGATGCTTCATATCCATCAAGAATCATTCTATCTCTGTCTCTCTTTTACCTATGAAACTAGTGGGATTCGATGTAGTCTTAGGCATGGATTGGTTATCGCATAACCAAGCTCGCATTGCCTGCGATAAGAAACTCATTGAAATCAAATCCCCGTCTTGTAAAATCCTCACCATTCTTGGAGACAAACACTTTGGATTGCTTGATAAAGCAGTTTTGCTTAAGGCATCTAGATTATGATGAAGGGATGTGTCATATAGATGGCATAAGTCACCATTAATGAACCAAAACCAAAGATTGAAGATATACCTATCATTTCTGAATACCTAGACGTGTTCCCAGAAGAATTACCTGGCCTACCTCCTGATAGGCAGGTAGAGTTTCGAATTGACATCATACCTGGAGCAGCTCCCATAGCTAAAGCTCCATACCGTTTAGCACCCACCGAGATGAAAGAATTGAGAACCCAACTGGACGAACTTCTAGAAAAAGGTTTTATTCAACCTAGTTCTTTGCCATGGGGAGCTCCTATCCAATTCGTAAAAAAGAAGGACAGATCAATGCGGATGTGCATTGATTACCGTGAACATAATAAGATAACGATCAAGAACCGTTATCCTTTGCCCAGGATCGATGATTTGTTTGATCAATTACAAGGCGCAAGTTACTTCTCGAAGATCGATTTAAGGTCCGGATACCACCAACTTAAAGTTAGAAATGAAGATATTCCAAAAACTGCTTTGAGATCGAGATATGGACATTACGAGTTCCTAGTGATGCCTTCTGGGCTCACTAATGCACCAGCAGCATTCATGGATCTTATGAATAGGGTCTGCAAACCATACTTAGATAAGTTTGTCATTGTCTTCATAGACGACATACTTATCTACTCTCGTAATCAATCTGATCACGAGAAACATTTGAGGTGCATTCTTGAAATTCTGCGCAAGAAAGGCTATACGCAAAATTTTCTAAATGTGAATTCTGGTTATGTGAGGTTTAGTTCCTTGGTCATGTAGTAACTGAACGTGGTATCCAAGTAGATCCAGCAAAGATAGAAGCAATAATGAATTGGGAAGCACCAAAGACACTTCTGAGATACGTAGTTTCTTAGGACTGGCTGGTTATTATCGAAGGTTCATTGAGAACTTCTCACGAATAGCCGCTCCTTTGACAATCTTAACTCGTAAGGATGCTAAATTCAACTAAGGGTCCAAAGCAAAAGAATCCTTTGAGACGTTAAAGCATAAGTTAAGCAATGCCCCGGTGTTATCTCTGCCAGAAGGTATTGAAGAGTTCGTGGTTTATTTTGATGCTTCGCACACCGGCATGGGATGTGTGCTTATGCAGAGAGGCAAAGTGATTGCCTAGCATAACGACAACTAAAAGTGCACGAGAGAAATTAAACCACCCATGATTTGGAACTGGGTGCAGTAGTGTTTGCACTTAAACTTTGGAGATATTATTTATATGGAACAAAGTGTATCATCTACACCGATCATAAAAGTTTCCAACATTTGTTCAATCAAAAGGACTTGAACATGAGGCAACGTCGTTGGATGGAAACACTCAACGACTACGATTGTGAGATTCTATATCATACAGGAAAGGCGAATGTAGTCGCGGATGCGCTGAGTCGCAAGGAAAGAGTCAAACCTCTAAGGATCAATGCCAAAAGCATTGAACTAAAGAATAGCTTGAATGAGAAGCTACTAGTTAGACAAAACGAAGCCATGTCAGAGAATAATGTCGCAAAGGAAGGACTAGGTACAACCATTGATCGTTTAGCATCTAGAAAGGACGGAATGTTTAGGCTCAATAACCGGATTTGGGTTCCGATCTTTGGAGGACTGAGAGATGTAATCCTCCAAGAAGCACATAGTTCTAAATATTCGGTTCACCCAAGAAGCGACAAGATGTATCAAGATCTTAAGCCCAGTTATTGGTGGATAGGTATGAAGAAAGATATAGCCAATCATGTAGCAAAGTGCTTGACGTATTCTCAAATTAAGGCAGAACACCAGAAACCGTCAGGACTTCTACAACAGCTTGAAATCCCAGTGTGGAAATGGGAAATGGTAACTATGGACTTCATCACTAAGTTACCTAAGACCAAGCATGGTAATGGCACGATTTGGGTTATCGTGGATAGATTAACCAAATCGCTCATTTCTTACCAATTAAGGAAACATACGATTTTGATAAGCTGGCTAAGCTTTATGTCGATGAGATTGTGTCCTTGCACGGCATCCGATAACTATTGTATCTGATAGAGATACAAGATACACATCTCACTTCTGGAAGAGTTTCCAACAATCTCTAGGCACGAGATTAAACTTCAGTACGACTTACTATCCACAGGCGGACGGACAAAGTGAGCGTAACATTCAAACCCTGGAGAACATGCTTCGAGCTTGTGTGATCGACTTAGGCTGAAGTTGGGATGATCACTTACCCCTAATCGATTCTCTTATAATAATAGTTATCGCACAAGTATTAAGGCCTCCTTTTGAAGCCTTATATGGAAGAAAATGTAGGACGCTTGTGTGTTGGGCTGAAGTTGGAGAATCCCAACTATCTGGACCCGAAATTGTTCTTGAAACCACGGAAAAGATTGTGAAAATCCGTGATCGACTTAAGGCAGCTCTGATAGACAAAAGATCTACGCCGACATAAGGCGTAAACCTTTACGATTCCAAGTTGGGGACAAGGTTATGTTAAAAGTGTCACCTTGGAAAGGTGTAATGCGCTTTGGGAAAAAGGGCAAGTTAAGCCCAGGTACATTGGACCATTCGAAATAACCGAATGTGTGAGATCTGTAGCTTATAGGCTTAAGCTACCTGATAAGCTCAGTGGAATCCATGATGTTTTCCACGTCAGCAACTTGAAGAAATGTCTAGTGGATGAGTCGCCAGCAATGCCTCATGAAGATATTCAAATTGATGAAAACTTGCGTTCGTGGAGAAACCAATTGCGATCGAGGATAGGCAAGTTAAGAAGCTTCGTAGGAAGCATGTACCTATTGTAAAGGTTAAATGGATGCCCGCCGAGGTCCCGAATATACTTGGGAGGTCGAGTCCAATATGCGACAAAAGTACCCTTATCTATTGAATAAATCTCGAGGTCGAGATTTTTAATAAGGGAGTGAAGATGTAACACCTCGAAAATTTCGTCGAATAAAAATCCAATACGTGTCCCGAAGATTCTTGGTTGCCACGTGTAGCCGAGAGGGACCAACGACGCCGTCATGTTATTTTAATAACCTCTGAACGAGCATCAGAAAAAGTCAGAGGATCAAAGTGATAAAATTCCAAAATTTCATATTCTGGAAAGTCCTTATGGACCATAACCATCAATGGTTACGGACCGTAAGGCAATCAAATTATGGTTTCAGTAAGGCGGTTACGGAACGCAAGCCCTAATGGTTATGGTCCGTAACCAATTCAAATCTGTGGGCGCCAAAGGTCCTTACGGACCGCAAGGCTTTACCCTTACGGTCCGTAAGGGACTGCCAGAGGCCACCCTCTTCGTGAATGCCACCCTCTTGGCTGGTTGTGACACGTCCAAAAACACCTGGAGACTCCTTGTAGCACCCTTGGACAGTTGTCATGGCCTCATGCTCCATCCTTTGCTATAAATAGCACCCTTGAGTGAGCTTAGAACTTGCTCATTCTCATCTTCTCATCTCTATTGCTCACTTGGAGGTTCCTGAGCTCATTGGGGACTTCCTCTAAGTTCCTTAGTCTTCTTTGGATCACTAGTAAGTGTTCCAACTCAGTTCTTTTAATTTTGTAGACTTTAAGCCAAAGTCAAAGCGTTACGTAAAAATGCCTTGACTTTGTGCTAAGACCATTATGGTGCATCCAATGTTCGTAACGAACATGGCTACGTAATTGTAATAAAGTAGGTGTTAATCCCTCAAGAGGGCGCCTCCTGATTACCATGTTTGCTTGGTTAATTGACGGATCAAAGTTATGTTAATAAAAAGTCAAACGGGTCCGTTTTGAAATAAAATCATAATTAGCAATGTAGGTGTTATAAAATCTGTTTTGACACTCTAATAACATGGTAATAATTATACGAACATGTGGGAACATGTTCGGCTCGTCAATTCCAGGTCTAAGGTCGGTTCGCAACCAAGAGTCGCAAAAGTTGACTTTTGCTTTGACTTTCAGTTCTGACCCGATTTAGCAACATTAGCTTTGTCCCTAAGTTGAATTATGACTATGTTATAATATACTATAACCCTCTGGAGTTATAGGACATGGTCATGTAGTAATCCGAGTTGATACGCAAGTTTCCGCTAAATATGCCAAACTTTGTTAAAAGGCCTTTCTTGTATAAAAATAAGGTTTCAAAGACAAAAGTGCATACATATGACTTGTAAACTGATATGATAAATTATTCAACTTATTTTGATATCTTAAATCTGATCATAAATTGAGCTTTGTTAAAAGATCGCAAATCATGCTTTTAAAGGACCCAAAATGCCCTTTCGGACCTAAAATGGCTTAAACATGATTTTTACATCAAAACTCAATACCTACTGATGTAATACCATTATTAGGATTATTTGGGATATTCATTCAGGTTGAAAACTGAGTTTAAGCTATAGTTTGCATATTATGTCCTTAAATGACGATATTGCCCTTTCGGGACTTTAAATGGGTTTTAAACACTTAAATGAACCAAAACCTTATACCCACTGATGTAATATATATATTAACATATTTTGGTCATACAAACCTAGTCACAACAACAGTTTCGCTTAAATACTATTTAAATCGTCATTTAGCGACTTAATCACTGTTTCGAGGCATAATTATGGTTTAAAACCATATTAGAGCATTAAGGCTTGATACCTACTAATTTCAAAACAAATTTTCAACTTATTAGCAGTATGTACATGTCCCAAACTCAGATTCCCTAATAAGTTATCAATTATATGTGAAATGACCAAAATGCCCTTCTCGAGACATGGTTTGGTCTTAAACTATAAATCACACATATGATTGATATCCTACTGATATAACATCATAAAAGAAGTATTTTTACAGAATTTTTATGACAATAACATCAGTTTACATATAAACTCATTTATTACATTGTAAAATGACGAAATTGCTCTTTTAAGGCATGAATTTGATTTTAAAACCTTAACGGGCCAAATATTTATACCTTACTATTAAAATAACATATTTTAAACATAATGGCATATGGAACTTGTATAGGACTCACCCGGTTACCCAGTTTCGCTTATATGCTTACGGTTCGGCCTACCTGACTAGTTTACGCAATTAAACCGAAACGGGTTTAACCATATCAAAATATTCTCAAATTCCATAATGTATAATGGTAACACATATTATACAAGTCCTAGCACTTGTCGGGTCCAAAATACATTCTTTTCCGGTCATCGCTTAATCTAGCGTTTCGTACCGTATTCTTTATTTTAAGTTAGTCGGTCTAAGTCAATAAAGACCCGCTAGTTAACTAACCGGTTAATAATACCATCCATTCCAGACTAGAGACTTCAGGTAGATTGTCGCCAAGCTAGTTTAATTGATTACGGCTGTGCTTTGCTTATTTTCTTATTATTAAAGATTTTGCAAGCCAGGTGAATACTTTAACTTATTTTCCCTTATACGGGCTTGGGATACGGTATACTAATGCCGCATGGTTGGATATGGGATCAAAGACTAATGAGTCGGGAATTCAAATAATCCATTTTAATTCGTATTGCTTAATATTAAACATTTGGGGGTAAAACGACCGTGTCCTGGATATCCCAGCTCATTTAATTGCAAATGGCCACGACCTAAGCACGGGGTGTAGGCATACACCCGTCAGATGCTAAATTAAATTATAACCCTTTAGGGGTGCACCTATTAAATGTGTTAAAGTGGCGTGTCGATTCATCATGATCCCAGCATAGTTTTCGGCTCTAAATGTATTATTGGCATGTAAAACTGATAACATGAAAATTATTTATCCCAAGTTTTTATTAAACTAAGTACCATTGTGTACACTAAATGTTTACGAAATGTTTTCAAAATGAGTCGGTTAAACGTATTTACCAATGAAAACTGACATATTTTCAAAAGACTAAGCGCAGGTGACAAGTATACGTAATTAGGCTGGAAGTGCTCAGGCGAAGCTTAAGAGGAATTGCAACCTTGCTTAGAAGGCCTTAATCTGTTAAATTTCCTTTTGTAATCACATTTCAATCCGCCTGTGGATCTAGTTACAAGCGTTGTATTTATTTTGAACTTTGAACATTCGAATGTTTGTAATAGTAATACCAGTCTTCCGCTATGTTTTATTGTATTGTTTGGTAATGATGATATCAACTTGCGTCACGATATTCCCCAACCGGGACCACCGGGTTACACGTGGAAAGTAGGGGTGTGACATCAGCCATGAGAGCAAGACCACCAGCTTAAGGAATCAGATTGTTCCAGTTGAAACCTTAATTTTCTTGCGTCATTGCTAAGGATTTGTCCTTTGACTTGGATCCACTTTGATTGGGATTGGTCGAGACGTATTCGGTGGATGTTGGGAATTATTGTGATAGATAGCCCTCTTATAATAATCAGAACCAAACGGGTTATAGTTTGGAACACTTACTTCTTTTTTCTGACATTCTCATTTAAAATGACCCTTCTCTTTGCATGGAAAGCAAGTAACTTTCGACTTATCAAAGCCCAATTTGGAATCCGGTCATCCGATGCCATTTCGCCCAGCAATCTCCATAAACCGTTGAGCTCTTCCTTACTACACTTGCCATCACCACTTTATATTAATAAGCTCCATTTCTTCAGGATCTATCTGATCATAATCTTCTTTGGTCATGTTGTAGTTACCAATCTTTCCGAACCAAACCTTCATCAGATTCTAAGATAGAAGCAAGAAATAGCATATGTTCTTTTGCGGTAGTCTCCGTAAAACTTTGAGCGTTTTCAAGGTTAACTGCAATGTTACATTGAGAAATCTGTATTGGTGTTGTTTTGGTTTGAGTGGTTGATAGAGCTTTGAGAAGTTTGTGGAATTTGAGCTTGAGCACAAATAAAGTTGTTAACGTTATGAAGAGTAACCTCCACTGCCAGAATAACTGTTGTTTTTTGATGAAGTACCAGAATTTGTCTCAGCACTAAAAGTTGTCTGGATTTTTGGACTCTAGATATTATAATCATTGCCTTTAAAATACAATCCCACATCTTGTTGAATAGCCGCTCCTTTCATCTTAGCCATTTTTCTTAATTCAAGCTCGTGAGCTTCCAACTTTTCTATGAATCTGGGTAAAGTCAATCTATTGTATTCTTGTGTATTGCTCTTAAGAATCCAAAGAGATGTTGACCATTCACCATGTGGCAATGCGTCTGCGAGCTTGTCTACCCACTCGTCATCATCTTTATCAATTCTCACTCTCTTCATTTCAGCTACTAAGTGACAATACCTCTCAACCAGTTGCTTCATTGATTCTCCCCGCATCGAAGTAAAAATACCAAATTCTTTCTTCAAGAGAGATTTCTTGCTTTTCTGCATTGAGGTATTTCCCTGATGCTTCATTTTGAGTGCATTCCGGATAGATTGGGAAGTGCCTTGATGTTGCAAGAGTGTGAATATATCTTTCTTAATCGCTTGCTGGAGCAAATTCATCCTTTTCTTCTCTCTGATAAATCTATATATATCAGCTGGTGGAATTTTAGTTACGCTTATCTTTTCACCATTCTCTGCAGTAGGAATCACATACTCTTATTCTATCGCAAGCCAACAATAAAAGTAGTTAGCTTGTACCCATGTCTCGAACCTATCATACCAACCTTTATAATCTCCCATACACAACAACTTTGGGGGTTTGGTCGTAGTACCCATCTCATTATCTAAGTTCATGTTTTGTGTTATGGTAGATGATGTAGCTGCGAATGCGTTATAAAATCCTCCTTCCATGATTGAAAGTTTGGTATAACTTGTACATATGAGCTTGGAATGAATGAAGAAATCTAGTACGGATTAGTGTTCAAGCGGATGAACACAAAATTGGTGATAATAAGACGATTTGGTACAATGAGAAGAATCAAACGGACAGGAGTTCCTTTATTCGAATCAATACTTTCGTGTGAATGTACCTAGGTTCGTGCGAATCAGAAGGAAATTTCAAACAGAATAGACTTTTTCGTGCGGACCAAAAATTTTATCAAACGGATGCATTGTCCTTCCGCGCAAACAAGCCTTAATCCGTGCGAACGACTTCGTTCTTGGGAATGACAAAAATCTTGTTTTCCCCTTTTTTTGAAAGTTTTGGCATGGTAACGTTTAAATTTTAAGCTGATTTTTCAGTATGTTGGTTAAAAATGAGTTTTTTTATAATCCTTGAAAAATTCAGTCCATTTTGTTTGTAGGAAGTATAAAAAATAAGAAAAAGTGTAGAAAGAAGGTATTCAAACATCCAATTCTTGTTTAATCTCTCATATATCAGCCATCCTTCTCTGATAGTCTTATACCATTTAATAGGATCGTTTTTGTCGACGTTTAAGTTCCTGTGATATCTATATCAAAGTATAAAGTGTGGAATCCATCATATTTAGACGAGTACACAAGTTTTAGTTCCTTTTCAATGTTTCTATACATTTAATCAATTTTAGATTCAGTTTTCACTTTGACAAAGCTTTGTCGTCTGAATGCAAAAGTTACAAATGAGAGAGTCCATCCCATTATTTATACACATAGTAAGGACCTTGTGATGGACGACTTCGTCCGTGCAGATGTGCCTCATCCGTTCGGATAAATTCATCTGTGTGGATGAACTCATCCGTACGGACTAACTACAAAACATAAAATTCAAATCTAACAACGTAACCGCCCTATTACAAACTACACGACACGATGACGTAGGCAACATGCATTATGCACCAACGGGGGATCTACCTATTTTATTTTCACAACAATAGATGAGTTTAATTAGATTTGGCTAATTGAGCTAGTATTATAAGAAATTGCATATAGATAAACTATTAAATGAAACATATTTTGACATAACGTGTGACCACATATTTAGTGGAAATCGGCTAGATATGCACATGACATATTGGTGTAGCATATTAACTAATGTTATATCTAAATATTTTAAAATATAAATACATTTTCCGGCTACGTTTGTAATAAAAATGGTTATGTATTTTTGTCTATATAGTAAAGTATAATGTGTTTGTGTTAACCAAATACATGACTTCTTTTGAGAAGTTGCTTTAAACCTTTCAGAATGTTTTATAAAATTTAATAAGAAGAACTTACAAGATAAATCTTTTACACTATTAAAATAACTAGTTTATAAACTAATGAACTATAAACTAATGAACCATTTTAACCCGTTTTAAGAAAAAATAATATTAAGAAAATGATTACCCGTTTACATTAATCATACATGTTTATTCGCAATCAAATAAGAAGTCCTTGTGTTTAGTTTAATGATTTATTTAATTATAATATACCGTATTAATTGTTTTGAATAAATAATTGATAACACATTTATTAAATATTTTTTAAAGATTAATCACTCCAACTTAAATCCCTAGTATTCCCAAATTAGTCATAGAAGCCACTAATTTCCTATTTTCCTATCGTGCATTATACATACATCTAGGTTATACCAATTGAACCTTATTATTTCATTATTTTAGGGTAATCTTGTCTCTCGAAGTTTTCTCATTTTTGTGTGGTTATTCAAGGATCGATATATGCGAACCGTGAGTAAATCTTTTCAAATTGCTATTTTTTATCATTTAACTATTTTAGGGTGTATCATGTGCATTTATAATATTTCAATTTCATAATTGTAATATATGCAATGTTCAAGGTGTAACTATGTGATATTATGCTTGGTGATTATTAGTGTAAGTTTAGTGTATTTGACGTGAGCCAGAGTGTATATATTTTTAGATTATTTTTAAGTACTTTTTACTCTTTTTATTAAGCTTTAAATTTATAAAACACGATATATCACTATCACTCTCTACAAAACGTTAGGGCAAGTGCACCCATCATTGTCGTAATATAGTGATGGTAAGATACCGAGATCGTCAAAGGACATAAGAACTTTTAATACCAGATTATCGTCAACGTCTAATCGACACAAATTTTGAGAAAAGATTTTTAATAAGTAAAATAAAAAAAGAAAATAAAGTAAACAAAGGGAAGGGAACTAATAAACAAGATAGGATTCACTTGGTTACGAATCATATTTCATGTATCCTTTGAGGATTTATGCACTTTGAGGTTTTTAAGAGATTATCTTGGTCATAATGGCATGTCCCTCTTTTGGAGGCAATGCTACCCTCAGCCATATTGGTCTGAGTCAGCAGCGATACAGTCCCGTAAGGCCGGAATATTGAAAGATAATTAAGTGAGTTATTAATGCAAAATGTGGCGGGTCCTTCTTTTGGAGACAACGCTACCCTCGGCTATATTAGTCTAAGTCAGCAAGGATACAGTACCGCAAGACAGGTTTTAAGTTTTAATAGTAGTTTATTTATAAGGGATTCAAGCCGTTCTTACTTCCCCCGATTTCATGCCATCTGCCTTAAAGGAAGTCCGGATAAGCTTGAATCAAGTCCTCGCAGGATCTATACACTGAACAGGCAAGAAATTTACCTAAACCCTAAACCCTTCTAGGTAGTTAACGTGATTTATATAGACCGTAAAGACACGAATGAGTGAATCAACAAAACATGAGGAAATGATAGGATAAAATTCACTCTCTATATAAAAAAGTAGTTATTAAAGTAATTAATACAAACCCAATTAAAAAGTTATCCAAAGATTGGAAATCAAAAGTAATACATAAAAGATTTTGTCTTCACCAAATGGTGTAACAGATTAGCCAAGCATGGCCATAGTTTGACAAAGGCTCTTACGATCAATCTTGGATCCCAAGACTACTAAACAATCTAAACCCAAATGATGTTGGTGGATGATGGTGGTGGAGTGGTGACAAGTGTGAGATATATGGTTTACCAAGGGATGGATAAAAATGGAACCAAGCACCCATATTTATAGATGGGAACATAAGCTTAACACGGACCCATGTCCTTCTTCTCTGTCTTCATTACATGAGTTTGCCAGTTCGAATGCTTGCAGGACTTGTATGTTAACGGCAAGGCCCCGTGGCCATTGTACTTATTGTCTATCCAAGATTTGCATATCTGGAAGTTGACCACAGCCGGTGTCCGTTGGACATGGCCCCGTGTCTCTTGTCTGCTTCCGTTTGTCTTTTGCTTTCTAGAATCTTGAGTTGGGCACGACCCCATGCCTTGGTGGCACGGCCCCGGGCCTTTCTTTTGATTCGTTGTTTTTGGTCTTTGGGTGAAGCTCGGAGAATTGGTATAATGTATCAACTTTCCTTCCTTTGTATCCATGTTGGTTTTTGCCGTTAATTTGTTTCTTTTGCACATTTAAGCTCTTTTAATCCTGAAAATCACAAGTATATAGAGAAACACACTTTTTCCAAAATTAGTACAAAAAGGGTTTAGTTTATAATTTATTTGATATAATTTATATGTTTCATATGGTGCATATCAAATGTAACATTTGTCGAAAACGGGTTTTACCAAACCCGCTCCGTTTGTAATCGAATATTCAGTTATAAATGTTCGTTGCCTATTTATGCTTATTTTAATTTTTAATGATACATAATTAATAAACAAACTAAACCATAAAAGTTATAATTGATAAAAAGTATAAATAAAGTGATTAAAAATAAATTGGGGCTGCCGGGACTCGAACCCGGGTCAGCCGGGTTGTAACATCAAAGATTTAACACTCACACGCATAACCACTCCGCCATTTGTTTGTTTTCTGTCAACTCTAGGAAACAAATAAGTCTTATATACAAACCTAGATGAACCGGTTGCGCCAACTGAAAACCGAAATCGGCTATTCAACCGTCTAAAACGTTTGAATAATCGCGAATTCAGATTTATAACCGATGCACCGACAATTCTAATCAATTCAGACTTGAATTGACTTGAAATCTGATGATGATGGGTTTTATAACCGAAGTTATCCAATAATCCGAATTACTGCAATCAAACATCCTTCTCGCGACTCAGAAACATTCCACAAACCTCCAATTACATTTCCGCACACTTTACAGTCCACCGGAGAAGTTTATTTTACTCGCCGGAAAATTCTGCAAGTTCGCCGGAAAACCGTATTCTTCCTCAAAACGGTAAGTCCTTCAATACCGTCGTAGTCTAACAATTGTTAAGCTATTTCTAACTCAAACCTTTCACTTGAAATCGAATTCAGACGCTACTATCGGATAATACAAGTTCGCCAGAAAAGTTCTGGAAATCTTTATTTTCATCTGTGAATCGGTAAGGACATTCAAACACTCTGTTAACGTTTGTTTATCACTTCAATTCCACGATTAGCTAATCAAAACGGTTAATTGTCTTGTTCAGTTGAAGTGCACAAAAACAGAGACCGACACCTTGCCGGAATTCTGAAATAAACCGTTCATCGGTATGTTTACTTCTAATTATCGTTTCTGCCATTTCATATTAGTTTGTACAATGTTTATCTATCGAACTAAACAAGATATAACGGTGTAATCTTCTGCCTGTAAAATCTAACGAAGAAGATGAACTGCGATAACATTATAAGAATAATTAAAACTAGTATTTTGAACGGGTTAGACACACAGTCCAGCGGTGGACTGTGTGCGAATAAAAACACGCATACGTCCCGAGTTCGATTCTTGACACACGCACCTTCGCAGTAATAAAATGCCTTTTTGTTTAAAACTGAACCAGGTTAACTCCGTCAGTTGTTAAGTATAATAAAATTTGTATATTAACCAAGTTAGACATACAGTCCAGCGGTGGGCTGTGTGTAACGTTAAAGCACAGGTCCCGGGTTCGAGACCTGTTAGTGGCACCGGTCCGACGAATTAAAATGTTTTTGAAAATAAAAGGATTTTGGATAAATCGAGTTAATATATAAGTATAATTAAAAACAGAATTATTTCGGGTTAGACACGTAGCTCAGTTGGTAGAGCTGCGTGAACGCGTACGGGAGGTCACGAGTTCGAGCCTCACCCAGCGCATTTAAGTCACACAATAAACCGGTCAAACAAGTCAAAGTCAAAAAGTCAACGGTCAACCCAAAAAGTCAACATATTTTTATATTTTTAATTATTTAATTTAATTTAAAAATCAATTAAAAATACTTAAAAATAATGTTTTAAAGATAGAAAATAGCCTTAAACTCGTAAAAATATATCTAAAAATTCTATTAAAATCCTTAATAAAATCCATTCATTTACTATATTTTCCGTTATTATTTAGGTTAGTTAATTCTCGTTGTTCCATCTTACAACTCGTGCACACCTCACCATCTCCAATCAAACGCATCCAATGTGAGTGAATCTTTACAAATTCCCCGTTTTAATCACGTTTTGGGGTGTATCATGTGTCTTGCTATATATTATATTTAAATCATTGTGCATACATCATATCATGAACATGTGTATTAAGTTTGTTTCAACTGTTTGTGTGGTTATTGTTAGATTCAATTTATTATTTTCAGTACATGCAATTTCATAGGCCGCCGCTCCCCATTACATTATGAGCGTTGAGCAAGTTCCCCATTACATTATGAGCGTGAACCTGGCGTGCCAACATACGATCGGCTCCGTTTGATTGAGCCTTGATCGCACAGACATTTATCATTTTCAGTACATGCAATACGATCGGCTCCGTTTGATTGAGCCTTGATCGCACAGTTTCATTCATGTTATTTATCGTATGATGTTGGTATGTTAATGTATGCTATCATATGTTATTGTATGTTATAGTTGTGATTGCTATTGCTACTGCTTGATTATTTACATTTGCTCATTTATGATTATGAACAATTTTTCATTGATAAACTAACAAGTAAATCAATAATAAATGTTTATCTAACAAGGTTCACTCGCCAACTTATGTTGACCCAAAAACCCCCATTTTTACACATGATACAGGTGAACCCGCTGCAGCCAGAAACACATAGGATTGGACTAGAAGAATAAAATGATTTAGAGCTTGGAATTATTTTGTTTGGTTATTTTCTTTGTATTGTATGGACATGTTTGGATTATTTGGAATGTAATTTTGACTTTAATAAATATGAAACATATTAGTAAATATCATGAGCTTTGGTGATAACCCAATTATGCCCCGCCTTTTATTCCGCTGCGGGTCGGGGTGTGACATCAAATGCCCACACACTTGAATATTTGCTTGTGCTGAAGTAAAACTCTTTAATATTGCTTACACACCCAAATGGAATTGGTAGAGAAGAAGTTTTTGGGTCTTGTTTGTATAGTGTTGGGAATCCAAGTTCTTTTTATTCTTGTTTTTATTTTATTTACAATCCTAATCGACATGGTCTATTTAGAAATCTTTTTAAGAAAAATAAATATCTTTGGGCATAACATGCCTTTTAAAATTTCATTTAGCTATATAAAAATTCATACACCTCATAAGTAATCACTCAACACTCTGCCGAAGATGTACAAGTGAAACGCTCGGTCCCGGTATGGAACTTACTCCTACCATATGCTTAACAAGTAATCAAAACTCCTACTTTTTAACATAATACTTATAAATATCAAGAGGACTTTTTAAGGGTAGGTTTTTGGTTAAGGGTAGGGTAGTTTTATTTGAAAACTGGCTAAAGGCGTAAAATGTCGGTTTTCTTTTGAAAGCTTTATTTATTTGTGACTAAAACAATAAATTTCCTTATTTTATTTCAAGCAACTAGAGATTTTGTTTTAGGATATACAGTAACAAGATAACTAAGTCACATCTTTATTGTTTGTTTAAAAATAACCGAATTTTACTAAAATAAAGGGGTGTAAAAATAAAGATAGTTTTGGGTGATGGGTGATTTATGCAAAATAGTATTTTTGCAAGTTTTGAAATGAAAGGTTTAGGCTTAAAAAGGGTTAACTAAGGAAAAAAAATATTTTTTTTTGTGGGCAGATAAAAAGAAAATAAGGTTGAAATAGAAAAAGGGTTTATAGTCTTAATGCTCAATCACTTACTTACTTGGATTAGTTGGTGTTGGGATTGAACCCTACAAATGAACAGATGATAAAATGCCAAACAGGTCTAATCTATATGTCCCAGAATAAACAGTGTTTTGAATTACAACTTCCCTCAATGGCAAGGTATCTAACATCTGATAGTTCTAACATCTGCTCTTGGCTAAGCTCTGATGGTTATAAACTCTGTTGAAGAACCAAAGCTCTGTTGAAGTAAGAGGTCTGCTGGAAGTCAAAGGTCGGATCACCCTTTGAAGAACATTGGATAAAGCTTCATCAGTGGTTAGGCTCATCAGTACATAGCAACAATATTGATTATTCATCAGTGTTTTGCATAATTATCAGAGGATAACATTAGCAGTGTTTGGAGTTTGTTAGGTTAGTTAGATGTCATTGTCTTGGTGATGTCAGCAAAGATGCTTCAGAGGTTAGGATTGTACTATAAATAGACAGTGCATGTAATGTTCTATTTAGCTCACACACATACACTCATATTGTACATTCTAATCAGTGTGATGCTCGGGCTGAGGGGGAGTTAATGATTCATGCATGTAATTACTTGTAATCTTTTGAATCTTTTGAGTAATGAAAACATTGTGTGATGAAAGCTAATCTCCCATTTGATTGTGTTACAAAGTTTTAAATCGTATTTCGCTGCAAATCTTATCAGTTTTATCTCATTCTATGTTCAATTTGTTTAAAACAACACAATCAGGTCAAACTCAGATCCTAACAATTGGTATTAGAGCCTGGTCAGGCAAATTCGATCTAACAATCGATTTGACGTAAAAAGATCAGCTCAAACCTTTGTGATACTGTGTTGATCGTAACTGTTGGAAAACGGAGTAAGAGCCAAATCACGTGTTATACGTTTTCAAGCATTTGTGTTAAAATTTGTGATGATTCTATGATTGATGGTTGCTAAGAATTCATCTAACGTCTTTAAAAGACTAAGGTGAAATCAAATCTTAGGAACAAGATCCATATGGTGAACGAAAATTATGAGAAAATTTTTAAAAGGTTATGGGGTGAGTTTTGGAAAAACCGGATCAAAAGTAATGTGAATTTTAGCATAAGCAGTTTTGCAAAAATGTCTAAAGTTCACAAAACATTACTGTAAATGATTCTGGATTGATTACTTCTTCCTTAAAAATCTTCCAGTGAATGTTATTTGCTCATGGAAAGGGTAAAAGAGGAATATAAGAAAAATCACAAAAACTCTGAAAGTGTGTTTTATCTAGAAACTTTTTGATGTTAAAAGAAATGAGTATAAACATAAAACACTTAAGGGTTCACATCTCTGCTCATATAACCGCTACCAAACAGATTGAGTGCAACCACTGCTTACAAGTAGATCCAGGTAAATGATATATCTCAAGTTAGCAATTGTTTCAAAAGAACTTAGAACATCAAATCAGATGGAATTGATTTATTTATCAACGAAGTTTTTTAAAAAAATTAATAGTGAAAAATTCATCATATCAGGACATGTATTAACCTTTCATTTTTTAAGGAATACATGATGAGCTTTTACTTGTTTTAGATAGTTAAAGCTCAATTTCTTACTATGGAGCAAAACCTTTTTTATTTTAGAAAAGAAGGGAGTTACTTCTTGTTGATAATAAATCAAAAGAAATCTGTTGATGGTCAAGGTTATCTCAAAATTTGCTTGTCTAGATTGAATCTGCAGATATACACAATTTTTATCACAAGTGCTGCAGAGGTTCAAAACAATTGTCAAAACTCATCTTCTGCCGGTTTCAATAGTTGATGATCAAAACACTGATGACATCAGACATCATTTATGAGGGATTGCTATAAAACGGTTTGATTTCTGTATAACATGTTCAGTCTAAAGATCTGTTGGGAAATATATAAATTAAAAATTGGAATCATCTGTTCTTAATACTTGATCTCTCGATCTGGAATGCTAAATCATGGATTAAAACAAGTTTACTTGTATTTCATGTGGAAATAGCATAAAAATGTTTTCTGAAAACCAAAATCTATCCCTAAAAATAGTTTAAAATTGAATTTTTCAATAAATCCTCAAAGTCTGTTCAAAGCACTGATAACATAAAAACACTGTGTGTTTAGAAAAATCTATCCACTGTCAAAAGGTGTATCCTCTGCTAGTCGCAACCACTGTTCTTATCCACTGCTTATATTTTCCAACAGTGGTTGGCCAAACAACTGTCTTCCATTTCCAGGGCAGAGGTTACACGTGGGCAGATGCTATTCGACAGTTGTTGCATCAGATGCCATGTCATCATCACTTTTTCAAAATCCTATAAAAACCTTGTTCTATCAAGAACAGAGGGTTCACCAAACTGTGTCGATTTCAAAAATCTCAAAACAGTTTTTTCACTCAAAATCATGGCTCCCAAAACAAAATCCAAGGCAAAATCAAAAGTTAAATCTAAACCCGTATCATCGACATTCACGTTGATCACCAAGACTCCTTATAATTACACTGCTATCTTAGAAGAAATCGAGTCAAATATGAGATATCACACGATGATTCGGTTACTAAAGGAATCAAAGTTCATGGAGATGTTGACGGCAAAAACCCCAATCTATGAAGGTTCACTCCCGACAATTTTGGGCAAATGTTGAGGTTCACTCAACAGAGGGAGTACCTTATGCTATAATTTCAAGAGTGGGCAAAACATTGATGCAAGTTACTCCACAATCGATATCACATGTGTTTAAATTGAATGACATGTCATATCCTGTGACATTTCCTCTGGGTGAGATCCAAGCGGAGTTTACTAGAAGAGGGTATGCTGGTGAATTCAAAGGTATGACTATATACCAACCAAATTTCCCTGCTGAGATGAGATTTTTCTTTCATACCATTCTGACATGTCTCTTAGCAAAAACTACTGGTTTTAATGAAATACCATTGAACATGCAATATTTGGGATATGCTATTTTAACTTATTCAAATTTTAATTTTTCCTAAGTCTTGTTCAATGACATTGTAAATAACTACTATAATATTGCAAAAGAAAAGGTCTTTCTGATACATCCCAGGTTTTTAAGCATATATCTTCAAAATCAATTACCTGGAGATGATTCTAAACTTGGCCCAGTTAGCAAGGCAGGAGCTATGGGTCATGAAACTTTTACACACATTTATAATCAAGATAAAGTTTCTAAAACCCAAGTAGAGGAGGTAGAGGAAGATTTACCAGAACAACCTGCCCAAACTCAACCACCTGCTACTGAGCCTACTGCTCTTGGTGACCACAGCAGCACAACCACTGCTGTGCAGACCCCACCAAAAACTACCAGAAAGACCAAAAAGAAATCCATCAAGCCCACCAAACCCAATAAAAAGGGTCTTCTGGAAGATGAGATCCCAGAAGTTAACCCAGTGACAGCACAAAAGTCACGAGAAACCACTGTTGCTACTTCCTCACAACAGCTGGAAAGATCTCCACCTAAAACCACAACTCCTCATGATTCCTCACAAAAGGAACATGTTGTAAGCACAAGGACACCACAACTTGAAACATTACCCTCACTTGAGAGTATGTTGACCTGTCATTCTCCCAAGGCAATTTCTCTTTCCACCTCACTTCACACATCTCAAATTCAATCAACCCTGAAGTACATGTTTGAGGTCATTGGAAGTCAGACACAAAAAGGCCTCTCTCACCAACACATCACTGAGAATATATCCTCTACAATGACTGTGTCTGATAAAATTTCATTGACTAACCCACAAACAGTTGAGGAGGTTACACCACTTGAATTTCATGAAATTCTTGCTGGTAGTTCAAGAGGAGCAGCTACTACAGATGTTGAATCCACTGATTTACATCTAGACAGTGGTTACATAAGTAAGTCTCCCTTGAAGGCAATTTCTACTAAGGCTACCATGGTATCCACTGTTGGTGTTAAAACCACTGTTGGTATTACTAAGGAAACATATGATTAGAAAGAAGTCCCCAGTACCAAGAAAAAGGGGCATCTGTGTTTGAAACAAGAATTGAAACCTCTATTCATGATAACATAAATATAACTACCAATCCTGGTAGGAGATCAGATGATCCCATTAAGTTAGGTGATGATCTAAAATCTAAAGATTTGACAGAGAGAGTAACAAAGATTGAGACATCTGTGGCGGATATCAAAAATATGCTTCAACAGATGTTAAAAGCTTCAAAGTCTCAAAACACTGATCAATCCCCTGCTTTTCAAACCGCTGATATAGTCAAGCAAGTATATCCTTTGTTTGAACAACAACGCCAACTTGCTGATCAACAACATGAAATACGGGTAAATATGTTAAAAGATTTGGTTGATGAAAAATATAGAGAAACTCAGGCTGACCTCAAGGGCATCAAAGAATTCCTTACAAAGAAGTATGGCACTTCCTCGACATCTATCTTAGAAAAAGCTGATGCCAAAAAGGGGAGAAAAACTGAGTCTGTGGAAAATGTATCAAAACAAAAGTCATAACCTGTAAAAGAATCCTTGGTAACTTCTGCTGAAACGTCTGCCAAGGAAAAGAAAAAGTGAGTTGATGAAACCCTAGAAATTCAAGCAGATGATGAAGATACAAGAAAAAGGACTTTGGAAAAGGATCTTGGCATTTCAAACAAAAAGAAATCACCACCACAAGCACCCAAAAGACAAACCATTGCTGGTCTCAAAACCAATGCTGGTACTATATCCTCTGCTGCATCTAAACCAACAACCCCAACCCACAAATCACCTGCCAAAAAGCATAAAACAACACCACCACCTTCATTACCAACTTTCAATGCAACAGATGTTGTGACTACAAAAGTTATAACATATGTTAACACAACAGTGGTTGAGACAACAGTTCCTTCATCAGCTGTTAGCCAAACCACTGTTAACTTATCTTCTCAAATCCAAACCCCTGCAACACACACCACCACAACAACTCAGTCACCAAGCTCAGTCTACACAAGAAAAAGAAAATTCAAAGTGAATGATGATACACCCACACCTACACCACTTGTTCTAACCAATCCAGAACCTTTTATCCCTCCATCATCACCAACATCAAATCCACTTACTCAATCACCTACTGGCCGAAATCCAACAAAACAAATACCTCTGGCGGTAAATTATCCTTTGGAAGTGCTTGCAGTTAGAGATGAAATGTTACAATTCTTCACAGAGGATAATCCATCCAAAAGAACATTCCCATCTCTTTTTGGCTACAGAGCTCCAAGGAACATTGAGGAGTATCTGAGATTAAAATTCAAACAAGCCAATAACATGGAAAAAGAAGAGAGAAGGAAAGGTGAAGTTTACTTGTCTAGTCGAAAGCAGCATGCACTTAGTAAAGTTAAGAAATTGGAAGACTTTGAAAAAGACTTGAACAAGAAGGGGTCAATTCAATCACCTGATGCTGATATTCAAAAGAAACTAAGAAGAGACTTCATAGAAATTATCATGAGAGACAAACCATACCAAGCTGAAGAGCATCAATTTGAAGAACGGCCTCTCAAAGCTCTTCAACAAGAAGCAAACAGGTGTGAGAAAATGAAGAATGATCCTCTGATAAGGAAGATTGCACCAGACTGGAACAAGTTCAAGAAAACTAAATTTACGTGCAGATCTTGCCTTAGATGAATACATCCAATCCTTCAATCAAAGGAAAGAGCATCAAATGGAAAATATATAGGAAAAGAAGGAAGATGAAAACATGAAAGAATCTAAAATGGATGCTACTTCATCAGATTGTCAGGAACCATCTACTATCACTGCCACATCTTTATCAAGAAAACCAGCTTCACCAAACTCATCACAAATAAAACTTCTCCCAAGAAACCCATTGAATTCAAAAAATATAAAGTGGATGTCTGACAAACAGACCCATGTAGTGACTCTGCTCAAGTCCAATGGGAAACTTGATTATATAACAAGGAAAGATGCACTAAGCTTGGATGTAGCTGACCTTCAGGATCTTTTGGAACTTCAACTGTGCATGGATGAAGATGATGAAGATTCCCTTAATTTTGAATTACTATTCAAGAGACAAATCAGGGAAAAAACTGATGAGAGAATAAAGATCATGAATAAAGAAGAGTTTTGGCATCATCTGTTCTAGGGGAGATTGTTGGGATTGAACCCTACAAAAGAACAGATAATAAAATGCCAAAACAGGTCTAATCTGTATGATCCAGAATAAAAGGTGTTTTGAATTACAACTTCCCTCAATGGCAAGGTATCTAACATCTGATAGTTCTAACATCTGCTCTTGGCTAAGCTTGATGGTTATAAACTCTGTTGAAGAACCAAAGCTCTGTTGAAGTCAGAGGTCTGCTAGAAGTCAAAGGTCGGATCACCCTTTGAAGAACATTGGATAAAGCTTCATCAGTGGTTAGGCTCATCAGTACATAGCAACAATATTGATTATTCATCAGTGTTTTGCATAATTATCAGAGGATAACATTAGCAGTGTTTGGAGTTTAGGTTAGTTAGATGTCATTGTCTTGGTGATGTCAGCAAAGATGCTTCAGAGGTTAGGATTGTACTATAAATAGACAGTGCATGTAATGTTCTATTTAGCTCACACACATACACTCATATTGTACATTCTAATCAGTGTGATGCTCGGGCTGAGGGGAGTTAATGATTCATGCATGTAATTACTTGTAATCTTTTGAATCTTTTGAGTAATGAAAACATTGTGTGATGAAAGCTAATCTCCCATTTGATTGTGTTACAAAGTTTTAAATCGTATTTCGCTGCAAATCTTATCATTTTATCTCATTTTATGTTCAATTTGTTTAAAACAACACAATCAGGTCAAACTCAGATCCTAATAGTTGGTAAGGACTGGGAATGTATTGTCTTGTCAAGTTCTAGATTTGTAAGAATCGTACGGGCTATTCACACAAGAAATAAAAAGTGAGCATTTAGTGAAGATATAATATCGAATGCTCGATAAAGGCTTAAAACCCACAATTTGTGGGAAAAGGGTAAAAGTGTGAATTAGTAAAAACTTGAATTTTTAGAACTTGGTTTCTAACTTAAATTAAAAACAAGACAAAACAAACTAAAAAAATATTTTTTTTTGAAAAAGATTTGGGGTGTTTTAGCGGTTCCAAGTAGAGTTTTGTGTAAGGCTTGATTTAGGACAAACGAATTCAAGTTCCCCTGCACTTAAATTACACAATGTCCTCAATGTTTTCCCCAATTGGTTAAATTTGATTAGATGTGTAAAAGTGGGTCAAAAACAACAAATTTTTCAAAAGTCAACTATTGGACACGGGAGCGTGTTTGAGAGACACGGCCCCGTGTAAATAGAGCCTGTATCATTGTTTTCGTAAAAACTTACAGAGGATTGACACGAGGGCGTGTCTGAGAGGCATGACCCCATGTGGCAAGTCCAGAAGACGACAGTTTCAGCGACAGAGAGGCATGTAGGCGTATGTGGAAATGGGATAGATAAGTCCGGCGTCTAAGAGTTTGATGACTTCCTTTTTTACTACTTCTTAGACGTTAGGATTAACCCTTCTTTGTGGTTAGATTACTGCTTTGTATTCGTCTTTCATTAAAATTTTGTGTGTGCACATGGAAGGACTTACTCCTTTGATGTCCATTAGTTTCCATGCAATTGTCGTTTTATGTTTTTTAAGCAAATTAAGTAATTTTTCTTTTTCTTGAGAGGTGAGATACGACGAAATGATGACGGGAAGTTTAGCTTGGTTATCTAAGAATGCATATTCTATGCCCTTTAGAAGTTCTTTGAGTTCTAGAGAAGGTGGGTCTTTTATAGATGGCTTAGTTTTTGGTTCGTCATCGCGATCGATGGCCGAAACGGTTTGGTTGGTAGTGACTTCCTCTTCAACGAATTGGTTATTTTGTTCCTCCATATCGGGTGGCTCAACTTCATCTTCCAAAAAGGGTTCGTCATTGCCAATTGGGTATTTCATTTATTTATTTATATTAAAATTTCGCTTATCGACCAAAAGTTTAGTGGGAAGAGTGTGATGTTTTTGTTTGAGCAAAACTTGATGGGTTTTATTATAAGGTTGTCCCAACACGAGTGAAGCATCATCTAAGATGACGAAGTCGGTTGGTACAATAGTTTGGTTTGTTTGAATGAGAACGTTTTCAATCACTCCTGTAGCATGTTTGATTTTTCGATGAGCCAAGAGGATAGGAATATTGATCAGACGAAATCACCAATACCTAATCTTTCGAATATGTAGCTAGGCATTATATTAACCTAAATATCTTTGTCTATTGAGGGGTTACTAATATAGTTTGTTTGAGCGAAACATGTTTCTGGTTTTGTCTTTAATCCAATTTCTTCATCTTGTATTAGTGAAGTATGACCTTTAGTTAAATTAACGCTTACTACTTTTTGATGTTAGGATTAGTGGTTAACTCTTTAAAAACTTAGCATGATATGGGACCAAATTATGATTTTTAAGAGAAGGTTGTAGGATGTGTATTTCTTGGAGGTCTTTTTTGTTCCTCCTTGAATTTTACCTATGAAGGCTTACCTTCCGAATGGCTTTGTTCGGGTTCTTCATGTGTTGGTTTTCTTTGAGTGGTTCCTCTTTTATCGGCTCTTGAGGTTTTACCTCTTCTATAAACACGTCCTTGGTACAAATGGTCTCTTCTTTTGTACGAGATTGTTTGATTAAGAATTCTAAGTTATTGAGACTTTTTATGAGGCTTTCGGCTTCGGGCACGATTGTAGGTGGTGTCTCATATGTTTCGTACGCTGGAGTGTCCCAATCAAAGCTTGATTTTGGAAGCTCAAACCTTGGTTCCTCATATGTTGTGTAGAGGTTGATGGTTGAAAAAGGTAACAATTTTGTACCGAATGAGATTCACTGCATACGGTACAATATGGTTCCTCGTAATCATCATAGTAGTAGTCATAATCTCCCATGTAACAATCCATTGTTTGGATAGTACCCAGAAGATTACGGCTCTCAGGATTAATTTTTTTTTTTTGCAAATACAAAGGTAAGCACGACCCATGATGTATGAACACTACTCCGTGCTTAGGACTGTGTTTTATCCGGTACTCGGCGTTTTTACACTGCCCCATGTCGAATGAGACACAACCCCGTGTAAGCCTTATGAAAAGGTTTTGTTTGGTTTTTAGTTACTGCAGATTAGACACGGCCCCGTGTCAGTGTGGCACGGCCCCGTTTTCAGCTTCTGTAATTGGAATTTTTAGAAAAACAACAAAGAATTTAGACATAAAAACTAAAGAAAATGACTAGGCCGTTGATTTTAAGCTTTCTTAAAATCCTTGTGTCCCCGGAAACGGCACCAAAAACTTGACGTGAGCGAGGGTGTATATATTTTTATATTATTTTAAGTACTTGTTACTCTTTTTATCAAGCTTTAAATTTATAAAACACGATATAACATTCTCACTCTCTACAACACGTTAGGGCAAGTGCACCCATCGTTGGCGTAGTATAGTGATGGTAAGATATCGAGATCATCCAAGAACACAAGAGCTTCTAAAGAGATCATCCAAGAACACAAGAGCTTCTAAAACCGGATTATCGTCAACGTCTAATCGAGACAAATTATGAGAAAAGATTATTAATAAGTAAAATAAAGAAAGAAAATAAAGTAAATAAAGGAAACAAATAAACAAGATAGAATCACTTGGTTATGACTCATCTTTCATGTATCCTTTGATGATTTTCGCACTTCGGGTTTTTTAAAAGATTATTCTGGTTATAATGGCATGTCTCTCTTTTGGAGGCAATACTACCCTCGGCCATATTGGTCTGAGACAGCAGGGATACAGTCCTGCAGGGCCGGAATATTGAAAGATAATTAAGTGAGTTATTAATGAAAAATGTGGTATGTCTCTCTTTTGGAGGCAATGCTACCATCGGTCATGTTGGTCTGACTTAGAAGGGATACAGTCCCGCAAGGCCGATTTAAAGTTTTAAAAGTAGTTTATTTATAAGAGATTCAAGCCGTTCTTACTTCCTCCTATTTGATGGCATCTGCCTCAAAGGAAGTCCTAATAAGCTTGAATCAAGTCCTCGTAGGATCTATACACTGAACGAGGCAAGAACTTTACCGAAACCACCCTTCTGACCCCCTTCCAGACAGTTAACGTGCTTCATATAGACCGTAAAGACACAAATGAGTGAATCAACAAACATGAAGAAATGATAGGATAAAATTCACTTTCACTATAAAAAACTATTTATTAAATTCATTAATACAAACCCAATTAAAAAGTTAACCAAAGATTGGAAATCAAAAGTAATACATAAAAGATTTTGTCTTCACCAAGTGACATAAGAGATTAGCCAAGCATGGCCATTGTTTGACAAAGGCTCTTACGATCAATCTTAGATCCCGAGACTACTACAAACTCTAAACTCAAATGATTGTGGTGGATGATGGTGGTGGAATGGTGGCATGTATGAGAGTAATGGTTTGCCAAGGGATGAATTGAAATGGAACCAAGCACTCCTATTTATAGCTGGGAACAGAATCTTCACACGGCCCCGTGCCTGGTGGGCATGACCCCGTGTTATCCTTCTATGTTTTCATTAAATGAGATTGTCAGTCCAAATGCTTGCACGGACCATGGTCATTGTAATTGTTTTACTATCCAAGATTTGCATATCTGGAAGTTGACCACGGCCCGTGTCCATGGGACACGACCTCATGTCTCTTGTCTGCTTCTGTTTGTCTTTTTCTTTCTAGAATATTGAGTGGGGCACGACCCTATACCTTAGTGGCACGACCCCGTGCTTATTTTCTGATTCGTTGTTTTTGGTCATTGGGTGAAGCTCAGAGGGTTGGTATAATGTATCAACTTTCCTTCCTTTGTATTCATGCTGGTTTTTGCGTTAATTTGTTCCTTTTGTACATTTAAGCTATTTTAATCCTGAAATTCAAAAGTATACAAAGAAACAACCTTTTTCCAACATTAGTACAAAAAAGGGTTGATTTAATACTTTAAATGAGATAATTTATATGTTGCATATCAGTATTCAATTTCATTTTATGCATGTTCATGTGTGTAGATTCAGATTTCAGATTTCAGATGGGTTGCTACCATCAGCTAACTAGATTCCCGCGGCCATGGGTTGTAGTCTAGTAGTGCCACCACATTTAGACTTGCTCGTTGTGGGCTTGAGTCTCATATTTATTGTTCAGTACATTTACATTTACATTTACATATTAAGTTGGTTGTGGGTGTGGTTCATTTACAGTGGTTTACATATATTCAGTTGGTTGCGTGTGTGGTTCATTTACAGCGGTTTACATATTTAGTTGGTTGTGTATGTTTGGTTCATTTACAGCAGTTTACATATTTAGTTACATATTCAGTTGGTTGTGTGTGCGTGTTCAGTTGGTTACATGTTGTGCACATTTGTTCACTAAATTACCATTTGAGTTGCGTGTTATTAATTACCTCTTTCAAAACAAATAAACCGAAACCATTTCTCATTAAAACCTTTTGGTTTGCTCACCAGCTTTTATTAACCCCAAAACCATTTCTTTATCACATGATATAGGTTTATAGGTTTGAAGATGTATGATGACACTTAGGGATGATGCCCTAGAGAAATAAACATGATACATGTTATTATGAATTTATTATTGGTAATTGAGACTTTTCAATTTAATTATTAATAACATACAATCTTTAATACTTTTTGTAAGCTATGAGCAACCGGATCATGCCCCGGTCACCTTTCCGCTGCGGGTCGGGGTGTGACAGGAAAGACCACTTAATCCAATAAGCAAAAGACTTCTCATAGAAAGAAATGATAGAGGAGAATACGGCCTTCATAAACCTTTAAAAAATCTAATAAAAAAGAGTGTTAAAAGTTGATACCTACTAAACTTCTAATGGCATTTTGGATTTCAAATCAGAAGAAATACACAGTAATAAGGGAATGATGTGAAGAACAAGTCTTTACTGATGTTGATCTGGCCAGTTTGATTCATCTAATTCATCTGATAAAGCTTAGAAAAACTTATGAATATGACATATCACGTAGCGGATTTGTTAGAAGAGAAATGGATAGCATCACTAGAAGTGGGATAAAATTATTCACAAGAGTAGTCATTAGTGATTTTGACCTTTGCATACACTTTGAAAATATAGTTAGAGGAATGTTGCTCATATCACCACCAGACACAACAATCCCTGATGAAATCAAAGGTGAAGCCAGAATAGGTTTAATCTTTGAACAACTGGAACTATCTGTCATTTACAAGGATATTAGTGAAGATAAGGCAATGTTCAAATTGAGTGACACACGCAGGTACTCTAACCAAACCCTCAGCTACATCAAGGAAGCATGAACAAGAAGCAAGAACAACTAATGATCAAAGGACGTGCCAAGCCAGAGCTAAGAAGGAAGATTGAAGAAATCGTAGATGATTAGATTCAAGCCAGAGATATCTACAGAGCTCTCTACAAAGAATGCAACAAGCCCATTCTTAACTAGAAGTGATTCAAGACTAGAGATCTTTATCATATGGCTTGAAAAAGAATTTTACTTTTGAATGTCTGGATTAAAAAACTATTATTTTTTTATTTTCTTTTAATTCCTCCTTAAATAGCATGTCTGGTTTGTATGTCATAGTAGTTATTTTTCTTACAACACTTAGGGGGAAATTGTTAGGAAACTTTTTGTAAGAGTTGAAGAAAATTTTTGAAGATTATCTGATCAATCTGCTCAGATTTAATGATAACAAAGTTAATAGGTCACAATGAAGGAAGATAAATGACAATTAGACGAAAGAAGGAAGAGCATCATTATCAAATAGACCAGAAAGACATTCTCAACAACAAAGGAAGATCAAATGAAAAGAATATGATGTTTCCAATGATAATTTATCATCAGAATCTGATAGGATCTGATCATCAGAAATCTATTTGGATGATCAAGGACATCAGAAGATTTCTGATAAGGAGTTCATAAGAAGAATTCTGACACAAGCAACCTGATAAAGAGATAAGATTCTGTACGAACTCCTAAGTGACTAGTGGACTTAAAGGATTAAAAGAATATGTCAAAAAGCTATCTTTCACAATGCAAGTGTATGAATAAACAAATTTTATTCAGACTAACATTCTCTCTAAATAGAGAATAATACATCAAAGGAACACGTGAGTTTATGTCTTGCATTTATCACATCCTACAAACCTCTATTGCCTTTCACCAACAAAATTCTTTAAGTATTCGTTTGTACTAGCCAATAATCACAATCACCTTGTAATCTTTTCAAAGTGATATAAACTTCAAAAATTATGTATCTCGGTTTCTTGAAAGTTTGATTTCTTGTTCCGCACATTATTTTTCACATTTGTTGAAATCATTTGCTAAGTTTAGTTGAAACATTGTTATCTGGGACCAACACTCTTGATGGCATATCAAACAACTATACTATTAGGGTGAAGATAGTTTGCCTTATGGAAGAAGATGATGAACCGTAGTAAAACTGAAGTTTACAGTTTAGACATGATCTTAATGACGAAAAGGTATGATTAACATAAATCTTATACGATCATTTCAAACATATTGTCCTTATTTATATTCATTTAATTACTATATTACACCACAACTTAATTATTATATTACATCACATCTTTTTTTTCTATTTTGAATAGGGTAGGAAAATATAGGTAAGTTGTTTGAACAGGATGCTAAAGATTTAACGACTTCTTCAACCTTGATGAATGTCTTCTTATTACCACACCATCTCTTGCACCTAATAATGCAAGTCATAATTATAAAATAATAACCAGAAGATCTCTTTGAATTTTTTTTACTCAATTCAGAAGAGTATTAATTGGAATGGACCGAAGTACTATAGCTTTTCTTTTGTCAACTTTCAGGATGTTGTTCAAAATAGAATGAAAGTTAATACAACCATTGATATGTCATTTAAATCAATATTAATTAATGAAAGTAGTATATTTTTTAATTTATTTTGATATACACCATTGGTTTTATTCTAAAAGACGTGTCTATAATTTACGTTATAATAAAATGTGATATTCATAAAATATTAAAATCGGTAATTACGTCTTGTTTGTATAGGCATATAACCTGAAATCAAAGGACACGTAAAGATGTTCAAGCTACAAACTTTGCATAGGCTTATGGCTTAGCGAGAATACAAGATATTAACAATACGAACTTGATGAATCAACTTACTGGTTTGGAGGATGGGTCGCGACTTGTCAAGAATGAGAATAAATCTGAGAAGATTACACCTCCGATGAATGATTCAAAACTTCCATTGCTTCCAGATCCAACAGGAGTCCCTGGGCCACCAGTTTATGAACCAGCAACTATCAACGCGAAGCGCTTGTCAGGTGAGGAACTCGAGTTAAAAATATCAAAAGGAGAGTGCTTTTGGTGCACTAAAAAGTTCGTTTCAGGACACAAGTGCAGAAAGAAACAACCTTTTGTGATTAATGTGGAAGGTGATAAGGAAACTGAACAAGACGACAATTGTGAAGGATTGAATTGAAGAGCATACTTTTTGAGGGGAAAGGTTAAGGGGGAGTATTGTTACGTATCTTATTTACTTTATATTTTATTTTTATTACTATTGTTAAGCCAAGGGATTAGTATGCTATTTGATTTAGTTTGGGGGTGTCTTATGTAAGTTTCTTGTTTATTTATTTGATTTACGTATGGAATGGAAATCATCCAGAATTTGAGTCAAATGTCATCCTATCTCTTAGTTTTCGTCTTCCCCAAGGTTTTAACCCTATCATTCTTGCCCAATACCTAATAGATGATCAGGAAGAAAATGTTGGTTCTTGTGTCGGATGATTTTCTAACTTCAAAATTTTGTATTTATAAGTATTTTCTCTCCATCATATGTGTTCAGGTCATAAACTGGGCACCGGAGTAGTTGTAAATCTGAGCACATCATCCCATTTGGGAGACAAGTAACAATGGATACTAATCAAGCGTTGAATAGATTTTTGCAAGATATTACTAGCTATCCATATTTATTATCAAGCATTTTGTTTCACATTGAATCATTGTAATATGTATTTAGCGAATATGAACGATAGTTATTTCTAATTCTGTTACAATCTTAGAAATAATATTTTTTCAAAAGATTCAATTTCATTTACTAATCTTAGTTATTTGTAAGCTACGCTCAAGGGGCATCGCCTATGCTGCCTTTACCATCCTACAATCCTCTCAGTCTGTTGTACCCTGATGGCTGATGGAATACACTAAAAATATAACAAGTGCAGCGTATCATACACTATCGGCTTATGTTACGCCGAGCAATAATCACTACTAGAAAATGAGGCTAATACAACTTTTTAGATGTAACCTTTTTCAATTGTGTTGCATTTGAGTCTAATACAACTTAGTTCACCATAAAGGTTGTAGTAGATAAAGTTGCATTAGAAGATCTACTGCAACCTTTTTTCATAGAAAGTTGCTTAATTTTATTGAATCTGCAACTTTTTTATTTAAAAGTTACAAATTTAACTAAATGTTGCAACCTTTTTTTGAAGTGTTGCAAATTTTAGTGAAATTTACAACTTTTGTTAAAAAGGTTATATTGTTAAACTTATATACTAACTCTTATTATTTCAAAAGGTTGTGTAATTCAGTGAAATTGACAAAACTGTATAAAAAGTTTCGATATATAAATTGTAAATAGCCTCCTTAATTGTTTTAGTGATATTTGATATTTAAATAATATTCTTTAATAATATGATACAAATATAGGAATAATTGTCTGTGTATATCAAGAAACAAAAAAATAACAACACTTTAATCCTTTAGGAAAAAATAACAAACGCATCCCATGAAATCCTAAAAAGATTACTTTAAAAACTAATTTTATGAAGTAGAGGGAAAATTTGACTGTTTAGGAGTGAAATAGAAATTGAAGGAAAATTAGGAGGGAGAAGTTATTTTAAGAGATATGGTTTATTTTTATTTTTATTTAATGTATGTTAAAGTATATGACAAAATAAAAGAAATCTTACATTTATCAATTACATAAGTTTATTATAAAAACACTTAAATTTAATATTATATTATATTTTATTATACGTGTATGTAAATATCAAACTAATGAATTTAATATTTACCAAAAAGTGTTATAAATTAATATGTGAACATTAACGGATCTAGTTTTACTTTATATATCGATACAGCTTGTAATGAGCCCATTAAAAGTCAGGTCTAAATATGACACATTAAGACATCTATGATTTATTATTGCATATTATTATGATTTTATGATTCACTACAACTCAATATAGCGTTTTAAGACCTAGTTGACCTGATAAAGCCCACTATAGTCCAAAAGAGTAAACGTATTAAGGCCCACTTTCATTAATATATGTAATAATTAAGGCCCAACCAATAAAGACCATTGTTATATATTTTTATATGTATCATCTATTATTGCCTAATATAATCAAGTAAATCTTTTATTGCCTAATATAATCAAGTAATATTATAATCACTACAACCTATTAGAACCCTTCCGACCTAGTGTGACTTAATAAAGTGCACCGTGGCCCTAAAGATATCTATGTTTTTTAACGCTCATTGTGTTTTAGTATGACTCACTATAACCCGATTTAACCCTTAAGACCTAATAGATCCCATGGTGACTTGTCAAGAGCTATCATAACATGTAAGGCCCAAAATAGTATATTAAGACATATATAATTTTTATTACCTGTAATGATCTAATATGACTCACAACAACCCATTATAACAATTTAATATCTAGGAAGATATAATAAAGCTTACCATGGTCCATCAAGACATTTATGATTTAAGAAATTTATGATATGCTATTATCCATTACGGTATATTATGAGTAACAACACCCCAATTTGACCTATTAAACTAAATCATGGTTCATTAGTGCCATTAAGTTATCAAGGCCCAATACGATCCATTAAGACATGCATGATATATTATTGTCCATTATGATCTAATATGACCCACTACAATCCAATATAACCATATAAGATACAATATAACCTAATAAAACTCACAATGGTCCGCTAAAACTAGCCTAAAAGTCATCACTCATTAACGCACGATATGGTCCATCAAGAAACATATAATTTATTATTTCCCATCATTGTCTAATACAACTCGATCGAACTTTTTGAGACATAGTGACCTAATAAAGCCCATCACAGTAATTAAGACCCAATATAATATAGTAAAACATATATGATTTATCTTTGTCTGCTATTTATCTACTATGACTCACTCCAAGAGCTGCACAAATTGGGTATCTTTAATACCCGATTTCAAGTATGGAACCGATTTCGTTTTTTTTTTTCGATTTGAAATGATCTAAGCCAAGCCAACTCATTTTGTAACTGAGCCAAGTTGTGTTGGCTTGTTCTTAGACTTGTTTAACTTCAAGATCTAGCTCGATCCAGGCCAAGTTGCCTTATTCAATCGGTTATTTTTGAAAATATATTTTTGTATAATTTATAAATAAGTTATCTATATACATAATTGAGTTTTCCTTACAATTATGAATCGCACGATACCATACTAACAACATAGGTTCTAGTATTCCTTTTTATGTTTTTCTTGGTATTTCTACCAGTTTCGTGATGAACCGATTCGATTTTGACCGAATTACAACATTACCAGTTGCTACTATTCATACCGGTATATAAGTTTAGTCGAAGACAGAGTTGTATTCACCCATATATTCGTTGTTTCTTTCGATTGCTATATTGAGTTGATTTTAATTGATTTTTTTTGTTCTTTATTTTGACAAACCGAACCAATATTATTTGAACAACTTAGTAGTGGTATAGAATGCTAAATTGATTATGCTTTTGGTCTTCAATGTTGGATACGTGCTGTAACGCCCCGCGTTTCTATACTTTCAATATTTGGAAACCTTGTATCGTACTTCTATTTTTAGTAAGTGTTGTATCTTGTATTCGTCTTTCGTTGTAAACGTTGTAAACCGAGACTTGGATCGTAATGAGAAACCGTATTTTATCCATATTACGTTAATCATAGTCATGTTACACTTATACTTGTTCATACTTTAAACATGTAAACGTATTCGTGGTACTCTCAATCGTAAATGTGTGATAGCTTGCAAACATGGTATGTATGCGTAATCGAGACTAAAACGTGAATCTCGTAATCGTTAAACTAAATTCGCTACGAAAATATAATCACCTATTCATTTATTAAGTTAATTAATTAAATTAATAATTGATTAAATTAATTAATTAAATTAATTAATAAAATTAATTAATTTCTTTTTATAAAAACTAATATACTAATTTTTTAATATATTAACATTTAGATTTCAAATGTTAATATATTATACCTTTCTTTAATAACTCCAAGGTTTAAAGTGTAATTCTTGGATTCTCAAACTACAAGGGCCATTCTTGTCATTTATGAAACCTGATTTAATGATTTTTAAATGAAAAAATAATAATAAATCAAACCAGATCCGCGAGACTCGAACCTGGGACCTTCGGTTCAACAAACAGCAGCACAACCACTCCACCAACACGTCGCATGTGTTAGAACCTGGAAACACAAAGCTTTTAAGCTTTGTTTCCGGGTAAATGCTGGTCGCAAAAAGGGGGGCGGACAGCAGCTTTTGGGCGGGTTTTTGGGGTTAAAATTTGAGTTTTAAGCATTTTTTTACATTTATTCTCACATAAACTCACCTAACCACTAACCTAACTCATCCCTATAAAACCCACATCTAATCCAAGCATTTTACACTTTAATCTCTCTCAAATCACTTTCAAATCACCTCAAAATCCTTGCAACATCAGATTTTCGAGCAATTATATACCTCTTACAAAAGTGAGCATATCTTGCTTATTTCTTAACCAAATCATCCATTCTTCTTCCTACTTGCTTGGATAAACTCTGTGTTGAATTCCTAGGGTTCTCCATGGAGAATCCAGACCTGGAAATGCCCCAAAATGTCCAAGAACTTTTTGTTATGATTTAACTTTTCAAAAAAATTGTTTAATCTCATACTTTTCTCATTCATCCTAGTGTTCTTGAACTCCAAATCACATATTTGATTATGGGGACTAACCTAGGTTGTTAAACATGTAAATAGGAGTGTTTAAACACTCCAAACTTTCTTTTGAAGAGCATTGAGCTCACAAGTGATGCAAGTTCTTAGCTTGTTCATGTGTGTCCACCAAGGAAGCTTGGGCTATCCTAACTTGAGACCACACATCACTTGATGATTTTCATCAAGATCCCAAGCTAGTTTGCTAGACCTAAAGTGTCACAACCCCACCAAGCCGTTGACAAGTGGCCTCGTGTGCTAGTCCGGTTGTTATATTTCACTTGGCTACTTGGTATCATGGTGACACATCTTTACATTCATGTTATTTACTTTCTTGTATGTTATTATCTTGTTCTAAGACCCTCCTTGTTACCTTTGGTGACTCGTGAAGTGGTGAACAATCATATGTGGTCCAAAGTGGATGGTTAATCCTCCCACCTCCTACTTGACTTACATGATACTAAGAGGTTCCAAAGTGGATGGTTCATCCTCCCACCTCCTACATGATTATATAACTATATGGAACTATATTATAATCCTAAAACCGAAACCTTGATAATGACCTTATAATCAACTGTCAAGTTATTAAGTTTAATACTAAAGTATGTAATTCCTTGTCATGATTCTAATAGGTCCCGAACCTATGAAATCACATCCAACTCATAAGAGTTACTATAGTGTCAAGAACAAGTGTTACATCTTAGTGAATACATTCGTATCATAATACTCTATCAAACTTATTTTTAATCATGCTCGAATACTCCTCATCTCCCGTCTAAACTCTATACTCATACGCCTTGTTTCCTCTTGTAGGATAATTCAGCGTCATCATCGAACCAACGTCTTCACGGATTGTCAAGTGTAGAAAAGACTAACAAACCGTGAGTACACTCGACCCATTTTCGTTTTATCACTTTTGGGTGTAACATGTTTCCATATACGAAAATCACAACTCTTAGACTTTATGAAATGCACAAACAATCCTATATCCATGAATACTTGAATCGATTACTTGATGCTTACATCTTGAAATTCTTTATGTAATACCTTAGTCATTAAATATTTTAGCGTTCGTTTGATATGTATAGCGCTATAGGAATTCACGCATCCACCTCCATCGTGTTATTCGTGAGGTCATGTTAAACGTCGTGATTGCGTTAAGGGTTTGATTATTAGTATTGCATGCCTTGATATTGCTCTTGTATAGATTTAGTTGCCATGAGGATTGTTTAAACTTATTCGTATACGTATGCTATGCCTAAACTTGTGTACTCGCCTTTGCTTTCTGATATTTGTTAAAATATACACAATTTAGTCCCTCGTTTTATCCCCATTTTACATGTTTTCGGCCATAAAACCATGGATTAGACACCTTATCGTGTATGTTTTCATTTGCAGACCTTAAATAGCGTACCAGACAAGGAGATGCAGAAAACAAGGATTTTCTTGGCGAAACGGCGAAGTTGCGGACTTTCTATGAAGATTCAGATAGTGCACGACCGTGTAGAGGATTGGGACGGTCGTGCCAACCCAGATCAAAAGGGTTGCACCGGACGTGCATGCCCTAGGGCAAGCCAAGTTCACGGCATGCACGGCCGTGCCGATGGATGGCATGACCGTGCAAGTCTATTTTCCTCGAGTGCACCGGCCATGCGACCCAAGTGTCGGCTCATCCGGACACGCCATTTTCAAAACCTTATCCGGATAAGATGACGTCGCTAAATTGCGCTAATAGTGCACGGCCGTGCGGGACCTGAAATGTTATAAAAACAGGGCAGAACTCACTGATCGTGGATTGGACTTTTTCGGAGCGTTTTCTGGCGATTTTTGGGCTCCTGTAACAACCTGTTTTGCTCCGATTCAAGCCCCTATTGTGCCTAGAAGCTCCATTATCATCCGGTTCTTCAATCTTTAGCTTGTCTATGTTTTGACTCTTGACTCTTTCCATAATTTTGATTATGTTTCAAGCTTTTAGATTGTTGTTTATGTAATATTGTAGCCTCATGGCAAAAACACTTTGAATTACTTGCTTGTTAAACAACCAATAGATGTTAATCATGTTTGTAATGACACTTAACAACTTTTTATGTTAATCCTTGATGATTGTTTGCAACCTTGTTATTGATATTGGATTATTGATTATAGTTAATTATTTTGGATGATTAGTTCATGGTTAGTTAGGATATTTGAAAGAAGAAGCCTAATTAATCTTGCATTAGTGAACCTTTAGCTTAGTTAAAAATGTTCACCCCATGAGACTAGAAATGGGTATTGGGTTAATAAGGGGTAATTATTGTTAATCAAGAGTACTTTCCGTCGCGTAAGGACCTTAGCGGGTTAGATGGTGTCGTTATGAATTCTTAACATAAATCATAAGCTTAGTTAGTAGTTTCGGCCAAAATTGCTTTCTTAATAAATTTATGTTTAAGATTCGTAAAATAGACTCGGTTGTGACTTAATCTAGGTTATGCTTGTCTTGGTGGTTGCATTTGTTTATCGGTGTAACTTTCCTTGATTTAGTGAGGTTAGAAAACTCTTAACGGATGACTAACTTATTTTTAAGGGATTTTCATAAACATTAATCAATAGGGGCGTTAAAGAACAACTTTAGGTGGTTAAAGTGTGTTTATCGTTTTAACTTTCCAAAGAGTTGTCATGTTAGGATTCCCGAAAGGGATACTAATGTCTTTGAAAAATGGAAAATTGACCAAGTGACTTAGTGGCATAACCGACTTAGTTAACATATTCCGGTTGTTCATAAAGCAAGGCTATACTTATATTTTTTTCATATTTGGAGTCCTTGTGTTTACAAAAAGAAAAAGAAACAAAAAAATTATGTTTTAGTCATTTTTAGTTTAAACACTTTATCAACCTATCTTTTTATACCGATAGAATATTGACAAAGGTTTAGTATTATCGTCTCCGCCCGCATCCATGGATCGATACTTGGTTCTTACCGATACTTTACTACATATATGGCGGGGTACACTTGCCCTTTCATGTGTGTTTTGATGTTGAAGTATAAATCATTTTTATAAATTTAAAACCGAACCGTGTGTGAAATTCATTGTAAAAAATATGTATATATACGCACACGTCACATTCGCATTGACATTATTTTAAAACATGTTACAGGTTGAAGGAGATGATGCTATGAAAACAATATAGCAAGGACTAGGTACACACAAATTAGACGTTAGGTTTAATGTTGATGTATCAATTTTGTTATGACTTTGCAAATGTTATGTTGTTTTTTTGTTTTGTTACATTGATGTATTTGACAATTTTTATGAAATGAAATATGGTTTAATTAATTATTATCACTTATTAATGTTGTGAGCAATGAGCAATCTCGTTTTCGTCTCATCCCGTTGTTTTCGCCATCGGTTGAGGTGTGACACGGCGGGTACGTTTGATGCAGGTTTAACACGTATCAGTTGTGTACTTCAATTGAGCTTGTAGTTTGTTCTAGGGTTTAGGTTTTCACATCTGAATGTTTTGATTTGATAAATCACCATAATTTGTTTGGTGAACTGCAATTAGGTCGTTATAATCCCTTTTATACCCTATAAAGTGAAACATTTTGTGTAGTTTGAAGCCGGATCTTTTTCGAATTGGTTGTAAATCAGTGTTCTCTATCTTGAAGAAGTATTTATGATAATTAGAAACTTACCTGTGATGATATTCAAGTATGAGAAAAGTTATATGCATCTAGATGGGTAGCTAATGTTGCGGTTTCGGCATGTGATTTTTTTCATTATAGGAAGTCAAGATGGTAAATAATACTTCTAAATGTGAATACTTACACTTGTTTGATAGTAATAACCTAATTTGGATTGATATAAAAATAAGTAACCTTCATGATAATGTTGTTATTAATTCAGTCTCATGAGGCTCTTTGTAGAAGGAAGTATCTTCAAAAACGGTTGAGGTGTTCGCCTTGAGACGAAACGCCCAAAAAACAATTATGTGCCTCAGGGGGTTTCTATTGTACGTGTGCCTCAGGGGTTTTTGTATATTTGTTTTTTTTATGTCAATTTCAAGCAATTTGTGTCTTCTTTATGTGCGTTTTGACGATTTTCATGAATCTGATGATGAATTTAGTTAGCATTAATTTTATAAGATATATAATCTTTATATTTATTTTTTTTAATCCTGCCTCGGGCTTACGCCTCGTGAGGTGAAGGGAAAAACGCCTCGAAACTTGTTTCCTTTTTTTAAACCTTGGTTTTTTAATTAAGTTTTGCCATTAATTGTAAGAGTGTCGGAAGTCTCTTATTTTACCTTCGCTTATAGAGAAGTTGGTATGTTTACATCTAAGATAATATCAGATAAAGAAGCTGACTTTTGTCAACATAGAACTTGGCAACTTGCTGTCATTTCTCTTTTTCATGGTGTTTGCTCTGTTAATTTTGTATGCTTCATCTTGATTTCAGGAGATGGGATCCACAAATGAAGATGAAAAACTCAATGAAAAGAGCCTACTTTTATGGAGCGCAAGAATTTAGGTGGCAGGTATATAGGAACCAGTGATGAATATAAAGAAGATTTAAGATTAGAATCAAGCAAATGGAAGAGCATCATCAAAGGTATTATTCATCAACATGACATATCTTTGTTTCAGTTACACATAATTCCTCATAACATACATAAACCTTAAACTGAAAATGCAAGTAAAAAAGGTTTTTTTTGATTGTAGATGCTATTACATGACATCTGGATCAATAACTCTACCCCTAGGAGCTGTGTTGGAGACAAAAGTTGCCTATAACCGAAAGTTCACCAAATTTTTTTAGTGATATTCAGAGTTAAAATTATTAAATTATATTGAATAACCAACTTATATGAAGTTTTGCGATGTCAGCAGGTGCTGGGGTCCACTCGTTGGTAGTCGGGTTCCCTTGCAAGAAGTATGGTGTGCATATTCAACTTCACGGACGAAGTTCAAGGTTGTCTCATTTGTGCCATCTACTGTGATGACCCAACATGCATAATTTGGTAAACTTTATATTTTGCTGATGTGAAAAACTGGGTAGTTTGGTTGACTAACCATGGTGGCATTTTCTGGATGAAACGGGTCGGGTTGACAAAAACCTCTTTGACAAGTTTATCTAAAAACTTAGTGTGTCAGTTGTCAAATATTGTTGTGAAACTATATTAAAAGCTGGATTTTTTGTTTTCTAATGTGGTTAGTTTAATGTTTTTGTATAGGTGGAGAAAAATCATACTATTTGTAGAATTTGCCCAAAATGCTTATAAGTAGTTTCGCAACAAGGCAACATTTTCAAGATCAATAAGTGTATGTGGTCTAGTTTTATTTTAAGCAGTTTTAGGCATGTTGGCTATCACATTAGCAGCCTGACGTAGTTATTATTGAAGCTGGATAACGAGGATATTGTATGAGGAAGAGCGTGGATGGTGTTGGATATTTTAGTGTAATTTGAGATTGCGTGTGACGTTCAAATAAGAGTGCACGCTTATTTGAATGTCATCGGGACTAACGGGGGATCCAAGGGGCAGCGCCCCTGGGAGCAGGGTCCAAGGGGCGGCAGCCCCTGGCTGGGGTCCTTTATAAAAAATGCATCAGAAATTGAATTTCGGGCTAAAATGCACTTTTGGAAACTTAAGGGACTAAAGGTGTTTTCGTTCAAAATTGAAACTGCAAGCAGTTGTGAAAAACTGAAAATACGCTCCCAAAATTTTTTAGATAAAAACACTGGACGAATTTTGATTCGAGACGAATCCCCAAAATCTCACAATAAAAAATTGTCATACAAAAATCTAGAATTTTTCTGATTTTATCCGATCAAAGATTGGTAGCCACTCCAATTGTTTGATCTGATAGTGATTACACGACTTCAGATTTATCCAAGCAATTTTGAATTATGCCCAACAAATGGTAATATTTTGAAAATTTTTAACATGAAGAACACCTACTGAAACATTTTGCAGTATCATGGGTAGCTACCTATCAGAGTACTTTAAGATCTTAGAGATGAGTAGAAGGTTTTATGACTTTTTATCATTGTAATTACAACTTTATTTTGATTACATTGTTATTTTGAGTTTAGATAGATGTTAAATTATGATATAAGATATTTATTATATTTGTGTATTAATAGAATTTTTAATACTTGAACTATAATTCTATAGAGTTGCATTTGGTTGTAAAAAAAAGTTACATATGTTGTAACTAAAATTTTAAAAAGAGTTGCATTTGAGTGTAATACATGTTGCATTTGAGGTAACAAATGTTGCATTTAAGTGTTAGAAATGTTGCATCTGAAAGTAATAAAAAAGCTGCTTTTGCATATAAAAAGGCTGCATTATGAAAAGGTTGCATTTGAATAATAAATGCAACTCTTTCAAAAAAGGTTGCATTATCTAACAAAAAGGTTGCATTACATCTAATGCAACTTTACCTAATGTAGCTTTTGATAAAAGGTTGCATTAGGCCTAACGCAACCTTTAAGAGGCCTAATGCAACATTTTATCGAGGTTGCATTAGCTTCTTTTTCTTGTAGTGAATAAAAGTTGTTATGTTCTCTTTATGAAGTTTAATTCTTGGTGGTTTGTGTATAGGTTAATCTTCGGTTTAATATAGTTAAACCATCAAGATCATGGTCAAGTGAAATGCAATATTTTGGTGAGAGCTTATTCAGGAATAAATTATGATGTTTGACGATGTTTATAACTATGATGAATAACCAAGCTTTGACATTTAGAAAAATGGCTACAGAATGGACAAAAATCATTTTCTTTAGTCAGGTATGCATAGGGTTTATTTCTTAAAGTTGGTTTATTCATTAATAGTTTACTGACATAAATATTTATTACCTTTATTTTTCAGAAACAATTTATGAATCTCCACATTAATGCAAAACTAAAGGGCCTAAGAGGATTGAAACAAATAGTGTTGAAACGAAGAAAAGCGACTAGAATTGCCAGAAATGTATCACTGAGAGAATTCTGTGTTGGAAAAAACTTACTTGATTTGATTAAACCATGATTTTTCTATGTTTGCGCAACCACATAGAAATTGAAATCAAGACTTGGATTGTACTTAGAATCGTGTTATCACTTTCATATTATACCATTTGATCGTACTTAACAAGGATTTAATCGGATAAGACTAAGTATTCAAGAACAGATTTGATTTGTGTTGAGATGTAACCGTACGTTTCTTCTTCGACCAGTTTCCGTATATTCGTCATATATAAAATACCATCTGTTATTCCTTTTCACAAAAACATAATATATGTCCCATCTGATCCCATTTAGGCCAAAAAATGGAACCCAATCAAATAGACATGGGTTTTTTTATTAAAAGCAAAACATAGTATTTTTTTTTAAATATGCGAATCATATTCTATTCTATATTCTATTCTATATAACCTACAATAACAACATTGATCAAGAGTGGCTGCTGAGTGGCAGCCTTTCATTAGTCAATTCCTTTTCTAAAATATAAATAATTTTTATTTTAGCTTTTACCCTTTAATATTTAGTACTGTCATTTAAACCTTTCAGCTTTTTTAAAAACTATATACTCCATTTTTAAGTAAGTTTTTGTTTATCTTAGCTTTTACCCTTCAACATTTAGTTGTGACACTTACAACCCTTCGAGTTTTTATAAACTATATAATCAATTTTTACGTGCTTATATCTATTTACGTGTCGGTATAAATTCAAGTTAATTACCTTCTTTTGTCATTTAGTAACTTTTTGTTTATTTTAGCTTTTACTCTTCAACATTTAGTATTGGCCGTTACAACCCTCAAACTTTCTAAAAACTTTATAATCATTTTATGTGTTAATATCTGTGTGCATGTCAGTATAAACTCAAGTTGATTACTTTTCTTTGAATATGGGTAGGCTCAGATATAATATGTTTCTTTGCTTTTTTTACGGTTTAGTTGATCTACGTTTCGCGTTAATTTTGTTTTAAAACAAGTCGGATCAAATATAATATGTTTTCATTAGACTTTACAAATTCAGCTTGCTTTACGTTTCGGTCCCCCAGCAACGCGTGGTACCATTTCAACTTAAAAAAACATAATTATTTTTATGTACGTGTCGGTATAAGTTCAGGTTGGTGTTCGACGTAAATTTCTTTCGCAAAAAAGTTGACCCTTCAAGTTTTTACTGCAAAAATTCGAGGTACTTTACATTTGGACCCGCCGTATCGCGCAGGGAAATTTACTCAATAGTGGGTTGCATGGTAGTGTGCCATTGGTCAATATTTTTTTATAAAGTTTTGGCATAAATTTTGTTTTAAAACAAGTCAGATTAAATAAAATATGTTTCCATTAGACTTTATAAATTCAGCTTACTTTACGTTTCGGTTCCACCACAACGAGCGGTACCATTTTAACCTAAAAACATAATTTTATACTTTTTTGTATGTGTCGGTATAAGTTTAGGTTGGTGTTCGACGTAAATTTCTTTCGCAAAAAAGTCGAGACATTTATAATACATTTATGTGCTTAGTTTTATGTACATCTTCGTTAGTCCAGCGTTTTATTGCTTAAATTCGAGTTACTTTACATTTGAACCCGCCGCATCGCTTTGGTAAATTTACTAGTTATAAAACAATTAGATGATATGATCCATGGCATCATATAGGACCAACATTAATCTAAGTTATATTGAGGCCCAATTGATCTAAGCCTAAATGGCAATTCATTTAACTGATGAAAACCCAATTACATAAGAGGTCCAAAAGCAATTAATAAAACAGACCCAAAACATAAAATAGGCCCAAAACTAAATGTACATTATATATATAAAACCGATGAAGTATTCGATCTTATTACATTAAAACGAGTCTGCATTCTCGCATCTCCAAACTCGTTTAAAATTTTAACATGATCCATTTAGTCGATAGACTAATTCAATACCACTACATGTCGATTACACTAAAATTACCAATTTTCCATAGATATTTTCTTTCAAAAAATACTTATTGAACTTGGTGAAAAGATAAATTGTGTTTTTTATTTAAGTTTTTTTGACAGTCTAAAATCCTTATTTTTGGTTGAAAAAGAAGCTTGATTATTTACCTTGTGGTTTTTTTATAGTCTAAAATCCTTACAAATAACGTTCTTGTTTAGAAAGTAAAGAAACAATTATTGTATCCTTATGACATTAAAATACCTCGTCCACTGGATGGGTATAGAATTAGTTATTTTTGCTTATTATATAAAAAACTATATATATATAATTATATATATATGTGTTAAAAAAGAGAATCACCATTAGTTGCAAGAACCGCAAGAACTTTTTGATCCGCGCGAGTTGGGTCAAATTTTTTGTTGCACAAACGTAGATGAAAAAAAATATAAACATATCTATAAAAAAAGTAAAAAAATGTCGAGTCGGTAGTTTTGACTGATGGAAGTTTTTTTACAGCAAACATAAATTTTGGAAGAAGATAAATATTTTTTTTACGCCTTATGTAAATGTGGGTATGCGACATTTTTTTCAATTTTTTTGCTGAAACAGTGATTGTTTTTACGACTGTTTGAGAAAATTTTTAGAAAAACCTTTTGGATGGCCTAAAACTCGCGGTTCTCGCAACTCGTGGTGGTTCTTATTTGAACTGGATCCTATATATATATATATATATATATATAGGGATCGGTTCAAATGAAAACCATCTCCAGTTAAGAGAACCGCGAGAACCACTTTCCACCAATCAGATCATGCCATCTATACACTATTATTTTAAATCTCAAAGGTTATTTTGTTAATTTACTCAAAATGACATATCTAACTCTCTCTCTCTTTAAAGTCTTATCAGACTTTCCATTCATCATCTCTCAAAATGTATATCCACTCTCTCTCTCTCTTTAAACTCATATTTTCACCTAAATCAAAAGTGCTTTTTCCCAAAAAACAAATAATAATAAATAAATAAAAACATTTTGTAATCAGATTTTTTTTTCAAAATTTGTAATAAAACTAAATACATACTTAAGTAATTTATAATAAATTAATATATTAATATATACTTAAGTCAATTGAAAAAATAGCCTTCATACAATAGTATTCAACCAATGTAATTATAATAAATTAATATATTAATACATACTTAAGTTAATTGAAAAATAGCCTCCATACGATAGTTTTAACCAATGTCACATTCTATAGTATGATTAATTTGGTCAATAATTTATATTATTAAAATTTAATATAAATCCCAAAAAAGACCTCATTGTATATAACCGTGCGTAAAAATACTTAAAACCCACGCGTAAAAAAAGCTTTAAAACCGGCGTGTAAAAAAGTTTAAACCCGGGTTTTAAAAAAAGTTAAAATCGGGGCGTTAAAAAAGTTTTAAGAACCAGATCGTAAAAAAATTATCTGAGATTTAAAATAAAATTAATAATTCATGTTTAAAAAAAATTAATTGAGAGTTAGAATAAAAAAAATCATCTGTGAATTAAAGAAAATCAATAATGCATGTTTAATTTTTTTTAATAAAAAACAATCTTATTAATTAAAAGAAAATCAATAATCATACAGTCATTAAAGCTATAGTAAAAAGACCAATATGCCCTTTTCTCACTAAAAAACAAAATGTTATTAATTAAAACGCAATCATTACATTTCTTTATTGTCTTTTTAATCTCATTCATCGAAACACCTTTGATCAATGGTTAGTATTGGTTCATACGGTTCTCACAACTCAAGGTAGTTTTTCATTTTAACCCACCCCTACATATATACATTTATTTATTTATAGCAAAAACTTGTGGTGTTAGTTTTCGGGCTAGTACAAATTATTTGCATACAAACCCAAGCATTGATTATAAGGTTGGATACTATAAGGGTCCCAGTTTCATGAATCACACATATTTATAAATTTTATAAATATATTTTCTAGGATCATAAAAGTATAACCAACGTTTCTTTGTGTTTCAAACATTTACATTTTTCAAAGTTAACATGGATACTATCTAGCTAGTTGGGTGATTTGATGCATGCTAACACGTATACTAGACACATTATATAGGCTCATAGTGTCTTATTGGATTAGACCACTTGTATGTCGGGATTATATTTTACTATTTGGACATTTGGATTTATGAGTTCATAACCCTCACTTTTTTACAGTTTTACATTTTTATAAATGTTTTTGGGGGTGGAAAGACATGCAAGTTTTACAAAAGGACACAAAATTTCGGTGGATGTAAATTCATATTTCTAAACCATGTTGCAAATGGATTTCAATAAACTCAAATGGTTTATGAAAGGTTTATGCTCAACATATCGGTTTTACAAAATACGCGCATATTTTCGAAACGAACATGGGTTTCATGACTAGTGACGGGATTGTCCTAATTACAGCGGAACCGGGTTGTCCTGCAAACAAATAAGAGGACTGGTAGGTCTTGCTTACAGACTCAAATGGGCTAGGCCCATTCTCACTCGTGCGAGGCATAAATACTTCATGGTTTTAGGCCCCTCTTTTCTTTTAAAGGTTTTTGGTTTTACACTCTGGGGGGATACATGTTTTGATGGTATGGTTTAGCCATGGAATGAAATATTAGATCATGTGCTAATAGGGTCTCTCTTAAGCGTCATTAATCTTTTATAAGACCACAGAACAAGAGTGGTAGATCTATTAGGTGTAGGCGAACCCATTCATGGGTCCTTGTGTGGTCGCATGTTGTGCTTTTGTTGTCCCCGTCTGGTGGCCTGGTATTAAATCGTCTATGGTTGAGTGCTTCCTATGTCGACACATATATTATTGTCTTTGCAATACATTAATGATAATTAAGTTCATTGACGCTTTATATACCACATTTATATAACAAACTATGAACACGACGCGAACATTGACAATTACACAAGTTTTACAAGTACAAAGTTTCGGTTAAACATGCCAAGGAAAATAGTTTTATTACGTTTTCTCAACATCATTTAAACCTGTTATCAAAAATACTTATTTAAATCTTTTTCAAATAACTATGAACTCGCAAACTTTTTGTTGATTTTTCGCATGTTCTTTCTCAGGTTATATATTCAAATTATGGCACGATTAGAATAGGAGAACCCATGGGGATTTGAGTACTTAGCGGGCGTTCACTTTCTAGAAGTCTTAGCATTTTATACTTCTGCTATGCAATAAAGATACCAGTCAAATCCCGCCCAATTATGATTTTTGCGGGTGTGACATTTCATAACACGGGATCAATTAGTAAAGGGTGCAGTTTTTCTTTTATCACGCATATACAAAAAAAAGGACCCGATCGGATTTAATGACTACGGACCTATTAATTTGATTGGTATCTTTAGCAAGGTAATTTCGAAGTGTCTTGCTAATAGAATTAAAGTGGTGATCCGAAAGGTTATTTCGGAGTTGCAAACAGCCTTTATCAAAAATAGATTTATAGGGGAAGAAGAAAGCGTTCCTTTTAAAGATTAACTTCAAGAAAGCTTATAACAATGTTAATTGGAGTTTTATTGTCGATATGTTGTCTCAAATGGGGTTCCATCCGGTTTGGTGCATGTGGGTGAACGGGAACCTTAAATCTGCAAGGTCTTCAATTTTGATCAATGGAAGCCCTATATACGAATTCCAATGTGAAAAAAGGAATTAGGCAAGGAGACCCCTTTCTCCTTTCCTGCTTCTCAATATAATGGAAGCTCTTTTGTACATCTTTTTTGATGCTTCCTCGGTTGGGGAGATTAAGGGGGTGAGTCTTGGTAACGATCTATCTATTTCACACCTTTTCTATGCGGATGACGCATTGGTTATTAGCGAATGGCCATAGAGGAATATTAAAAACGTCGCAAGAATTCTAAGAGTTTTTCACTTGTGTTTGGGGCTAAAAATAAATATCAATAAATCGAGTATGATTAGGGTGGGTGTCAGTCTGATGGAGGTGGAAGATATGGCTTCGGTTTTGGGATATCAAGTTGGAGAGCAACCTTTCTCATACCTTGGTATAACCGTTGGGGCCAACATGAATAGGTTATGTAACTGGAGGCCGATTTTTGACACTTTTGAATCGAGATTAGCTTCATGGAAGGCTCGCAATCTATCTATAGGAGGCAGGGTGGTGCTCATGAAATCAGTGATAGAAAGCATTCCTATTTATTTCAAGTCTCTCTTCAAAGCCCCGGGCTGCATTATTAATGGGCTTGAGGCGATTATGAGGAGGTTCTTATGGGTCGGTGCTAGTAATACTAAGAAGATTCCTTGGGTTGCTTGGGAGGGGGTTTCTACTCCTAAAGCAAACTAAAAGGTGTGAATGATGTGCTTCTTGCGAAGTGGATATGGAGATACGGAGTGGAAGAAAACAACCTGTGGAAAAGGGTCATCGACATGTGTCATAAAGGCAACAAGGGGTGGTCCTTTTTGCCTTCGAAGAAGGCTTTGTCGGGTTGCTGGAACACTATTGTTAGAACGGATAAAAAGAGAAAAATAAGAGGTAAGAACCCCAGTGAATTTATCAAAGGCATTGTTGGAAATGGGGTGGACATTCATTTTTGGTTGGATCCTTGGTTAATGGAGTGCGTTGAAATTTCAATGGCCGCGTCTATTTAGTTTGGATAGTGATCGGTGTACCACAGGCTCGAATGGGGGGTGGAGGTGGATCAGGCACCCTTCCTCGGTTGAGGAGTTAGCTGAATGGGCCGATTGTAAAAGCATGATGGCTTCGGTTTCCCTGTCAACGGTGAAGGATATGTGGAAATGGATAGGGAACTCTTCGGGAACCTTTTCGGTTGGTTCGCTCAAAAATCAAATGATCAAGGAATATGACAATAGTAGAAACTTCTGCATGAGATGTTCTAAGTGGGTTCCAACAAAATGCAACATCCTTGTTTGGAGGGTTATATTCGATCGCATACCGCCGAAATCAGCGCTTATAAAGTGGAGAGTGGCGCTGGAGTCTGATGTTTGAATGCTGTGTAGTGATGGATCGGAAACTTAAGAGTACTTATTTATTCTTGTGAGGTGTCGTACATGGTCTGGCTTAACATCAGCAAATGGTTGAAGTTTCATCCTTCTCTCTATCAGAGACATTGTGACATTGTATGAGACTGCCAATATGGATAAACGAGAAGCTGACATCTTGCATGGGATAGTGATAACGGCGTGTTGGTGTATGTGGAGAGCGAGGAATGAAAAAGTTTTTACTAAGAAAGATTATTTTGCAGACCGCATCTTCGGCGACATTATGTCTTTCGGCTTTATTTGGTTAAAACATAGGTCTAAGCGCAAAGCGTTATCGTGGAACGATTGGTGTAAATATCCCTTGTATATGATGGATTTGTAATCGGGTCTTGTTTTGGGTTTACACAGTGTTTCCCTGCTTTGTGGTGGGTGCTGCTGTTCTGAATGGATTTTAAGTTTCAAAAAAATGTAAAGGAAATTATTTTAAGAAAAATAATGATTTATAACCGCAAAGACACCGAATTTTGAAAACACATAAGCCACCACAATTCTCGACATTAAAAACCATGAATTTATTTTTAGCGAAGCCTGCCCTTATTAGGAAAAAAAACAAAAATAAATAATCAGGAATCTTTCCACCTACTATTCCATCCAATTTCCTAAACTATGAAATTATCATCAAACTATGTCACATCTATTTATATAACATTTTTAATATCAGAATTCTGACACTGTCTTGAGCACTAAACTCATGTCATTTTCCAAAGCCACTTAGAAAATACCATGAATTTTCTTTATATAAAAGCCGGCTCTTAATAAAAAATTAGGAAAAAAACAAAAATAAATAATTAGGAATCTTTCGACCTACTATTCCATCCAAGTTCCTTAAACTATAAAATTATCCTCCGATGTGTATTCCATCCATCACCAACAAAAATGTTCGGAACCTTATCAGAAGAGGCAGAAGTAAAGGTGCCGGCAAGCAAAGCTTGGCTCTCTTTGGAACTCTTGAGATCGGAAAGGTTCTAGCCGGAACAACCCTTGAAGAGGTTGACGTGGTAGAAGGTGATGGTGGACCCGGTACCATTCAAAAGCTTACCTTCAAGCCTGGTACGTCTCATCATCTATGAATAAAAGTTAACAAAAGTAAACGAAAAAAGGCGTGATAGTATTTTTTTATATGTCCAGGGTTAGGTTTCTCTTATTGCAAAGAGAAGTTCACAATGGTGGATGACACAAATATGGTCAAAGTATCAGAAGCGGTAGAAGGGGGTTTCTTGATATTGGATTTAATTCTTATCGGGTAAGGATTGAGATCAAAGAGAACCAAAAGGATAACTCTCGCTCATCGTGTGTTTTGAAATTAACACTTGAATACGACATCAAGGAAGAGTTTGCTGCTAATGCTTCTCTTGTCACCACTGGGCCTCTCCTTGCCATTATGAGTGTTGCGAGCGAGCATCTTTTGAAATCTAATTAACACATAAAACGTTTATTATCATTTCTTTTATATTGTACTGGATATGAATAAGCTCGTATTACATTCCTTTGTCACTGCTTTTAGTGGTGAACTCATCCCAGTGGCTTTGAATAAGCGAAGAATACCTTGTTAGAAGATTACCATCAATTTATTACTAATGTCCTAGTGGTGCCATAAAAGAAATGTTTGTATGTAAACTCTACGTGGATAGTGGTGCCATAAAAACATGTTTGTATGTAAACTCTACGTGGATGTAAACTATGAGGTTAATATTGGTACACAACTTGTTCATTATATAAAACATCAAAGGACTACCGGTCCACATGTATCTTGTCTTAAAGTTGTGATTTTAATTAATTATATTAAAAATTATATGGGGGTAAGTTTAATAAAATACGGTTTGCTTTAAGATTTTTATTAAATATTGTTGGGGTTTGCTTCAAGATAATCCATGTGGGAAGGTTGGGTCACAAATATTATTTTTTTTGAAAGGTGAGGTGTTATTGATGTTGAGACTTGTACACGGGTTTTTAAATTTTTATCGAGTGAAAATGTGTACAATAATTTAAAAATGCTTAATGTTACCTAAAAGGAATTCAATTGCAAGTATCTTAAGAAATAATATAAAAATAAAAGAATCCGAAAACCATAAGGAATAGAAAATAAGAGTTTCATAAGATTACGTAAATTTTGGCGTGTAAATTTCCATCTTCTTGCACAATCTACCTGCCACCTTTATTTTAATGTACTTAGAAGTTGGTTTAAATTGATACCAAGCTTGGTGATCCCTAAAAAAAGTTCTCCTTAAGACCTGTAAAACTTGGGTCTTTTTTTTTCCATTAAAGATATGGTTATGCCCATAAAGCATATAATGCAATGCTAACTGCTAAGGCGTGATATCTTGCACCATACATATCAAGTATACCATGATGTATTATATTTAGAGTTAATTGTAAATTGAGACATTGTGGTTTATATGAACATACATGTTGAGCTCTTAAGCTTTAAAACTGACCTCCCAAGCCCCGATGGATGCAATTTTATACATTCTGCGTCCTTGAAGTTACCCATCCTTTGTTAACCATTAGATATATGGTTAAATGTCAAATTACCCTCATGGGTTCATTGTGTAAATTCCTCCCTTATATCTCCTTCTTCCCGGTCTACCCGAATTCGCCCAAATCGATTTAAGCCCTAATTTTCTCTCAATTTACTAACAAAGTCTCAATCGTCATCATCGTCATTGTTTGGGATGAATTTTTATAGTCATGATCTTGACTTTTGCAGGTCCGCAATAAGATCCTGATGTGGTTAAAATATCCCAGGATCCTAGTGGGACTTAGGATCCTAAATATATTCGATAGTAATAGATTGCTTCTATCTTGAAAGGATATTTTGCAGGAATATTCTTTGTTAACGACTATTAAGGGCTTGCACCTGAATTATTGTGGAATTAGCTCGAGAAAATGTGTAGAAGTGAAGATGGAAGCTGCCAACGGTTGATGACTAATTCTTTCAGGATCTCGGATATCTCGGGGCTCTAGTTAGGATTTGTTTTGACTTGTATTATAAAATGGGTTGATTTGGATCAACTTAGGGACACGAAACACTCACTACAAACACATAACACTCGTTCACAAACAACAACATCGATTGTAACACTTAATTTGATTGATCAACCCACACATTTGTAATAGTTTTTTTCATATTAATATTAGTGGAGCTGTGTAGTTCCAGCTCCCGGTTTTTTTTTGTGCCGGAGATCAACTTCACAAAGAAGATTAAGGGCTTTCCCCATCATAAATCCTTTATGTTCATCGCATTTGTTTTACTTTCACAACATTTTTAGTGTATAGTCAGTTTTCTAAAACCAAGATCCTGACTATGAATTCTAGATCTTGAACATCAAATTTGTTATACTCGCTAGCACCTTACCTCACTATCTAAATTTGGTTGTAGAATTCATTTTATTGATTTTTAGCGAAAAAAATTTGGCGCCCACCGAGGGGCAGTGGTGCTTTTCATCGTAAATTTCTGTTAAAATTTCTTCTAGATCAATTTCTTGCAAAACTATTTTAGAAAATGACCTCTCAACCAAACTCCTCATAATCACATCCTCTGTGACTGCTGCAACTGCCGGAACCAGCAACACTCTTCCCCCATCTACTTGGGGAAACAAAAGGAAGACTACAATTGCTGCAGGAAATGCATACTCAGGGCCGAGGAAGTCAACTGCAGGACCTGTTTTGGCTTCAAATAATGAGATCCTATCGATGTTCGCCTCGGTGCAAAACCAGATGAAAAAACAGCATGAGACCAACCAGCTATTGTTCAAGGAGTTGAGGGAATTGAAAAAATCCAGGAACTCGATGGAGGTGACAAGACCCCTACAAGCCAGAACCATGAATTTCTGCACGCCAAGATCCTTAGGAGTTCACCAATGAGACTTTATGCCCATATAGTCAGCATCGGCACCTGTTGGTCCATCTCATTCTATCGGGATCACGTCGAGCAAAGACTTAGAAGCTACTCTAGGATACTCAACCAAGGATCCTAAAACTAGGAACCTTACTAATAATTATTCATTAAATAGTAACGATTTCATGCAGAATGCATGTGTCAATCCATAAATGGCAAGAGAACTGAAGAAGTTCAGAGACATGTTCTCTAGTGTACGAGGAGTGGTGCAACAAATATCGAAGGTATCACCTGAAAGGATCTCCAGGTTCGTTCCCCAATCTGCAGCACATAGATCCTAAAAAGATTCCAAACTCCGTATATGAAGCCGTATGATGGAACCACTGATCCTGAGGAACATGTGGCCCAGTATAGGGAACAAATGGAGATCAATCCTATTCCATCAGATCTTAAGGAAGCTTGTTTGTGTAAAGGATTTGGATCCACTCTGACAGGATCGACCTTAAAGTGGTTACTCAACATTCCTCCAAACTCTATAACTTCTTTTACTCATCTAGTTAATATGTTTAATAACCAATTTTATTGTAGCAGAAATTTTGAAAGATTAACCAGTGATCTTTACAGGATTACACAGGGTCAAGACGAGTCCTTAAGGGATTATATGGGTCGAGAATCCTTGGAGATTCCAAACCTTGTCACTACTACAATAGTTCAGTATTTCAAGATGGGACTTCAAAAGGTTTCTCAATTTTATGAAGAATTAGTTGCGATACCTTTCGGGAATCTAGTCAAAGTTCCCAACAGGGCCTTGAGATTCTTAAGACTTGAAGAAGACAGGAAGATCCAGAAAAAGATCTACCCCTGCCACTTATGACCATCCAAATAGAAAATGAGATTCTTCTCATAAATCCTACAAATCCAAACCATATTCTAAAAATGATAACCACAGGGTTAATGTACTACAAGAAAATGGGGTGTTTACCTACACATGCAATACCTACACATGTTTGTATATGAGTTGGTAATGGTTGATAATATTTTTTCATAATAACTAACACTTAATATGTGTTGGTAATACGTTTTACCTACACTTGTTGGTGGTGGGAAAATTTCCCACCAAATATGATGATCAATTAAATGTTGTTTTACCCACACATGTGATAAATTTTAGTAATGTGAAGGTAAATTATCTACACATATAATAAAAAGTAATATATGTGTGGGTAAATAGTTATGCTTGCCAACACATAATATTTATAAATAAATATGTAGATAAATTAAGTAAACAATTATTTATTTTATTTTATCAAAAATGAAATGACAAAATAAATAGCTACACATATATAAAAATGTACAATATATGTAGATATTAGATACTTTAAATTAAGTAAACAAATTGTATTTTATTTATTGAAACTGATGTTGCAAAATATATGTGTAGATAACTGATGTAATTAAAATTCGTAAATGCATCTTCATTTTATTTTTGAAATTGACGAAGCAAAATAAATACCTACCCGGATTTAGTGTGTACAATATGTGTAGATATTGGATACATATAAATTAAGAGTTTGGTCTAGACATGTTTAGGTCAGTCTCAGGTTGAACCTGCAAAACCATTTACCTGAACTGGTCGGGCTCGTGTCAACTTGACAGGGTGGCTAATTGACCTGTTTAACCCATTAATATTTTATTATTTTTTTTCAAATGTGTCTTATGTCATAAATTATATTGGTTTTGTTTTTTATCACATAATTATAACATAAAAGAGAAATTGTCATATGATACTATAATTAAATGTAATTGTTTTACATTTGTATTTTTTGTAAGCTTTGAGTTTTAAAATATAAACATATGAAAGAATAAAAAAATCGGTTTAAACAGGTCGTGTTCGGATCAACCCGCTAATATTCGTGTTGTGTTCAGGTTCATATGTTTAACATGTTTTTCGTATTCAGATTTATTCTTTTTGGATTCGGATAGCGTTAGATCTGCCAATGCGCTAACAAACCTGTTTAACACCCTTAAGTTAACACAATATTGTTGTACTCTTTATCTAATACTTATTTGAATGTCAAAAATATTAAATGTTCACCTTTCATTTAACGATGTTTACCTGTCATTTAATGATTTGTGAGATAATTTCAAATAACACGAGTTTAATAATAAGTGTTATGTTATTAGTTACTAGTTGCTAATTAAAATGTGTTAATAAGTGTTTTATTATAAGTTATTACTAGTTGCTAATTATAATGTGTAGATAAAAACAAAATAACATAGGAAATAAATATTTAAAACAATTTTCTTAAATGGTCAATTTGGATCACTCTTGGGTCACTGAAGCATTATCGTGTCAACGCGGAACTAGCTGATCATATCCATTTTACTAGGCATAATGTCTATACACCAATTTAAAATAAAATCTAATAAATATAAATAAAAACCCCTTTGTAAGAATCGAACATGACCTATTAGTCTTAAAGTTTATCTCACAAAAGATGCCACTAAACTATAGAGCTATGGCTAAAACAAAAAAATATTGATAAAGAAACCTAGCAATTGAAGATATTCTTCAAAACCTGTTCCATTTTTCCTCTCATCTGAACCCTAAGATAAACATGTAAACTCCAATAAAGATACCTAAAAGTTTGCAATGGATAAACATGTAAACTCCAACAAAAAACCACAAGAATCATCCGTAACTTCTTTTTTTGCTATCCATCTTTGTTTTTGCCAGTGCAAAGAAGGTATCTGAGTCTTTATTAATTATTATCTTTCTCTTCTTCACATATGTCGCTATTTACCTGCAAGTAGTTTCATATTGTTATTTATTGACAGAATCTACAGGTAGGAGTGCTCATCTGGCCCCCTATGATTTCTTGAGGTTTATATGTCAAACTTTAGATTTTTTTTTTATATCAAACCTTTAACCTGCAATTACAGTATGGTATCTTTTTTTATGTGGCTATTTACATTTTGCCCTACCTTAGGATTTCATCTATATTTACAAACATTAGATCCTTGACAAACAAAATTGAGTTTAATATATGCTATGTTGAATGGTAATTAGGGTGGTCATACTTATCTGAAACCCAGATAGTGAATCCCATGCGAAGCCACCGAACCCAAATACGAGTATACCTAAATAGCCTAAAACCAAATAATTCTAAACCTGTAGCTAACTAAGTATAATCGTTTCATTTGGTAGACGAATAAATTTGGTGCTTATTTGGGTAACCAGAATAAACGATTACAATTTACATGTATTGTATACGAATGCTGATGATATAATGGTGATGTGTATTTTTTATGTATATATAATGTGTTTATGTATATGTTTATGCATATGTTTGATGTGTGTTAGCTTGTACTCTGATGTTAGATGTGAGTCTTGAAAATGTTTTAATCCATCTATTTCGTTAGAAGCCCAATTATTGGCCTTACTTTTTAGCAGTCATGCCTTAGTGTCGTTGGGCTAACTGCATATGATTGAACTTATTTTCTAGAGCTCATTATTAGTAGCTCATTTCATAACCGAACCCATATAGCCTGAATACCGATTTTAGTGACCTTATGCAAGTAAGTATTTGGCTGAAGTTTCAAACCCCCAAAATCTGACTAACCCAATCTGAAGAACCCAAAACCCAGTTAAAATACCCGATTAACACCAGTAATGGTAATGGGCTAATGTTGTTAGTAGACAATAGCTAATTAATTGAAAATATGTGTAGGATCAAATGATCAATGTAGGTCGAACTATTACTTTTTTCCTTAATCTCAACATGCTTATACCATTTGAATGATCCATTGCTGATTTCCACTTGTATTATCAGAAGTAATTTAGATGCATGCTTACGTGGAGTATTAGGACCAAACACAGGACTACTTACATATTTTTGTTTGAAGATATTATTTTTGTTTATAGAATTCTTATATGTCTTGTAGTGATTGTATGATGATGTTTCTCAGTTTAAGATATTTGTATATTTTAGGCGACTGCGATCATTTTGTATTATGATGTTTAGCGTGTTAGTTTTTCGTCATTTAAACTAGATATTCAAACTAAGTTTTTGAAAGTTGTTTTTCATTCAAATAGAATAGATCGATGTTTAATCTATTCTTGCATCTTATATATATATAGATATGGGTCATCAATTGGTAAAGAATGGGAACCGGGTATCGACCGAGTATGTGGACGGGGTAAAAGAATTTCTAAATGTTTCCTGAAAAACTTTGAACTCCAGCGGGTTAACTTTATGCCCATGTGCTAATTGCCTCAATACGAGACTACAAAAGATAGATTTCAGTGCTTACCATTTGATTAATGTAGGAATTGATAAGTCGTATACATGTTGGGTGTACCACAATGAGGATGAAGAAGATGGGGGACCTAATGAATTTGTTAATGAAGAATCTGCTGGCTTAAGAGCAGGATTAGAGGATGCGACTGGTCATCCATTGTTTAATATTGGCCCTACCAATGATTTAATTGGAAATCAACAACCAGTTGATGGAAATAATCCATATGAGAAGCTGCATGAAGCGCTAAATAATCCGTTGTATGAAGGTTGCACGAATTCCTCTACCTTGACATTTGTTGTGAAGTTGATGAATTTTGAAAGTGATGAACACATGGACTGATAATTCTTTTGAGATGTTACTCAGGATGCTGCATGAGGTACTTCCTGCTAGTAATAATTATCCAAAGAGCTATTACGATATTAGAATGCTACTTTGGGAAGCTAGTTTAGGTTACGAGCTTATTGATGTGTGTCAATATGATTGTGCTATATTCTATGGGGACAACAAAGATGCCATAACATGTCCAGTTAAGTAGTCGTTATGTGCACAAAAAAAGTGCATATAAGAAGGTTCGTTACTTTCCGATAACACCTCGTTTGAAGCCCCTATATGCATCACACCACACAGCTAAAGACATGCGTTGGCACAAAGAAGTACACAATGATGAGCAGGGAGTTTTGCGTTATCCCGCTGATGGAAGGGCTTGGAAACAATTTGACGACGCGTATCCTAATTTTGCAGATGATTCGAGGAGTGACGATTGGGGTTGTCTTCAGATGGGTTTACCCTTTTAGTAATATGACCACAACACATAGTATGTGGCCAGTCATTTTGATACCATAAAACATGCCACCTTGGTGTACAATGCATAAGAGCAATTACCTTTTAAGTTCATTGATTCCTTGGCCAAATCTCCTGGTAAAGAATTTGATGTCTTCTTAAGGCCGCTTGTAGATGAACTTAAAGTTTTGTGGCATGATGGGGTTCAAGCGTATGATGGATATTCAAAACCTCCTTTTACTCTTTATGCTGCAGTAATATGGATGATTAGTGACTTCCCAGCTTATTCTTACATGTCTGGGTGGAGCACTATGGGCAAATTGGCATGCCCAATATGCCTAGAGGATACGCGTTCTAAAAGGATTCGTGGTAATAATCTATGCTTAATAAAGTTACTTTAAATTATTATTATTATTATTATTATTATTATTATTATTATTATTATTATTATTATTATTATTATTATTATTATTATTATTTATTATGAAAGTTACTTTAAATTTAGATTGTTATAACTGTATAGAAAGTCAAAACTCAAACATGGCCTAGCCCAATCTCGTAGCTCACATCGTTTAAATCTTTAACAAGTTACAGACTCTTTAGCCCTTCTGTGTTTCAAATTCCAACCATATAAAAATTAATCAAAAA